>NIVC01000874.1:307722-421666 GCA_002269645.1 Macrostomum lignano | reverse complement strand
GAGAGGAGAGGAGAGGAGAGGAGAGGGAGGAGAGGAGAGGAGAGGAGAGGAGAGGAGAGAGAGGAGAGGAGAGGAGAGGAGAGGAGAGGAGAGGAGAGGAGAGGAGAGGAGAGGAGAGGAGAGGAGAGGAGAGGAGGAGGAGAGGAGAGGAGAGGAGAGGAGAGGGAGAGGAGAGGAGAGGAGAGGAGAGGAGAGGAGAGGAGAGGAGAGGATAGGAGAGGAGAAAGACAGGTGCAAAAGGACGAGAAATCAAGAAAATGAAATACCATGAGTTAAGCAGTTTGTCGTTTATAGCAGTTAATTTTGCCAGTCATATTCTAAGTCAATAACAAGGATCCAATACAGCACTGCTTCAATAAGAAATCAACACTGAGTTCTCATAGAAGCAGAGCCAAAAAGCGACAACAATTTCAACCAGCATCAGCACGAACAGGAAGTAGTGCACAACCAGCCACGGTTTTTTCCTGTCTGCACTGCTCGCTGCGACCGACGCCACTGAAATGCTGCTCCAGTCCAGCGGTCGCAGCTGCCACAGAAGGAGAGCGGAATCCGGAATATGAAGGAGAAGCAGGCGAACAGTATGCTGCTCACCGATGGCAGCACCAGCTTCGCCAGGCTGCCCTGCGGCAGGTGCCTTCTGAATGTGCCGAGATACTCAGCTCGGATTGAGTTCAGCGGGATGATATGCAGCAGCGAGATGAGCATACTGAGCAGCAGGGCTGCGCGGTTCAGCCTCATCCATTTGACTCTCGCGTAGCCAGGAATCTCTGGATGGGGGAATGGTTACGTATGGACTGCGTTTAGAGGGCGCTGTGATCCTTTATCAGCTGCTGACTCTGGACTCAGTGACTTTTTGGTTCAGCAGCGGGATAGAGCTCAGTTTGAGCTTAGTAGGGAAGGCAGATACGAGATCTCACCTTGGGTGGCAGCTTCCGTGTTCGATCCCGTCCAATTTGGATTAACGTCTGAAATTGATTTTTTTTCTATCAATGATGCCATGCTTAGAGGGTTTAAGGATGCTGGCAATGATGCTCGTGAGCTCGTAATTGAATTCATGGAGACATTGTCTGCCTCAGTTGAAAGTTGGCTCACCTCGATACTCGGAGCTGCAGCAGGATATAATAAAGATGACAAGCAAACAGAACAGGACCAGGGAGGACATCACCAGGAAGAAGACATAGATCGGGCGCAGGTGGTTGATGCTGGCAATGCATTTTCCGTTCTCGCAGCTGCAATATCGCAAAAGGTCTTCGGGACAGGTGGTCGAATTGAATGGAAGAATCTCTGTGTAGCAAATGCAGTCTAGCACGAACTGCAACATGTAGATGATGACAATGCCGGGCAGGAAGAACCACTTGAACAAGCAGTTGCACCGCGTTTGGCAGTCGGAGTCGGGCTCCCTCGAATTGCGATGCTCCTCAGTGGCAGTTTCTATGGCCGTGGGAATCTTCACTACAATCTCCATGTCAGTTTCTAATTGCACCTGTGCTTAACTCAGTTATCGAGTCAATATTTCTCTGTGCTGCCTTATAAACTGTAGACAGCAAGAGCACAATGCTATTGAATTATTTTTAAAACTGACTAGCAGTCTACAACCTTGATATAAAGTGACAATGTGTTTCCTTGAGGCATTGCAAATTCTATTGAAGTTTTTCCATTCTTGTGTGTGACATCAAGGACGGAAAAAATTAGTTGTCCGCTTACTGACGAAATTTTTAGCGAATTCGTTGCGCACTTTGTGCAGGAGGAGTGGCAGAGAAGATTCCTTGCTAAGGGGTGACAGAATTTGAGCTTTGCTGAGTACGCCGCTCAGTGGTCATTGGGAAACCCCAATAAAGCATACTCGCCGAATTTTCATATGACATATACCCTGATAAATTAAATGGCAGGAGGCGACATCGTCCGACAACCAGAGCTGATGCAATTTTGCTATTCCGCCGACTCCGCGACATACGGACTCGCGGATATTGTACGCAGACACGCACTCATACATGTACATACGCTTCACGAACCACTGGAGTAGTCCATTCAGTTTTCTTAGTTAATTTATGCAAGCAGAGCTGTGCTGTGATGTGATGTACGCTCGTTTAATTGCTAGCCAGGGCAGAATGGCAAAGACTATTGAACTGTACAGTAAATGCAAGTGCAGAAGACAGAGACAGAAGTTTTAGTGTGGCAGCTGAGAAAAGAACAATAATGATGAAAATAGCACAATGCAATCATGAGGTTTGGCTGCATTGCTTGTTTTGTCGCATCTTTCGATGCAGGCTGCAGCAGGCATACGAGCTGTACGTTCTTTATTGCTTTTAATGAATCCTCGAAAGGCTTAGAGAGAGCGAGAGACCTAGCTGCAGCTTCTCAGATCATTTGCATATTTATAAATGATAGCAGCTGTATGTACACTACGAGCACAATATACATGTACAAGCAAATTCCTATCGATACATATACATATGCAGTGTATACAGGAGGGATGTACGGGAAGCCTCTTCTAGGTGGTGGAGAGCTCTGCGGTTTCTGAACTACTCAATACATGATGTACATGTACTTGTTTGAGCATATATTTAGTCTATTAATTTGCTAATCAGATAGATGTTATTTGAGTAGTAGAAGTCTACCTTACTGATTTCTCTTTAAGAGTTTCTCTCGTCTCTTGGCATTTTGCCGGCCATACTGCCAGGGTAGTGCTGGCCAGGTTTAGTTTCATTTTTTAACAACTGTCAGTTTTAGTGTCCATTCAATGCCATAGGACCAAATCACAAAGAAATGTTTTTGAAACGTCTTCCTTGCCTATATTTATTTACGTTTAAACAGCCTGCTTCTCCCAATCAAATGCTACATTTTGTTAATATTTAACAAATGATTTCAAAAGTTCAAAAAGACTGAATAAAGAAATTACTGTACTAGAGTGTCCAGTAAAAGTAAGCAATCTTGCATTCTTTTCATATAATAATGATACATCGGCAAATGGCTTATGCGTGACGCTTGTGGCACATGAGATGATAATCGTTAAAATACGTAGAACGCTCTATATCAGTAAAAATCGCATCGCATACATAGAAAATATATGGGCACTGGTAGATACAAAAATTTGAATCCAAAATCCAAAATCCAAAAAAGTAGAAAAGTAAGGGATAGAACCAACTTTTTGGGTTGGACCTAAATAAGCCCCAAATCAGCCCAAAATTACAATACCCCTTATATGCAAGTTCAGCCACTGCAAAAGAGGGGGCGGTGGCCACGACCTTTTTCAACCTTCTGTTATGTTGAGAAATTGGCAATTGAAGAGTAAGTGCAAAAAAGAAAATTTTCAACTAGAGTCTAGCAAGAAATAATGTTCAAGAAGAATATGCTGAACAAATATTTCCTAATAATATTTCCTAATTTTTCCTAATTAGGACACTCTTCTGAGTATTTCCTAATATTATTATTTGTTTATAGTGGATTTCTAACTTTTATTATATTTCATTTTCATAGAAAATTCTTTTTTTGTTTTTTTAACCAGGTTTTTTAGGTCTAGTTTGTTATAATGATTTTATAACAGGTAGGTAGGTGGGACCAATTTCTTTTCTAAGTCCCAATCAATATATGTATCTGGTATACAAATTTTAGGCCTAGTGAATAAAAAATGCAAATAAATTTTAGAGTAGGTCTACACTATAGATAAATTTAACCTAAAAATTATAATGTTATTTGGCTAGCATTTTTAGATAAAATTACAAGATATAATTTATCTTATAGGCCTATGTAATCCTTAATAAAAAAGTCAATAATAATTTATATTTCTTAAGATTATTATAATGAAAACTAATTGCTAAAAATAAGGTAATAATTTTAATTTACTTACAAAGTCAAATTACCTTCTTTGGATAGGCCTAAATTTTGGTATATATAGGGGTCCCAATCCTGGGATCTTAGCTTTTTGTTAGTGTTCGGGATCCTGGGGTTTGGGATCCCAATAAACATGGGATTGGAATTTACACTTTACAAAAATGAATATTTTTCATCTTGCAGTTAGCACATTACAGTTTTGAGAGAATTTTTGTATCCTGAGATTGAGAATAAAGTTATAGAATAAAAGACAGTAGACTATTAATCAACTGTATCAAGCACTACTAATCACTAGACTAAGGGGTTTGGTTCTAATCTTCTAAGAGGTTCTAAGACTCTAATTGTCTAAGTGGCAATGGCCTAGACACTGGGCCTACTAGCCCAGACCCTGCTGCAGTGTGCAGGCACAGTTAAGGAAGGGAAAGTGAAAAAAGGGCATGGGATATGCCGGTACAGACTGAGTTCTGAGTCTGAGTCTCTGTATGTGTGTGATATGGCCTATGTTAGGGGCAGAAAGAGGCATTAGTGCAATATATATAGTGCTAATCCAAGGGAAGAGGGTATAGTTTAGTATATATCAACAACTAACAATAGGGGGGGGGCTGTAGCCCAGCGGTAGCGCAGCTGCTCTGGTGTGCCAGCGATTCAGGCTCAATTCCAAGTGCAGTCACATTAATTTGGGGCTAAATTGGAATCTCGGCTTGGCTCTACTTGTGCAATTAATGGCCTTGAGAGCCAACCCCCCAAGGCGCAGTGAAGTATACATGCCTAAGGATAGTTAGGGCCATTGTACACTCCCATGTGAGTGTGTGCCTGCATATGTATCCGCGCGCTTGTATGCCTGCTCAGGGGAGTCGGCGGAATGAGCAGTAATGCCTCTCACCGGTTGTGTGCCTATGTTGCTTAAAGTGCACCAGGGTGCACATAACCCCCCTGCCTCTAATAAAAAAAATACAACTAACAACTAACTTCAACTATTTTATCAATGCAGTTCTTATATAAGCTAGAAATAGAAAGTAGAAACCCAAATGATGCTCAAATTGGTTGAGAAATTGTTTTGTGGACAATGGAAAGCTTCTTGTAAGTGTGTTTGTTCAATCCCAGGATTGGCCCGGGATCCCAGGATTGGGTCAATTTTTTGTCTAGGATCTCAGGATTGTAAAATGTCTGGGATTTAAGACCCCTAGGTATATATTTTATTAGGGAATTGTTACCTTTTTGGTATAAAATCTTATGTATTTACTTAGGTCTAACTAAACTAGGAATTGCATTCTGGCATGCAATTGACACCTTGGCTTAAATTTAATATAAAATTAAAATATATAGATAAGTTTGAAGCTTATTACTAGTCTTAAACCTTTATAAAGAAAAGGTATTTAAGTATAAATATTATCATACTTAAAATCTAGATGAACCTATGTTTTCATAAAACTAAAAAGTTTGTTTTTCAAGTTAATATATTTATGGAAATAATTGCAATTTAATACTTACATTAAAGTATATTGCCATCCTAATACTAAACCTGACGCGATGTTTGTGTGTTGCAAGTGAACTCCTACAATTCTGCCAAGTCAGCGTTGAAACTTATATGGGAAAACTGCAAATTTTCCGGAGCAGGCTTTAGGCTATTTTAATTTTTAATTTTCACATTTTAACATCCCTAAAAAAGCAGAAAACTGCTTTTTAAACCCCTAATAACCTTCTTTGGCCACTCTGCCTGGGGCTGCAGCCAGTTTTTAAAAATAGCCACCCCAACCTCCGCCCGCGGGCCGCTGTGTATTGAGGGGTGGTGGGTGCGAGTGGAAATAAAACCCCCCGCGTGTTGGGGGGGTTCAGTTAAATTTAATGCTTCCCCCAGAATGGGGGTTGGGCTTGGGCTGAGTGTACATAGCAGTTGTACAGTGTAAACAGATAGATAGGAATCAGGACTGTGTCGAGATTCAATTGGTTTTATTATTGGCGCCTTTTTTCTCCATAGGCATCCCTGTGTATTAGCTTAGCAGTGAAATTCAATGAATTGCGAGCTTCTCTAGCAAGCAGTCGGGAGATCGGTAAATTTCAAACGCTAACTGTTCCTCGAGTTTTAAACTTTGAGAGGAGAAACTTATATTGCTGGAAAGATCTTGCAACGCAGAGTTCGAGGATATAAGTTGTTTGCTTTATATATGAAAACTAAAAGCTTTTCATTGGGAAAATTATTCCCATACTTTTAACTTTTTGCAAAAATTGTAATCAGTTTTGCGAGACGTAATAGATAAAGTTGGGGGGAGGGTTCAACTTCTCACTGCTGCTGTGTATTGGAGGGTTGATTTAGATTGACTGACTGACTGTGAAATCAGTTGCGCAATGAATTGATTCAATTAGTTCAATATTTTTATCAGTGCCTTTTAACACGAACCTGTGCGTAGTTCTAACCCTAACCCTAACCCTAACCCTAACCAATGAATCTGGAGAGTTGAGTTGTTTGACGGAAAAAATTCGATTGAGTCCAGTTTAGCGGAGACAATTTCAATGTTTTAATTTTGACGGAGAGGATTTCTGTTTCGTGGAGAGGATTTCGATGGTGTTCAGTTTCACGGAGAGGATTTCGCTGATGTTCAGCTTCACGGACAGGATTTCTGCTTCGCGGAGAAGATCTTGATAGATTTGGCATCTTCAATCAGTCAGAGAAAAGAGTAAAGAGAAGAATGAAAAGAGAAGAGAGATGAGATGATAGAAAACAGAGTAGAAATAAGTAGAGAAATTAGACATGACAGATGGGAGAGAAGAGGGGAGTAAGGCGGGAACGAAGGAGAGAGAAGAGAAGAGGAGAGAGGAGATGAAGGGAGAGGATATGAGAGAGGAGATATGAGATAGCAGAGAGGAGACAGGAGAGAGAAGAAAGGAGGGATAAGAGCGTACAGAGGCAATAGAAGAGAGGAAAGAGAGGAGAGAGGTGAGAGGTGAGAGGAGAGAGATGAAAGATCAGAGATCAGAGATTTAAGAGAAGAAAGTAGTGAGGAGAAAGAAGAGGGTAAAGATGAGAGTGCAGAGAAGAGAGAAACGAGAGGAGACAGGTGGTAGAAAGGAGTGTAAAAACAGCAGATAAGAAAGGGGAGGGTGAGAGTGAGAGCATATAGGAAAGTGTAAAAGGGGAGCAGAGGAGAGAGAATAGATAAGTGAGTAGAGAAGAGATATGAGAGAGGAAAGACGAGGGGAGAGAGGAGACAGGAGAGAGTAAATTTGAAAGACCTGGGAGAAGAGATAAATAAGATAGTACAGATGAGAGGAGAGAGAGAGGAGAGATGAGAGATGCAATGAGAAAAGAGATGAGTGAGAAAATAAGAGAGAGAAGAGATTAGAGATTAGAGAAGAGATGAGGGGAGATGAGAGGAGAGAAGAGAGAATGGAGAGGAGAGAAAAGAGAGGAGAGAGACAGGTGATGCAGTAGAAAGGAAGGAAGAAAAATGGGAGATAAGAAAGGAGAGGTTGAGAGCGTATAAGAGATACGAGAAATGAGAGCAGAGAGAAGAGAGAAAAGGGAAGAGAGAAAGTAGAGCGGAGACGATAGATAAGTGATTAGAGATGAGATATGAGAGAGGAGAAAAAAGGGGAGAGATAAGATAGAAGATAGGAGAGTAGACAGGAGAGGGAGAAGAGAAAGACGAAAGACGAGGGAGAAGAGATAAATAAGGGAGTAGAGATAAATAAGAGAGTAGGGGTAGAGATGAGATGAGAGAGAGGAGAGAGAAGCGAGTCACGATAATAGCGAAGAGAGGAGAGAGTAGATATGAGAGACGTAAGTGTCTGTTGAGCTATGGTCTTTGAAAGGTTTGTAAAGAATTTGGAGACAATTTGGAAGATGGGATTCAAGACATGGAATTTCAGTTGATGGATAATTCAGGGAATGGAATTCCGGTGATGGGAGTTCTTCCCCTTTCTCCTCCGAAGGAGGAGTTCCACTTGTTAAGCCTAAAATTTAAATGGTAATAAATTTAAACCTATTAAAATTTAAATCCATTGCAAAGCTATTTTGACTTTATATAGTAGTGGATCCAAAAAGAGGCAGAGGGTTGTCTCCCTCTTTTGCCATGGCTGAACTTGCATATAAGGGGGAGTATTGCAATTTTTGGCTTATTTAAAGCTTATTATAGGCCAACCCAAAAAGTTAGGCCTATCCACCCAGGGGGTCTATGAAATTTGCTTGCAAGAAGTTTGCTTGCCAAAGTTTGCTTGCAGGACTTTTGCTTGCAGAAATTTGCTTGCCAAAGTCTGCTTGCCAAACTTTGTCTGCCTTTTGCTTGCCAAATTTTGCTTGCCAAACTTTGCTTGCCAAACTTTGCTTGCAGAATTTTGCTTGCGGAATTTTGCCTGCCAAAGTTTGCTTACCGAGCTTTGCTTGCTGGAAATTTGCTTGCTGCACATAAGCTTGCCAAAGTTTGCTTGCAGGAACTTTGCTTGCCAAGATTTGCCAGCCATAGTTTTCTTGCGGAACCTTAGAGAACCTATTATTGAGCTCTTGTATTTCTAATTTTTGTTTTCTAAGATTTGTGGAAGTTGCCTATAGTGTTATGATTTTGTATGAGGATATGCAGATTTGAAAAGCCCTAATGCAGAACATTGTAAGATAAGATTGTTCTTAGCTCCCATCTCTGTAGTGTAAAAGTTTCGACGTACAATTGAACTTATACTACGACAGCTTTATATTGCAACCCTTAAATTCTTAGAATGAAACTCTATAAGCCTAGTTTGAAAGCTCGGTGTCAAGTCAGTTTACATTGATGCTGATAAGAATCCACTTGCAAAGCATCTGTAGTAATAATAATTGACGGACCAACTTCACAAGCAATCAAAACAAGCAAGCAGACAAGAAAATATTCTAATTTGGCAAGTTAAAACCTTGCAATTGTGATTGCAAATTTCTAGGAAGCAGACATCAAAATTCCGCAAGCAAAGTTCGGCAAGCAAAGTTCCTGCAAGCAAACTTCGGCAAGCAGAATTCCTGCAAGCAAATTTCCTGCAAGCTAACTTTGGCAAGCAAAGTTCAGCAAGCAAAGTTCGGCAGGCAAAATTCCACAAGCAAAGTTCGGCAAGCAAAGTTTGGCAAGCAAAATTCGGCAAGCAAAGTTCAGCAAGCAAAGTTTGGAGAGCAATATTCTGCAAGCAAAGCTCGGCAAGCAAAGTTCAGCTAGCAAAATTCCATTAGCAAAGCTCGGCAAGCAAAGTTCGGCTAGCAAAATTCCTGCAAGCAAACTTCCCACAAGCAAACGTTGTATTCCCCCACCTGGGATCGCCCCCACCTACTTAAAAAATCCTAGATCTGCCACTGACTTTTTATACAATTGTTTTATAAATACATTAATAAGATATAGGATAATTATAATATTCTATTCTAGGCTTAGAAGATATAACTTGATATAGGCCTAGAAAGCACCATTTTTAATTTTATATAAAAAGGGAAAGGAAAAAATTGCTTTTCTTTTTCTATTTTTTTAATAATGAAATTGATATTAAATAGCAAAGAGTCTAAGTTTTTTTATAGATAAGTACTTGATCATATATTAATACCATTTGCTATATTAACTTTGAAACCTATATGATAGCCTACATTAAGTGACTAGGTAAATTTATTCTATTATCATTTTTATTCTAAATTTCTAAGTTATAAGCCAAAACAAGATTCACTTTAAATAAATTAATAGTAATTGAAAAATGCCAATCAATAATAAACAAATAAATAAATTCTATGCAATATATTAATTAGTATTAGTTTGTTTCATAGTATTTGATAAAGAAAAGACTTGCATCTTTTTTTATTCATTGCCTATATAAATATATTTGGTCGATACTCTACTTTGCTAGTTAATGATTAGAGATAAGATAAATATTTGGAATTAAATCAAATTGATTGAATATTTAATTTGAATTGAAAAGTTGAGAATCTAAATACTGAATAGTTGCTTTGATATAGGATAAAGATTTAGAACAAGTCAAGAGTTGAGCATTGGTGCTGTTGCTCATAACTTAAAGGAAAAATTAGAAATAAATAGTAACTAGGGAATTAAGGACTAAAAAGTTTGGATTTGAAGAGTAAAAAATATGGACTTGTGACTTGTGGGCTTATGGCTTATAAATGAGGGAGGGGATTAAGAATGAGACAATATGTGGCATATCCTAAGGAAAGGCATAGCAGGGTTGCTTGAGCTTAAGTTGAGCAGTCACAAGTACATTTTGTTTGGATTAACTATTTTAGTTTTAGGAGGCTTTGAGACTTTATGAAAAAGATTGTTAAGAATGAACTTTATAGAACATAAGGCCAACTCCTCCTTTTGGAGGAGAAAAGGGAAGAACTCCTATCACTGGAATTCTATTCCCTGAAATCTATCAGCTGAATTCCATGACCCAAGTCCCATCATCCAACTCTAAAGACAAAAAATCCTCTCCATAAAATTGAACACTATCGAAATGCTCTCCGGGAAATAGGACTCAGTTGAAATTTTCTCTATCAAAAAGAACTCAACTCTTAGGATTCATTGGTTAGGGTTAGGGTTAGAGCTTCCACAGAGCTGCATGTTGAAAGATGCCAATAAAAAATATTGAATTAATTGAATAAATTGATTGTGCAACCAGTTTTTCAGTCAGCCAGTATCAGTCTCAGTTAAAGTTAACAAAATGATTTTGCAATCTAAATCAACCCTCCAATACACAGTGGCAATAAACCCTTCCCCCCCCCCAACTTTATCTATTACATCCTGCAAAACTGAGTACAATCTTTGCAGAAAGTTAAAAGTATAGAAATCATTTTTAAAATGCTGTGCTTTTCCTTTTTCACATTTAAAGCAAACAACTTATATCCCCAAACTCAGCGTTGCAAGATCTATCCAGCAATATAAGTCTCTCCTCTCTAAGTTCAAAACTCAAGGAACAATTAGCATTTGAAATTTCCCGATTTCTAGCATTGGAATATTGAGTGTACATTGACTGCTTGCTACAGTGAGAGGCTTGCAAATTTATGCATTGAATTTCACTGTCTACCAGTTAGCAAGGCTCCAAGTGTACAAACGCAACCACTTAGAATGCCCTATCCCCTCTCTGGAGAGAAAATGCATTTTCAAGATAGGAAAAAGTTGTGGCTTAATCACTCAAAATTGATGCAAATTTTTTTCAGAGCAGAAAAAGTGGCCAAAGAAAGTTAAGAAAGTTTTCTGTTTTTTTAACAAATGATTTTTTAAAATTCAACATCAAAATACCCTATTTGTTGCATAGGAAAATTCTGCGACTGTATTGATATATATAAGTCCCGCATTTGAGTTGCCAGCTATCTAGGAGATACACATTAAACCTGATTGATCAATTGATCCACTCAGCTTTATATTATAGAACATGAATTTGAAGCACTATTTCTCACAAACTCAGAGGCCTAAAGCTGGCATTTGGTCTAGGTATGTTTTATTAGATAAGATGCAAGCCTACTGATCAAGGGCTGCTAAATGGAATAAGGCTAGATATTAAATATGATGTTGCTTCTAGCAGCAAGTGTACCAAACATTTTCATGCAAATTTAATCATTGCAATGGATGGCTATACCAAAGTGCTTACCTATGTGGCAGTTTTCCAAACAATGGAGCAATGAATGGATCATTTATAGAACAATGAAAGTCAGTCCACATTGATAATTGACTTGATAGCAGTTTATTTATAATGAATTCATTTAACCATCAATAAGTACTACTGACAAGTGACTAATGAGTAGCAAGATAAGTAATTGATTGAAATATTTATTTAGTATTATTTCATATTCGAATCAAATTGGTTCAAAAAATTCATCTTTATTATTGACTCCAGCCACTATAAATTGATTGTATTAATAGCTAGCCAATCAGAGCAAGTATAAGGTAAATAATACATGATTGTAGAAAGTGTTGATACCAATGATTAGGGGAGGGGTTTAGCAAGTATAGTAGAATTAGGTTAATATATAGTGTTTCACCTAGATAAATTCAAAATATAGATCATTGATATAGTCTAGATCAGAAAGTGAAGGAAATTGAATAGAAAGAGAAGGAAGAGAAAAAAGATGAGCAATAAAAGGAAAAAGGACATAAGATGAAAAGAGGGGGGAAAAGATAAGAGAAGAGGGGAAAGAACTGAGAAGACAGCTAAGAATAGGCAAACCTTAAGTGGGCCAGATAGCTATTATAAAATTTCAAAGGACCCCCAATGGCCAAACACAAAATCTTTTTGGTCCATCTGTGGCCTATAGGCCAGAGTTTATGAACCCCTATACTAGTCTAAGCTTGTGTAATTGAATATTAGAGTTTTTACAATAGAAAGGACAAGCCATTTGTATAATATCACATTGAGTATTCTTATATAGATAAATATGTAGATTATAAGTTTGTTTGTAAATAGCCTTATTATTACATTGTTTAGCAATTTGACAATCATTATTCGCATATTTACAAACAATGAACAATCATTACTACAAACAATGCATTGTCCATCGGATTGTCAAACAGAAAAACAATGCAAAGAATCAGCAGTCGCAGCACGTGACAACTGACAACGATTTGTCTATGGCTCATGCCTACTGGCGCTCGCCAGACAATCGTTGTCACGCATTGGGACTGCTGATTATTTATCCATTGTATGTTGTTTTATTTTAGGAGGATTCTAATTGAGAATTTGATTTAGTGTGCACCTTAAATGACATATCAAAACATGTTTCAAGACCTTGAGGTATTTTTATGCAGTGACTGGCTCAGTTCCATTAAAAAGTTTTTCCATTGCTAGTGAAAAAAACATTTATTTTAACCACTGTTGATTTTTACAATGTTACTAAGGCATAGTTACTAAAGCTATTAAAAGCACTAAATTTTTAACAAAACTATTATGTTAATTAAAAATTTGCAATGTTTTTCTGGTTTACAATATTATATAAGCATGACTATTAAAATCTATCCAATATTAATTTTTATCAGTATTTTTATTTAAATTTCTATTCCTAAATCAAAGTTTAGACACCTTTGGTATTAATTTATTGATTGAGTTAAAATTTATATATATTTTATAGTAAAGCTAATAATAATATTGCTAATTAACTATTACCAGTGATCTACTTAAAATACTTCTTTGTTAAATCTGAATACTGAGTATGGACCAGATTTATAGAGCTAAATACCTGACAAATTTTAGAACATTAGCACTTAAATTGTGTGAAAATGCTTCCTAAAGTTTTTTTAAATTTTAATTATAGTTTATTTGAATGATAAAAATTAAGTATGTGATTCATCTAGTCATCAGCTGTAGTGATAAGTCATGCCGGCATTGATTCATCTAGTCATCAGCTGTAGTGATGAGTCATGCTGGCACTGATTCATCTAGTCATCAGCTGTAGTGATGAGTCATGCCGGCACTGATTCATCTAGTCATCAGCTGTAGTGATAGTCATACCGGCACTGATTCATCTAGTCATCAGCTGTAGTGATGAGTCATGCCGGCACTGATTCATCTAGTCATCAGCTATAGTGATGAGTCATGCTGGCACTGATTCATCTAGTCATCAGCTGTAGTGATGAGTCATGCTGGCACAATGCACTATTCTAAAATTTTGCTTGATTTGGTATTGATTTGCTTAATTATATTTTAGTCTGTTACAAACCACAGTACAAATACGAGCATTGCCATTGGCCTCTATTTATTTCGATACATATCGGCGCCATCAAACCCCATGCACCAGCCAGTCAAGGCGGCCAACCTGCATTCAAGACGAGTCGCGCGCGCCAGCCGCCGCAGCAGCCGGACATGGGCTCCTCTAACCAGGATGACCCGCTGCCCAAAGAGGTGTACTCCAGGTGGGCGGACTGGCTGCTAGGCTCCTCGGAGTCTCTGTGGGCCCAGGAGCCGCCGGACCAGCAATGGCCGGACAGCAGCAAGGAGGAGGACCTGGAGATGCGACTGCCAGCAGAGCTGCTCAGCGACATCAACAATGCCACGGCTGAGCTGCCGCCCACCATGCCGCCGCCGCTGCTGCCGCCTCCACCTCTGCAGCAACAGCAGCAGCAACAGCAGCCAGTGCAGCTGCCTGCGCACCACCAGCCGCTGATGCCGCCCGGCCCCAGGCCTCTCGAAACCGGCGGCCATCCGGATCGTCGGGAGCGGACAACGTCGACCAGTTCAGCGGCCACGCGTGCGCTGCGCCTGTCTCAGATTCCTCCGCTGATGCCGCAGCCGCCGCCCAACGCAGCCAGGCACCAGCCGCATCAGCGCCCAGCCTCCTCCAGCAGCGTTGGCGCCACCGCTGCACCAGTGCGACAGCCGCGCCGACGGCAGAACCGGCAGGCGACACCGCCGGCAGCTGTGGCAAACGCCGGGGTGGCTGCCAGCGTCGCGGGCGTCTCCGCGGCGTCGGCACCAGTTTCTGCTGCTGCCAATTGCGGTCACTCCGCGACTGCCGGCGCTGCGAACTCCGCGCCGGCCGAAGAGATGCCGCCACCTCCGCCGCCGCCGCCGGCTCCATCAGCGCCGACACCTGTCGGGCCGGACAGCAGCCGGAAGCCGACCTACTCGGACATCATCAAGAAGCAGAAGGCCGCCGCCGCTGCCGCTGCAGCCGCCGCCGCCACTGCGGCTGCTTCGAGCTCTGCGGGCTCTGCAGCCGGATCGCAGGCTGCCTCGTCGCCGAGTCATCAGCGGGCGGCGGCAGGCGACAGCCCAGTCAGGGCTCAAGCCGCCGCTGCCCCAGCAGCACCTGGCAAGCGAGAGGCGTCCGCTGCAGCTGGACCTGCCGCGGTTCGAAATGCCGGCCACCCTGCAGGCGTAAATTCTGGGACTGCGGCCGCTCAGCCGTCTGGGACCGCGGCAACGCCAGCGGCTCCGAGCTCCAGCGACTCGACCAACTCAACCTCCGTCACCGGGCGGCGCGGCAATCGCCAGACATCTGCTGGCCGGCCCACTAGCCATCCCGCGCCGCAGGCCACAAAGTCTCAGCATCATCATGCAGTCCAGCCTCCTGGTTCCAATCAACAGCAGCAACAGCAGCAGAAGCTGGCCGATGGCGCGCAGCAGCGATCCGCTTCCATCGACTTGTCTCAGCCATCGCCGCTGCCGGCCCAGCCGCTCAGCGGCAGCAGCGAGGACCGGCGCCAGCAGCAGCTGCTCAACAACGCCAAGCCGTTGCCGCCCGGCCACTGCGGCGGCGGCTCCGCCCCGGCCACCGCCGGCTTCATCAACAATCTGCGCCGGGGCTCCTGCGACAGCAGCAGCCTGGACGACAGCGCCGGGAGCGGCAGCGGCGTCGGCGGCAGTCGCCAGGCTCTGGCCGGCAGGCCCAGCAGCGCATCCGGCAAGTCCGGCGCGGCGGCTTCAGCGGCCCGGCGTCGGCAGACTGCAGGCGGCGCCTCTTCCGCCTCCACAGGACGGTCCGGTGGAGCTTCAGGCGGCTCCAGCGCCTCGGGTAGCGGCGGAGGCGGCAGCGGCCTGGTTGAAGGCGCCTCGCTGCTGCTGGTGGCCTTCTTCCAGCTGCTGCTGTGCTGCGTCCGCTCCCTGGCCGCGGCCGCCGTTGGCCTGGCGCTGTCCTGCTTGGCCTGGTGCCGCCAACACCGTCAGCAGCGTCGCCGGCGCCGCCGCCCAGCTTGGCTGCCGGCCGGCCTGCAGGCAAACGTGGAGCTGCCGCTGACCGCCGAGGACACGGTGCGCCGCCTGCTGGCCTGCCAGGACCACCGCGACGCCTACAGCGTGCTGGGCGTCAGGCGGGACGCCGAGCAACGGGAGATTGTGCAGCACTACCGGCACCAGCTCCGCCTGCTGCAAGCCGCGCCAGCGGCCACCTCACCGGGGGTGCACGAGGCCGCCCAGCTGCTGCAGCGCGCCTTCGCCCTGCTGGACGGCCACGCCAACAGGCGCGAATTCGACAGCGGGGCGGCCGGTGGCCACGCCGACATGGCGCAGCTGGCGGCCGACCTGCAGCTGGCGGTGCACCGCCTGCCCTGCGCCAGGTGCTCCGGCCGGCACCTGTGGCTGCCCACCGACCTCAGCCCGCAGGCCGCCCGCTACTGCTCCGCCTGCCGCGTCCGCCACCCGGCCCAGGACGGCGACCTGTGGGCGGAGTCGCGCCTGCTGGGCCTTCGCCGGGTCTTCCTGGCCTGCCAGGACGGCCGGGTCTGCCAGGTGAACGAGCTGGCCAGGTGCCAAGCTGAGCTGTTCGCCAAGCTGCAGCCCGACTGCCACCGCTGCCAGCTGCGCCGTGCCGAGGCAGCCCCGCCCTACCGGTTCGTCTACAGAAAGTAGCGGCGCCTGCCCTCACTCTTGATTGTGACTGATAATGAATGACAACTAGGAGTCCTCTAGTGGGGCTCGGTTGGAGGCAAATTCCAGTCTTGCCACACGGTCTGGTTTCACAGAATCGAGCTAGTAAAACGCTATCACAGGTTTTTTAACTGGAGGATTGTTTATGGAATTTTCCTGCAAACTGGTTGATCCCCCGCCGCTCGGATGGTTCCGCTTTTACTCGGACTCGACTGCCGCGATGCCCCCCCCCATGGCGCTTAGACACCCGCCTGTGTTTGCTGCCCCCTCCCCTGCTCTGCCTCTGTCTGCTTTTTTCTTACTCAGACTTCAGCGCTTTTCTACATCATCTCAATAAGCAAAGCTTGCTACTGCGTCCGCCCCTGGCCCTACGGTTCTGATTAATTATTTATTAATTTGCAGTTAATAGCCGCCCTCCTCCAGACTGCCCAAGCCGACTGTTTTGCTAGATTCGTAGCGTACATTTCTTACATACAGTAAGCTTTAATCTCACGTCACTAATACTGATTAATAATGATAATATTATATAATAATCTGCTTGGCGGACTTGACAGCACAATTGGCCTTTGGCGCTGAGATATTTTTGCTCCGGTTCAACTTGCGCTTATTGAGCGGCATTCTGTAATTTTATCTCATATCTGCCTTGCGCGGCTTATGTATATACTACTCACCAAATGCCGATTTGTTAGTAGTATGTATCGCCAGGGACACTATTATAATAATGATAAAATCAATATTTTTACTGATTTAGTGCTAAACAGGAAGGTGCCATCCAATGTCAGTGCTCATTGGTCCAGTGCAGTCTAGAGTGCGCACTCGCCAGAGTAACTTCCCCTCAAGACTGATTGGTCAGCAGTTCTTCCATCCTTGGTGCAGAATCCGACATCGTCAGCAGCAGAAAGCGGTGGCTTCAAGCCCTCAGTGCCTTTTGTGTGTGTTCGTCCCAAAATAAATCAGTAAGGCAGTAGAGCTCTTTAATTTTTTCGACGTATGTCGATGTGTCAGCCGGCCTTTTCTCAATATCCCCAGCGAAATGTCCCCTTTCCTGTCGACACTTTTCTCCGTGGTTTTCTGAGTTCATTGTTCTCCTTTTATCTTTTTAACAACTGTTATCACACAGCCAGTTTGGGAATTACAATTATATTTCTAAGAAAATTTACACGACGCTTCGTTTTAACGGTTGAGGTTTCTGCTCTTCTATTGTTGCATTCTAAAAACTGAAAATTTGTGTCTTGCAATTTCCTTTTTCCGAGCCAAAGTTTTAATAAGCTGACCTGCAGACGCAAAAAAATGAAAATCAAAACATGAGCGAAAATAATGCATATTTTCAAACAGATCCGTTGGACTTGTTTTACATATGATCTTCATTGATCATGTTCATGTAAATCTTCTGTGACTATGTATGGGCATTCAGACTCATCACAAAATTTTTTCGAAAAACATGCCTTTGAAGACTTGAAGACGCAAGAAATTCGAGAAGCAGCGCAACTATTGTCAAGCTCTATACGTTAATAAACTGAAAAAAACCATTCGGAATATGATTATTCAACGTTTTCTTTTTATTGTGAAAATCTATATTAATAGTTAAAAATTTAAAGATAATCCAAAGTAAGTTATGAGCTCACTAACGACGCAAAAGAACATGTCTCAAGTGAGTTTGTTTTTATCCTACGTTTTAACGCGCTTTTCAAAAAGGACGCTCTCGTCTTCGCGGGCCCCGCCCGACACTTCTTTGCGTGCCCTCGGCAGTGTTCAAACTGCTGCCTGTTGTGACCTGGAAGTTTTGTGAAAACTGAAGAGTTACAAAGGTTAAGTCAAAAAGTTTTACAGTAGCCTAATTAAATAGCTAGGAAATGTGTAGTTGTGCTCTGCATCAAGCAGATGTGTATTGAAAAGCTTAGAAGTGACTATGCCATTCAAGTTTGGCACCGTGTCAATAATGCCAATGGGTGTATAACTTATAAGCGTCGGCTAATTAGTATCTTAATGTCATAGGCCTAACTTTATGCCACATAATTCGATATATGGCTTTTTATTATATGTTAATGACTTATTGGCTTATTGCATCATATGCTTGAATGAATATATCAAGTACCAAGACTTCCTTGGTAGTATAGCATTGCATTGCTAGCTTTGATCCTTTGCCTGTAAGGCTGTAACTAAGGCTTTTAGATGGTTGTAACCTATATTTTCTCTTCAAATTATAAGTCACATTGGCATTCTTAGCTGATTAATTCATTGGTTAATATACTTTGTAGGGAATTGTGGCTGCTTCTATATGATTATAAGGCTATCCTGTAGTTTTGCACGTTAAATTATTACCCCCACCCCCCACCACCCTTGAATAGAGGGCGAAATAATTCCGTAAAATAATTTAATGTGCAAAACTACAGGATAGCCAATTATAACTTACAATGATGGTGAGCACAGATAGAACTTGATCTATTTCTACCCTAGTATATAGAGACTTTGTCTTGCAAAACAGCCTCAATCTGGGTTTTTTGTCTAGCTAGATATTAAATGCAATTTTGCATCTAAGGTCTAATTTTAAGGTGCAAATTTTAAAAGCAAGGTGTGGCACTACTACAAGTTATATAACTAAAAACAAAAATTTTTGTTATGCTAAGCTATCATTTTTCAGTTTCTTACAAACTCGAAAGTTAAATTTAAGAAGCAAAGTAATGATTTATAATATAACAACTATATTAATACATTTTGTTTTATTGTAGCTCATGAGATATAACTCACTTTGCTTTAATAATTTAACATCATTGGAAATTAGTTTAATTTATTGAAATCTAAATTGCATGCATCTGGATCAAAATCAAATTTTAGGGTCTGAAATCATATTGTGGCTCATATTTTAGGGTGCAATTTTGAATTCTTAGATGCTTTTTGTACCAATTTATATAAAAAACCAAGGTCTTAATACTATGTTACTCTTCGGCTAATGGCAAAATAGGAGGTTGCAATCAGGGTATTAAAGGTATATGCTTAGCTTAGATAGGCCTAAGTTAAACTTGGCTTCAACAAATTTCTTGTACTGAGATTTGTCTTTGCTTTGTATTTCCCAAGTGTAGGATTTATATAGATTATTGTCTATTACAAAGCTGCAATATGCCTCAATAGCTTTTATTTCTGTTGAACATCAATTGGCTTATATGACCAGGTAGCTCTAAAATTATGATAGCCTAATGATGTATTGAGCAGGACTCTTTTCAGCTGCATATCATTTGGAGGCAAAGTTGAGATTCAGCTGGCCTCATTTGATGGCAACTGCCTAAACTACAGCTGTGAGGTTCAGGAAGATGCTCTAGTATAGACAAGGTAGGTCATCTTGCAAAATGTAGAGGTATAGGATCACCTTGGGTGCCACATCTCAAGTGACGTCTGTGAATGCCTTCTCAAACTCTATTGCCTCCTGAGCAATGGCCATGACACAGAAAGGCAACTGGACTAGGTTGGCCACATAGTCTCGTCATATGGACCATTGACATTCCATGGTAGGCATAGATAAGAGCTAACTGGGTTTGCAAGGCCACAGACGAGGTCATGTCAATCAGGGAGGCCACTACCCTCTTGGGACTTTTTATGATTATAATAATAGCCTATATATTTTTTATAAAGAAAAATGAATTTAAAAAATTCTAAATCTAACTAAAGTCCTTATTCAAAGTGAATTTAGCCCATACTAATAGCCAAAAAAGAGAAAATAATAAAATAAAAAATGCAACTAAACATGGTGTGAAAGTCATTAGCCATATAAAGCTTTGAAAACCTTATATTGATTGATATTGCTACCTACTATTGCTATCTAGGCATTGAGGAGTTGCATTGCTAAAGCCTTGCTAAGAGTAGGCCTACTAAGCTGTATGCAGGTACTAGTCATGCTGCCACACCTTAGCAGTTCTGCAAAGTGGTATAGGTTCAAGTTGCATGTGCTTGCACATTTAGCAGAGCCCAAATGCCAGCCAATTTTGTATCAGTTATAATAGCTTATGTAAGCATCTATATTGATGCACTTAAACTAATTTTGTTTTAATTTGCAAGTTGCTAAGTAACAACTTCTATAGTTGTTATAGCATCCCCTAGCTATAGCCATAAGTTTTAGGCTTTTTTATTACTATTACGAGCTATGCCCAAAACAGGGTAAGTTAGCAAGCATTGCAGTTGCCCATTGCCTCTAATTATCCAACCCTCTATCATCGGTGTGAGCATTTGGTTCTGCTTTACTAATTGCTCACCTGAGCGCTGAGTTCCTCTCCCTCAATCAGCTAGTTCGCTGCACCTGTCACCCCCACCCCGCTGCCCCTTTAATTGCTGGGCCAGCCATGCAGTCAGTTTGGTGACAGAAGCCGCTGTACACCCTGCTCAGGAGTACATAAGCATGAATGCCTGCTTATGAAATGCAACCCGCAGCCAAGCAGCCAGCCAGCAGCCATGGAGCGCACCTACATCATGATCAAGCCGGACGGTGTCCAGCGCGGCCTTGTTGGCAAAATCATCAAGCGATTCGAGCAGCGCGGCTTCCGCCTAGTTGCCATGAAGATGATGCAGCCCGGCCGGCCGCTGCTTGAGGAGCACTATGGCGATCTCAAGGCCAAGCCGTTCTTCCCCGGCCTTATCGACTACATGCTGTCCGGCCCGGTGGTCTGCATGGTCTGGGAGGGCGAGGAGGTGGTCAAGATCGGCCGCATGATGCTGGGCGCCACCAAGCCGATTGACAGCCTGCCCGGCACCATCCGCGGCGACTACTGCATCGTGACTGGCCGCAACATCGTGCACGGCTCGGACGCGGTGGCCTCCGCCCAGAAGGAGATCGCCCTGTGGTTCAAGCCGGAGGAGCTGGTGGACTACAAGCTGGCCAACCACGGCTGGATCTACGAGTAGATCTGGAGCTCCATGACCTGCCCAGCTGTCTGATGCGACTGACTCTGTCTGTTAATGCTATAGCCCAACTCCTCAGTAACTTAGCTCTCTTTTCCTTCTCTATATTATCTGGGTTTGTAGCTTTTCTTAGTCTGTTCTGGTTCCTCTTCTCTGTTCTCTATGAAGCTTTGGCACCAGCTTTTGCCCTTGATGCGTTAGATTATGAGCACCCTAATTGCAGTGTTAACAATGCAGAGACCAGTTGCTTTAGTTTGTTAAGTTGGCCCTGCCGATTGCCCCGGCAGAATTGACCGCCTGTTCTTCTTGCAATACACGAATGAAAAGCGCTTAAGTTGCTTGCTTGTCTCCAGCTTGTTGGTCAACTGCTTCTTTGCACTTGTTTTCAATTTTGCTTTTTTCCCGTAAGGCTACTGGCAGTAGTGTTTTAAGCAAGCTAGGCAAATTTATTTCTTAACAATAAGTAACTCAAAGTAGGTCTCTGCGACTATCTTGTATTCCCAGTGTCTCATACCCGATAATCCCAGTGTCTCACACCCGGTATACCCAGTGTCTCATACCCGGTATTTCCAGTGTCTCATACCCGGTATTTCCTGTGTCTCATACCCGGTATTTCCTGTGTCTCATACCCGGTATTTCCAGTGTCTCATACCCGGTATTTCCAATGTCATACCCGGTATTCCCACTGTCTCACACTCGGTATTCCCAGTGTCTCATACCCGGTATTCCCAGTGTCTCATACCCGGTATTCCCAGTGTCTCAGACCCGGTATTCCCAGTGTCTCAGACCCGGTATTTCCAGTGTCTCAGACCCGGTATTCCCAGTGTCTCATACCCGGTATTCCCAGTGTCTCAGACCCGGTATTCCCAGTGTCTCAGACCCGGTATTCCCAGTGTCTCATACCCGGTATTCCCAGTGTCTCAGACCCGGTATTCCCAGTGTCTCATACCCGGTATTCCTAGTGTCTCATACCCGGTATTCCCAGTGTCTCATACCCGGTATTCTCAGTCTCACCCCACTATTCCTCCTGTCTTACAACCGCACAGGTTTCGCACGAGATCACAGCTAGTATATGGGACATTATGTATTCGTATTCTATCCATGGCCGTCTGGTTGCCCCTCCCCATCCCCCACTACTCCCGTCTACCGCCACCCGCCTCCTCCCTCCCGTCTCTCCCGCGCCACTTTCCCGCCATCGATCGATCGAACCGCCTCTCCATCTGCTGCTACGGCAGCTTTTGCTGCTTTCGGGCTTATCTGACTCCCCTCTCTTTTCCTTGTAAACCCGGGGGCGGTCACTGCGCGCATCTTCCCTTAGGCCGGGGAATATTTCTCTATCGAGTGGCCCTCGCTGCCCACGCGGCGCGTCTTTATTGGCTGCTGCAGCTGCCAGTCTATGGGACTGACGGCATTCCACTCGGCGTGACTCACCCGGCCGTCAGTGGGATGTATATAATAACCCACTTATTTGGCTTAGTCTGCTTTCGCCTACATAAGATAGCGCTTATTAATAACCTATCGTGTTTTATTATTCCAGCTTTCAAGCTAAACCAGCTACAGACACTGCCGAATCATGCGCGAGATTGTCCACATGCAGACTGGCCAGTGCGGCAACCAGATTGGGGCCAAGGTGAGCGGCCTGGTCTGGGGTTTTGTTAGTTATTGAGTCTGGTTGACAGACAGACACGGACAAACACTCACACGAAAAGACAGACAGACAAACAGATAGACAGACAGACAGACAGACAAACAGATAGACAGACAGACAGACAGACAGACAAACAGATAGACAGACAGACAGACAGACAGACAGACAGACAGACAGACAAACGGATAGACAGACAAACAGATAGACAGATAGAGAGACAGACAGACAGACAGACAAACAGATAGACAGACAGACAGACAGACAAACAGATAGACAGACAGACAGACAGACAAACGGATAGACAGACAAACAGATAGACAGATAGAGAGACAGACAGACAGACAAACAGATAGACAGACAGACAAACAGATAGACAGATAGAGAGACAGACAGACAGACAAACAGATAGACAGACAGACAGACAGACAAACAGATAGACACACGGAAAGATAGACAGACAGACACATAGACAGAGACCCCAAGAAACTAAAACCGGCAGACACTAAGACAGACAAGCAGACACCTAATAAGACATTTAAGCTAGCTAGACAGGCGCCCGCCCATTCCCCCCCCCCCAGTTCTGGGAGGTGATCTCCGACGAGCACGGCATCGACCCCACCGGCACCTACCACGGTGACTCGGACCTGCAGCTGGAGCGCATCAACGTGTACTATAATGAGGCCAGCGGAGGCAAGTACGTCCCTAGGGCCGTGCTGGTGGACCTGGAGCCTGGCACCATGGACAGTGTCCGGTCCGGCCCGTTCGGACACCTGTTCCGGCCGGACAACTTCGTGTTCGGACAGAGCGGTGCCGGCAACAACTGGGCCAAGGGCCACTACACTGAGGGCGCCGAGCTGGTGGACTCCGTGCTCGATGTGGTGCGCAAGGAGGCCGAGAGCTGCGACTGCCTGCAGGGCTTCCAGCTGACCCACTCGCTGGGCGGCGGCACCGGCAGCGGCATGGGCACCCTGCTGATCTCCAAGATCAGGGAGGAGTACCCGGACCGCATCATGAACACCTACAGTGTGGTGCCCTCGCCTAAAGTGAGCTGCTTGGCCTGGGATCTGGGGATTTTGACGGAAGTTGGGATTGAAATTTGGAAGTCTGAGAAGATGAAGATTTGAGAATTAGGGGGTTGAGATTCGAGACTTCGGGGGTTATGATTCGGGAAGTTGGGAGTTGGGATTCAGGAATTTGGGGGTTGGGATTCAGGAATTAGGGAGTTCTGATTCGAGAATTCGGGGGTTCTGATTCGGGAATTCGGGAGTTGGAATTCGGGAATTAGGGGGTTGGGATTCGGGAATTAGGGGGTTCTGATTCGGGAATTAGGGGGTTCTGATTCGGGAATTAGGGGGTTGGGATTCGGGAATTAGGGGGTTGGGATTCGGGAATTAGGGGGTTCTGATTCGGGAATTAGGGGGTTAGGTTTTGAGAATCTAGGAATTTAAACTAAGAATTTAATTAACTAATTTACACTGGGATTTTATTCCCAGGTGTCGGACACGGTCGTGGAGCCCTACAACGCCACCCTGTCGGTGCACCAGCTGGTTGAGAACACGGACGAAACCTACTGCATCGACAACGAGGCCCTGTACGACATCTGCTTCCGCACGCTGAAGCTGACCACCCCGACCTACGGCGACCTGAACCACCTGGTGAGCGCCACCATGTCCGGCGTGACCACCTGCCTGCGGTTCCCCGGCCAGCTCAACGCCGACCTCAGGAAGCTGGCCGTCAATATGGTGCCGTTCCCGCGGCTGCACTTCTTCATGCCCGGCTTCGCTCCTCTGACCAGCCGCGGCTCGCAGCAGTACCGCGCCCTGAGCGTCCCAGAGCTCACCCAGCAGATGTTCGACGCCAAGAACATGATGGCCGCCTGCGACCCGCGCCACGGCCGCTACCTCACCGTCGCCGCCATCTTCCGCGGCCGCATGTCCATGAAGGAGGTGGACGAGCAGATGCTGAATGTGCAGAACAAGAACAGCAGCTACTTTGTCGAGTGGATCCCCAGCAACGTGAAGACCGCCGTGTGCGACATCCCGCCGCGTGGCCTGAAGATGTCCGCCACCTTCATCGGCAACTCCACGGCCATCCAGGAGCTGTTCAAGCGCGTGTCGGAGCAGTTCACCGCCATGTTCAGGCGCAAGGCTTTCCTTCACTGGTACACCGGCGAGGGCATGGACGAGATGGAGTTCACGGAGGCTGAGAGCAACATGAACGACCTGGTGTCCGAGTACCAGCAGTACCAGGACGCCACCGCCGAGGAGGAGGGCGAGGTCGGCGAGGAGGAGGCCCTGGACGACTGAGAGACGCCTAATTAGCATCTCATTAGTTATGCGGAGTGCGAACTGAACTGACCAGAATGCTTCATCATTGCAGCTTACCAAGAGCTCCTCAATTTTAATCTCCAGCTTCGCAACTGAGTCACAGCTTACTCGATTGACCAGATATCCAGTTTATTAGTAATAGTAATTCTCGGCTGAAATTTTGCTTTTAATTTACCCGACTCCGTATTCGAATATCCGACTCTGCTTTTCTAAGTTGCAATTTTTATTTTCGTTTTTAAATAACTGCATTTTCACTCTATTATTAATATTTAGCTGAAATTTTATTACCGCATTGCTTTGCTAATTAATTATTGTAGTTAATTAATTATTAATTTAGTCGCTGCTCTTTTGCCGCTAATCTCGGTAAAGCTGTGCGTGAACTTTAAACAGCGCAATGCAATTAATTTATCGTTTAACTTATTAATATCCATTCAAATTTATAACAGCTTCCAATAACTGACGCTTGCCGAGCGCAAGTTTACTAATAATTACCGTCTTCGATCGCTTATAAATATCACTGTGATTGTCAGCCTTGTGTTCTTTATTTCTGGGTCAGCTGAATCGCATTGGTATATCCTCACGCTCAGCTGTTATATCCTCATTCACTGCGGTTTTATCCTCATTCACTGCGGTTGAATCCTCATTCACTGCGATTGTATCCTCATTCACTGCGGTTGAATCCTCATTCACTGCGATTGTATCCTCATTCACTGCGGTTATATCCTCATTCACTGCGGTTATATCCTCATTCACTGCGGTTGAATCCTCATTCACTGCGGTTGAATCCTCATTCACTGCGGTTGAATCCTCATTCACTGCGGTTGAATCCTCATTCACTGCGGTTATATCCTCATTCACTGCGGTTTTATCCTCATTTACTGCGGTTGAATCCTCATTCACTGCGGTTGAATCCTCATTCACTGCGGTTGAATCCTCATTCACTGCGGTTGAATCCTCATTCACTGCGGTTGAATCCTCATTCACTGCGGTTGAATCCTCATTCACTGCGGTTATATCCTCATTCACTGCGGTTTTATCCTCATTTACTGCGGTTGAATCCTCATTCACTGCGGTTGAATCCTCATTCACTGCGGTTGAATCCTCATTCACTGCGGTTGAATCCTCATTCACTGCGGTTTTATCCTCATTCACTGCGGTTATATCCTCATTCACTGCGGTTGAATCCTCATTCACTGCGGTTGTATCCTCATTCACTGCGGTTGTATCCTCATTCACTGCGGTTGTATCCTCATTCACTGCGGTTGAATCCTCATTCACTGCAGTTATATCCTCATTCACTGCGGTTATATCCTAATTCACTGCAGTTATATCCTCATTCACTGCGGTTGTATCCTCATTCACTGCATTTATATCCTCATTCACTGCAGTTATGTCCTCATTCACTGCGGTTATATTCCCACACAAAAGTATCTGCAGGGCATTCAATAATTAATCCCTAACAGTGCGTGATCCTCTTTCCCTGTCTGAGAATCTCCCAAACACTAATTCATCGGGCCGGTCTGAGAAAGCTAAAAGAGAACCGGCTCAAACTGGTTGGGCTGAAAGTGCTCGCAGGCATAAACAGTTTTATGAGGCCAGACAGCAGACAGAATGTACTTTTAAGGGATTGCACTGCTCGGCAGAGAACTGCTCGGAAATAGAGACGGGAGGACTCGACTCGAGTATTCAGCCAGTGCGGGACAGGGCAGGCATGCTGGGGATTTTAATCCTCAGTAGTATATGTTGAGTATATTTGTTTATATGAATATGCAATTCAGAGTTGAACTGTCAAAGTTGAGTTAATAATACTGAGAAATTACAAATAGCTCAAGTAATGTACGGCAGACATGCGAGGTCAACAGGTGCGAATAATACGTGTGCGTTAGGCAAATTATTAATATCATTATACTACTATAATTATAAGCTAATTATATGCAACAGCAAACGGGCTATGAACTCAAATTGAACTACTTTATGTTAGCAATCTAAAACAGCCGCTTCTCACTTCGCCAATAGTGTTCGAGGGCGCGAGAGTACATAATTGTGCTCAAATATTTGACTTTATTGTGCTATTCAATCGATTCTCTTCCAATTTTAATTCCGTTACCATGGCTACGGGAGAAGCGGGCGACGCTTGCGCGTTAAGGCCTTGACCTGGCAAAGTAAAACAGGACTAAGAGGGTCCGGGGGGGTCAGATGAGGTCACACGGGGTCACCTGGCATGCGGGTTCGGGCGAACTCAAAAAGTAGCAAAGAAAGCAAAAGGCGAAAATCTGGCGGGCTAGAAAGGCACGCAGTTGAGCTCTCCTTTCTAACAGCAGAAGTCGTCAGAAGTCCTCTAAAAGAAGAAATCAGCGGCGGCCGACTCAACTCTTCAGCTCGTCCTCGTATTGCTTGCGGAAGCAGTCGCCAACTGGGAAGAAATCCCAGCAGCGCTTCTGGTACAGCTCCCACACGTATGTCTCCTGGCCAGTGTACTCAGTGTCCGGCTTGTTGATCAGGTGCATCAGGAAGAACCTGCGGTGGGGTGGGGGCGGCCGGTTTCGGCTGGAGTTCTTGGCACCTGGTAGACTGGGTTGGCACCTGGTAGACTGGGGTGGCACCTGGTAGACTGGGTTGGCACCTGGTAGACTGGGGTGGCACCTGGTAGACTGGGTTGGCACCTGGTAGACTGGGGTGGCACCTGGTAGACTGGGTTGGCACCTGGTAGACTGGGGTGGCACCTGGTAGACTGGGTTGGCACCTGGTAGACTGGGGTGGCACCTGGTAGACTGGGGTGGCACCTAGTAGACTGGGGTGGCACCTGGTAGACTGGGGTGGCACCTGGTAGACTGGGGTGGCATCTGGTAGACTGGGGTGGCATCTGGTAGACTGGGGTGGCACCTGGTAGACTGGGTTGGCACCTGGTAGACTGGGGTGGCATCTGGTAGACTGGGGTGGCACCTGGTAGACTGGGGTGGCACATGGTAGACTGGTGACATCTAGTAGACTGGTGACATCTAGTAGACTGGGGTGGCACCTGGTAGGCTGGGGTGGCACCTGGTAGACTGGGGTGGCACCTGGTAGACTGGGGTGGCACCTGGTAGACTGGGGTGGCACCTGGTAGACTGGTGACATCTAGTAGACTGGGGTGGCACCTGGTAGGCTGGGGTGGCACCTGGTAGACTGGGGTGGCACCTGGTAGACTGGGGTGGCACCTGGTAGACTGGGGTGGCATCTGGTAGACTGGGGTGGCACCTGGTAGACTGGAATATGTCATCTGGTGGACTGGGTGGCACCTGGTAGACTGGGGTGGCATCTGGTAGACTGGGGTGGCACCTGGTAGACTGGGGTGGCACATGGTAGACTGGTGACATCTAGTAGACTGGTGACATCTAGTAGACTGGGGTGGCACCTGGTAGGCTGGGGTGGCACCTGGTAGACTGGGGTGGCACCTGGTAGACTGGGGTGGCACCTGGTAGACTGGGGTGGCACCTGGTAGACTGGTGACATCTAGTAGACTGGGGTGGCACCTGGTAGGCTGGGGTGGCACCTGGTAGACTGGGGTGGCACCTGGTAGACTGGGGTGGCACCTGGTAGACTGGTGACATCTAGTAGACTGGGGTGGCACCTGGTAGACTGGGGTGGCACCTGGTAGACTGGGGTGGCATCTGGTAGACTGGGGTGGCACCTGGTAGACTGGAATATGTCATCTGGTGGACTGGGTGGCACCTGGTAGACTGGGGTGGCACCTGGTAGACTGGGGTGGCACCTGGTAGACTGGGGTGGCACCTGGTAGACTGGGGTGGCACCTGGTAGACTGGTGACATCTAGTAGACTGGGGTGGCACCTGGTAGGCTGGGGTGGCACCTGGTAGACTGGGGTGGCACCTGGTAGACTGGGGTGGCACCTGGTAGACTGGTGACATCTAGTAGACTGGGGTGGCACCTGGTAGACTGGGGTGGCACCTGGTAGACTGGGGTGGCATCTGGTAGACTGGGGTGGCACCTGGTAGACTGGAATATGTCATCTGGTGGACTGGGTGGCACCTGGTAGACTGGGGTGGCACCTGGTAGACTGGGGTGGCATCTGGTAGACTGGGGTGGCATCTGGTAGACTAGGGTGACATCTGGTAGACTGGGGTGGAACCTGGTAGACTAGGGTGACATCTGGTAGACTGGGGTGGAACCTGGTAGACTAGGGTGAAATCTGGTAGACTGGGGTGGCACCTGGTAGACAGGGGTGGCACCTGGTAGGCTTGAATATGTCATATGGTAGACAGGGGTAGCACCTGGTAGACACAAGTGTCACATCTTAGATACAAGTGCCAGAGTTTATGCAGCACACTGATTTAGATTTTCTGGTAAATGTCCAAAACAGGCTACTGGAGCCATTGGTGAGTAGAACGCAGTGAATTTGACTCTCACATGTAGTTGGCGAAGTTGTGCTCCTTGTCCACGTGCTTGTCGAAGCCGTGCGGCACCTTGTCGAAATACTCCTTGCCGATGCCGCAGATGAAGCAGTTGGACTCCATGTTCTCCTTCACCTGCTCCAGCTGGTCGCGGAGCTCGCCGAAGGCGTCAATGATCAGACCCTGGGGGTTGCGTTTGAGGGACAGTGGCGTAAATAATTATTATTTACCGAAATTCAGCTACTGAGAGCCTGATTGGGGATAATCCCCCCCAGACCGGCTGATTAGGGATAATTCTCCCCAAGACCGACTGATTGGGGATAATTCTCCCCCCCCCAAGATCGGCTTTGTGGGATAATTCCCCCAGACCGGCTGATTGGGGATAATTCTCCCCAAGACCGACTGATTGGGGATAATTCTCCCCCCCCCAAGATCGGCTTTGTGGGATAATTCCCCCCAGACCGGCTGATTGGGGATAATTCCCCCCAGAACGGCTGATTGGGGATCTCCCGCCCAAGACCAGCTGATTGGGGATAATCTCCCGCCCAAGACCAGCTGATTGGGGATAATCTCCCCCTCCCGCTAACACCGGCTGATTGGGGATAATCTCCCCCTCCCGCTAACACCGGCTGATTGGGGATAAATCTGAAGAAAATTCGGCCAAGAATCCGCAAGAGCTCGGCACTGGCCCGCTGTGATCCCCCGACAGCCGCAGGCGCCCACCTGGATGATGGCCAGCAGGATGACGATCACGAAGAAGAAGAAGGTGATGTCGAACAGGATGCGGTACACCTCGTAGGGGTCGCCGTCGGGCGACTCGATCTCGTCGCCGATGCCGCCGCCGGCGCGCAGGCCGGTGTGCATGTGGAACACGAAGCAGGTCAGCATGTCGTGGCACTTCAGGTCCTTCGCCCCGCCGTCGCCCTCCTTGACGTAGAACCGGCGGAAGAAGTTGAAGGCCAGCACGGTGTACAGGTAGATGATGATGGAGGTCAGCAGCACCGTGAGCACCAGCTGCTTGCCGTTATGCGTCACGGACTGCAGGATGGTGCGCAGCGTCTTGAAGCCGATGGCCACGTCCAGCAGGTGGCAGGCGAAGAAGAACTGATTGAAGTTGCCGATCAGCGAGGCGATCAGGTAGAACAGCAGGTACAGGAAGGAGTTGTCGGTGAGGATCACGCCCCACTTCCACACCAGGTACTGCACATCCAGCCCGCCCAGCAGCCGGCTGATGAGGCCCGGGCTGGGCGCCGCCTCGTCCGACTTCTTCATCCCAGCAGCTTCACGATCTGCTCCTCGTCGAACTGGTCCTGGAACTTGTTCAGCACCTTCTTCTTCACGAACTTATCCCAGTACATGTCCGGGAAGCTGGGGGTCGGCAGCACCAGCTTGTCCCAGTGGGCGCCGATGTTGTCCTCGCCTGCGGGCCGGGCGGCGGGGAGATTTGTGACTGGCTGAGCCCTGCCCTACCCTCTCCCCTGCCCTCTGCCCTGCCCTCTCCCCTGCCCTCTGCCCTGCCCTCTGCCCGCCCCGGCCGGCAGCTCACCGGGCTGCTCGGAGATCCACATGCCGTCGAACTCGAGCATCCTGCTGATCTCCTTCTCCCTCTTGAACACGACCAGCGGCACCTTCAGGCAGTTGTAGGCAATCAGCATGCTGAGGGCGAAGCAGGTGTGCAGCGCGGCCAGGACTCGCAGCAGCGGCCGCAGGTAGTACACCGAGTCTGACAGGGTCACCCACTCCTCCGGCTCCTCCGCCTCGGCGGCCGCGGCGCCCGCAGCTTCGGTGGCGTTGGTGACCGCCTCCACCGTGGCGTTGACCGCCGCCTTCACCGCCTCGGTGACGGCGGCAGCGATTCCGCCTTCAGCCGCCTCTCCAGTGGCAGCGCCGGCGGCGCCTCCGTCGGTGGCGGAGGTGACGCGGAAGAACAGCAGTATGAAGTTGATGAAGAAGGCCAGGCCCAGGGCCAGCAGCTTGAAGTTGTAGAAGTTCCTGGCGAACAGGGACAAGATGAAGGTGGAGGTGTCGATGGTGGGCGTCTCGCACTCTAGCTCCTCCTCCTCGGTGAAGGTCGTCGGCCCGTCGAACTCGAAGGAGTCTCGGCGCTGCAGGTCGCTGGACTGGTCCACCTTGGCCTCGTCCAGGGCGCACAGCTCGCGGGGGTCCAGCCGCTCCAGGGCGAGCTGCTCCTCCTCGGTGAGCAGCCACGGCTGCTTGGCCTGCAGCGCCTCCTGCACCTCCAGGCCGGTGTCCTCCGGCGCGAAGGCCAGGGCGAGGGCGAGCCGGCCGAGGTAGGCGAAGCTGCTCTTCACCACGAAGAAGACAAAGGTGAGCAGGGCGAGGAAGAGGCGCCAGGCGCCGCGCACCAGGCTGGCCGGCGTCAGGCCGCGCAGGACGGCGAAGAAGCCGCAGAAAAGCGAGCGGAAATTGCGGGAGGCGAACCGCCTGGCGCTGGAGAGCGCGCTGCTCACCCGCTTGACCCGCTCGCCCTCCAGGATGGCCTTCACGGCCGCCACCTGCGGGGTGGGCATTGACGGAGTGGGTCTTAGTGTGAGAGTCTCGGAGTGAGTCTCATAGTGAGACTCTTGGAGTGAGTCTCATAGTGAGACTCTTGGAGTGAGTCTCATAGTGAGAGTCTCGGAGAGAGTCTCATAGTGAGAGTCTCGGAGTGAGTCTCATAGTGAGAGTCTCGGAGTGAGTCTCATAGTGAGAGTCTCGGAGTGAGTCTCATAGTGAGACACTTGGAGTGAGTCTCATAGTGAGACACTTGGAGTGAGTCTCATAGTGAGAGTCTCGGAGTGAGTCTCATACTGAGACACTTGGAGTGAGTCTTATAGTGAGAGTCTCGGAGTGAGTTTATACTGAGACACTTGGAGTGAGTCTTAAAGTGAGAGTCTTGGAGTGAGTCTCATAGTGAGAATCTCGGAGTGAGTCTTAGTGTGAGAGTCTCGGAGTGAGTCTTAGTGTGAGAGTCTCGGAGTGAGTCTTAGTGTGAGAGTCTTGGAGTGATTTTTTTTTAAAGTATTGAATTGTGTATCGACATGAGTGTCAGTGAGAGTCAGTGCGTCAGTCGCTCTCAAGGCATGGTAAAGCAAGTCTCAATAGGCCTCAGTCCCATCAGCTCACCTGCCGGATGCTGAGTCCCAATGAGCCTCAGCCCCATCAGCTCACTTGCCGGATGCTGAGTCCCAATGAGCCTCAGCCCCATCAGCTCACCTGCCGGATGCTGAGCCCCAATGAGCCTCAGCCCCATCAGCTCACCTGCCGGATGCTGAGTCCTTCGCCCTCTCCGCTAACCCGTTGCGCGTGCTGCATCTCAAAGATGGTGTCCTCGCAGAAGTTGATGAAGGACTCCAGCTTCTCCTTGTCGCCGCCCTCGTTGATGACGGAGTAGAGGAAGGAGCGCTTGGACTCCTTGATCTGCGGCGCCTCCCACTGGTCGATGTTGCTCTGCGTCACCTCGAAGTAAACCCGCTCGATGCGGCCGCTGGAGCCCAGAATCTCGATGCGGCCCAGGTAGGGCTCGAAGTAGTCCAGCATGCACTGCGCCTTGCCCACCAGCCGCTCCAGCCTGGGGTCATTGGGGATGTGCTCATGCAGGTTGACCAGGAGCAGGGCCAGGTTGAAGCCGATCTCCTTGGCGGGGTTGTGGAACCGCTCTGTGAATTCGTTGAAGTCCACCTTGCCGTCTTGGTTGGCGTCCACGCAGTTCATGATGTACTCGATTTCCTCTCTGCGGGTGCGGCCGATTCATGAGTCTTTGTTTTTGAGGCTGTCGGTTTCTGGCTGCTTTTAACGCAATCAGTTCCTTGCCTGGATCTGGAGACTATCAAGGTCTTTGTCTAGAAATTGTTGAAGTCTTTGTCTAGAGTATTTTGGGGTCTTTGCGTAGAGATTATTGGAGTCTTTGTCTACATAATTTTGGGTCTTTGTGTACAATATTTTAGAGTCTTGGTCTAGAGACAATCAGCGTCTGTTCCAGATCTGAAGAGAATCGGAGTCTTTGTTCAAATAAAAACGCACTGCTAGCAACAACCAAAACTCGCGCACTCACTCAGAGTACATCTTCTGCTGCATCATGGCGTGCCGAAATTCCTTGTGTGAAATCACGCCGTCGCCGTTGATGTCGAAAGCCTGAAATTTTGACGATTGATTGATTGATTGACTGATGACTGATTGATTGATTGATTGATTGATTGATTGATTGATTGATTTATTGGTGGTTGGTTGGTTGGTTGGCTGGTTGATTGACTGATTGATTGGTTAATTGATTGGTTGGTTGGTTGGTTGACTGATTGATTGACTGATTGATTGGTTGATTGATTGGTTGGTTGGTTGGTTAGCTGGTTGATTGACTGATTGATTGGTTGGTTGGTTGGTTGGTTGATTGGTTGATTGATTGATTGGTTGACTGATTGATTGGTTGATTGATTGATTGGTTGGTTGGTTGATTGGTTGATTGATTGATTGGTTGACTGATTGATTGGTTGATTGATTGATTGGTTGGTTGGTTGGTTGGTTGGTTGGTTGACTGATTGATTGATCGATTTATTGATTGATTGATTGATTGATTGATTGATCTATTTATTGATTAATTGAGTGATTGATTGATCGATTGATATCTTGATTGATTGATTGATTGAATGACTGATTGACTTGATTGATTGATTAATTAGCTCTTTACCAGAAAGGCCTCGGAGGAGGTGACATCCTTCATCTTGAGAAAGATTTCGAAAAACTTCAGGATCATCTGAAATTGGATGAAATCGAATAAAAATGTGATGAGTTCAACATTCGCCTTGTACTACTGACAATATTGAGTCTCATTCAGTAGTATATAAAATTCTCACCCACCTCAACATTGGCTGAAGACTCGATCAGCGTCTCCACCATCTGCTTGCCGATGGGGCCGCCGACCACGTTGCCTTCAAGCATGGACAGCAGCATGACCATCATCTCCTTCTTGAGCTTCATGAACTCCCGCATCAGCTCCAGCTGCTCCGGCTGCTTGGACAATTTGTCCTGCATGTGAGCGAAGATGTAGAAGAACCCGCCGATGGCGTCCCACAGCCGGCTGTGCGCCAGGGCCAGCTGGTTGCCCACGCAGGGGCCCTGGATGTACTCTGTGAGGCTGCAGAATATCTGCTTGCCCACCTTGATGCCCGTGACAAAGTTCAGCTTGCCGGCTGTCTCGATGTTGTCCTTGCCGGAGTAGTGCCAGTAGAAGTCCATCATGGAGTCCTGGGGTGGAGATGGGATAGATTGAGTAGATGGGGTAGATAGAGTAGATGGGGTAGATAGAGTAGATGGGGTAGATAGGGTGGATAGAGTAGATGGGGTAGATAGGGTGGATAGAGTAGATGGGGTAGATAGGGTGGATAGAGTAGATGGGGTAGATAGGGTGGATAGAGTAGATGGGGTAGATAGGGTGGATAGAGTAGATGGGTAGATAAGGTGGATAGAGTAGATGGGGTAGATAGGGTGGATAGAGTAGATGGGGTAGATAGGGTGGATAGAGTAGATGGGTAGATAGGGTGGATAGAGAGTAGATAGGGTAGATAGGGTGGATAGAGTAGATAAGGTAGATAGGGTGGATAGAGTAGATAGGGTAGATAGGGTGGATAGAGTAGATAAGGTAGATAGGGTGGATAGAGAGTAGATGGGGTAGATAGGGTAGATAGAGAGTAGATAGGGTAGATAGGGTGGATAGAGTAGATGGGGTAGATAGGGTGGATAGAGTAGATAGGGTAGATAGGGTGGATAGAGTAGATAGGGTAGATAGGGTGGATAGAGTAGATAGGGTAGATAGGGTGGATAGAGTAGATGGGGTAGATAGGGTAGATAGAGAGTAGATAGGGTAGATAGGGTGGATAGAGTAGATGGGGTAGATAGGGTGGATAGAGTAGATAGGGTAGATAGGGTGGATAGAGTAGATAGGGTAGATAGGGTGGATAGAGTAGATAGGGTAGATAGGGTGGATAGAGTAGATAGGGTAGATAGGGTGGATAGAGTAGATGGGGTAGATAGGGTAGATAGAGAGTAGATAGGGTAGATAGGGTGGATAGAGTAGATAGGGTAGATAGGGTGGATAGAGTAGATGGGGTAGATAGGGTGGATAGAGTAGATAGGGTAGATAGGGTGGATAGAGTAGATGGGGTAGATAGGGTGGATAGAGTAGATAGGGTAGATAGGGTGGATAGAGTAGATAGGGTAGATAGGGTGGATAGAGAGTAGATAGGGTAGATAGGGTGGATAGAGTAGATAGGGTAGATAGGGTGGATAGAGTAGATAGGGTAGATAGGGTGGATAGAGTAGATAGGGTAGATAGGGTGGATAGAGAGTAGATAGGGTAGATAGGGTGGATAGAGTAGATAGGGTAGATAGGGTGGATAGAGTAGATAGGGTAGATAGGGTGGATAGAGTAGATAGGGTAGATAGGGTGGATAGAGTAGATAGGGTAGATAGTTACGGCAAGTTATAGCAGCAGCCTGAATCGCCCTACCTGCAGCCTGAGCAGGTAGTCCACGGTGCAGATGATGAGGTTCACTGTGGTGGTGTTGCCGGCCTGAGTCCGCAGGTAGTCCTGGAAGGCCAGGTTGTGGCCCTCGCACAGCAGCTGCAGGAAGCGGAAGATTTTGCAGGTGAAGTCGGCGTCCTGCAGGGTGACCACCGACTCGATCGGCACGCCGAGGTCCTGCGCCTTCTTGTAGCGCTCGAAGGCGTCGAGGTCCAGGACGGTGCACTGCTGCATGAGGCCGGCCAGGCTGGTGAAGAAGCCGACCTCCTTCTTGTCCTTCAGGTGGCTCAGCATCTTGCGCTGCACGTCCATGTTGCCGCCGAGAAGGATGGAGATGCCCAGATCGATGGTGGCACGGACCACCTCTGTGTCTTCGCCGTTGGACGCCGCGATGTTCAGCAGCACCATCTCCGCGGCGCCGCGGTCGGCCAGGCGAGCCTGCAAGATTTCAAGAATGATTCAGCAAGAGTTCAAGAATGATTCAGCAAGAGATCGAGAATGATTCAGCAAGAGATCGAGAATGATTCAGCAAGAGATCGAGAATGATTCAGCAAGAGATCGAGAATGATTCAGCAAGAGATCGAGAATGATTCAGCAAGAGTTCAAGAATGATTCAGCAAATATTCGAGAATGATTCAGCAAGAGTTCGAGAATGATTCAGCAAGCCTGATTAGCTTCTAAGCTCACCTGTTCGGACAGCAGCTGCTGTTTCTGCATCTCCTGCTCCTCGAAGGAGGCGCCCTCGCCACCGTCGTCGCCATCGCCGCCGTCGTCGTCGTCATCATCCTCGCCGGAGCAGCTCATGCCCATGATGTTGGCGTAGGCGATGTACAGCGGGTCGTCGCCTGACTGGTCGCTGGCGGACCGACACAGGCCGGTGATGAGCTGCTTCAGCCCGTCGGTGCAGGAGATCTCGGGCTCCTCCTCGGCTTCGATGACTCCAGGCGCGGCAGCGCTGGTGATGTCCTCGATCAGCTTCACCACCGGCGGCTCCTCGTAGGACAGCCACTGGCGCTTGTAGGCCTTCAGGAACAGGTTGATGACTCGGTGGCGCGGCAGGGCGTGTAGCGGCAACACCCGGAAGCAGGCCATCACGGCGCGCTTGCGCTGCGAGGTCACCAGCTTCTTCCATACGCCTTTGTGCGTCTGCGGCGGGTGGTCCACCATGTAGAGGCCGTGCAGCACCTTGGCCATCTTGAACACCTTCAGAATAAGATGGTCGCGGCTGACCCGCTCAACTAAGGCGGCCATGCGGCTCTTGTCGCCCATGTTCTGGTAGAGGATCTTCTGCCAGCGCTGCTGCGGAGAGCTGGCTTGCTGCGGGATGGGGCGAAGGATCTGATTGGTTACGGGCTTGTGGGGGTAGTGAGGTGGGTGGCAAAGAATCTGATTTGTTGCAGGCTTGTGGAAGTAGTGAGGTGAGTGGCAAAGGATCTCATTGGTTGCGGGCTTGTGGGGTAGTGAGGTGGGTGGCGAAGGATCTCATTGGTTGCGGTATTGTGGGGTAGTGAGGTGGGTGGCGAAGGATCTCATTGGTTGCGGTATTGTGGGGTAGTGAGGTGGGTGGCGAAGGATCTCATTGGTTGCGGTATTGTGGGGTAGTGAGGTGGGTGGCGAAGGATCTCATTGGTTGCGGTATTGTGGGGTAGTGAGGTGGGTGGCGAAGGATCTCATTGGTTGCGGTATTGTGGGGTAGTGAGGTGGGTGGCGAAGGATCTGATTGGCTGGCGCTGGAAGACCATCCCAAAGAAAAGTCCGTCACCCCCAGCTTACATCATTGATGTTCTCGAACTCGGCTTTCAGGTACTCGTGAACTTCGTCCTCAAGTTCTTTCTGCAAGTGGGTCAGAGCGATTTGCTACTGAAACAGCATAGTAAGTGGTATTAAGCGAGTTTCAGCAACTGAAAATAATGCAAAAGCGCTGCAATTGAGCCATGTTGCAATGCAACAAAAAGCTTAGATTTCAACTCAGGGAAAACTGTGCTCGCATGCTTTCCGAGTTTGTGCTGCTCACAATAATCAGTTCGTGAAGATTGTGGATTAAAGGTTTGAGTTACATCACTAGTTATTCACTGGGGTAAAGTTCTATCTAAACTGTAGAGTTATTGACAACATAATTGACTGAATCGCTGACTAACTAATTAACTGATAGTAATTAAATAGGAACTGAAAATACCTGACACTGCTGGCAAGATAATTAAACTGAACAGTGAATCGAATTAGTTCAACGGATAAAACTGGTGACACAGAATATTCGGCAAAAAGCACCGCCTGACTGCTTTAGTTGGTTAAAAATTGTCACACACTGCTTTAATAGGCACAGGTTAAGATATTTAAGCTCCATCGGCAGCAGCAGCTCTACCTGCGCGTGCGTGTCGCTCCAGATGGCTTCGTCCTTCAAGGCATAGGACTGTAAATCGTGGGGTTGACAGTTTGATGACGACCCGAAAAGTGTATGTACTACTGTTAAATTAGCTAGCTTAAAACTGCCTGCTGACTCCCGTTTTCAGATAAAGATGTTGAATAGATTCTGGCCTGCTGAAATCAATATAGAGGTACTTACAGCTGCTAACTTCTTCTTGGTCTTCTGCACCAGCTCCTGCTCCCGGCCGCCCAGTGTGCTCAGGCCTGCGAGGCAGGAATGTTTAGAATGAACTGTAATCCTGACTTGTCTGTGTAAATTTCTATCCCTCACAGCGATCGCTGATTGGCTGAGCTCAAAGGCTGGCTTGCTGCGCACATTTCTATCCCTCACAGCGATCGCTGATTGGCTGAGATCAAAGCCTGGCTTGTCTGCGTACATTTCTATTCCTCACAACGATCGCTGATTGGCTGAGCTCAAAGCCTGGCTTGTCTGTGTACATTTCTATCCCTCACAGCGATCGCTGATTGGCTGAGCTCAAAGGCTGGCTTGTCTGCGCACATTTCTATCCCTCACAGCGATCGCTGATTGGCTGAGCTCAAAGGCTGGCTTGCTGCGCACATTTCTATCCCTCACAGCGATCGCTGATTGGCTGAGCTCAAAGCCTGGCTTGTCTGCGTACATTTCTATTCCTCACAACGATCGCTGATTGGCTGAGCTCAAAGCCTGGCTTGTCTGTGTACATTTCTATCCCTCACAGCGATCGCTGATTGGCTGAGCTCAAAGGCTGGCTTGTCTGCGCACATTTCTATCCCTCACAGCGATCGCTGATTGGCTGAGCTCAAAGGCTGGCTTGTCTGCGCACATTTCTATCCCTCACAGCGATCGCTGATTGGCTGAGCTCAAAGGCTGGCTTGTCTGCGCACATTTCTATCCCTCACAGCGATCGCTGATTGGCTGAGCTCAAAGCCTGGCTTGTCTGCGTACATCCCTCCTCCCCGATTGGCCCTCTTCCTCACCGATAGGAAGCAGCCGCTTCATGCAGGCCACGCCTAGCGAATTGTTAAGATTCTCCATCTTGTTCTTTTTGCCCTTCTTAGTGGTCATTCTGTTCTGCTCCTGATCCGAGTCCGTCTTCATCTTTGAGGCGTTTGGCGACTCCGTGTTGCTCATGATGAGAGCTAGTGGGTTGATCTCGTTCTGAGACACGAAGCTGTGCTCCTCGCGTTTCATGTACTGCGGGAGTGAGGAATTGCAAAATTTGAGAATTGGACGAGAATTGGCTGGGAGGCTGTCGTGCGATTCACATCACAGCCATGAAGGCCAGCCCCCAAGGCGCACAGAGTGTACATGCCGGCCGATTTGAAAGTCAGGGCCGCTGTACACCCTTTGTGAGCACAGAATTGTGTGTGCTGAGGAGTCAGCCAGTCCTATAATCATCTTGCGAATTTTTATTTCATTATAACTCCCAACTCACGTGAGATCGAGCCCACACGAAGAAGGTGTCAGCGACCGCGTGGCAGAGCCGCTCTGGGATCAGCGAGGGCGCCTTTAGCCAGGTGGTCCGGTGGATGTCGATAAAGCGGATGAGCAGCGGGTAGAAGGCGAACATGTTCCGCACGACCTTCTGCACCTTGGCAGACAGCTCCTCCTCCAGCTCCGTGGGGTCGGAAACGTTCCTCTTGTCCACGAAGAACTGCAGCTCGGCCTCCTCCATCTTCAGCACCTCGTCGCGGAGTTTCTCGGCCACGGGCAGGAAGTACTGCTGAAGCATGTCGTCTGTGGCGTTCTCCACGATGTTGCGGGTGCGCATGGCGATGCGGGTCATCCAGGGCGCGTCCTCCACCTCCATGTTGTTCTTGATGAGGTTCAGCACGCTGCCCAGCACGGTGTTCATCAGGTTGGAGGTGACCTCGGTGACCTGACTGTCGCCGCCGTCTGTCTGGTTGTCGGGGCCGCGCTTCCACCAGTAGGGCAGGTAGCTGCACAGCATCGGCAGCGTCAGCTCGATCACGTGGGGCGCCTCCGAGTAGTTGCCGCCCGTCTCTGCCAGCTTGGCGATCTCGCTCACTATGCTCTGCAGGTTCGGCAGGGTGGTCACGATGTCCGTCATCACCTCCCGGATGTCTAGGGAGAAGTTCTCCAGACTGTCCTCAGAGATGTTGTACAGGATTGACGTCTTGTTGCTCTTGTTGAACTTCGGCTCGAGGAAGGCCACCGGGAAGGTGTTGGCGAAGGCGGCCACGCACTCGCCAACTAGGGGTCGGTGTCTGCGGGGAGAGAGAAGGCGCTGAACTGCTTGAAGAGATCTGATTAGCTAAGACGGCGCTGAGAGGCTCTGATTGGTGGGAGATGTCTCCTATTGGCTACGGAGGTCTCTGATTGGCTACGGAGGTCTTTGATTGGCTACGGAGGTCTCTGATTGGCTACGGAGGTCTCTGATTGGCTAAGGAGGTCTCTGATTGGCTACGGAGGTCTTTGATTGGCTACGGAGGTCTCTGATTGGCTACGGAGGTCTCTGATTGGCTACGGAGGTCTTTGATTGGCTACAGAGGTCTTTGATTGGCTACGGAGGTCTCTGATTGGCTACGGAGGTCTCTGATTGGCTACGGAGGTCTCTGATTGGCTACGGAGGTTTCTGATTGGGAGTGAGATAGACTCACCTGTCCAGCTCGCTAGAAAGATAATCTCTCTTCACATCGGAGAAGTTGAAGCAGCCGATATTGTAGAGCCCGCTGAGTATTTTGTAGCAGAACAGCTGAATGTCGCCCACTGAAATTATGAAATTTGTGCCGAATGTCTCGCACTGTGGATGCGTACCTGTTGCACACAACTAAACAAAAAGTTTATCAACTTTTGAAACAGAACGCAAATCAACAAAAAAGAGATTGAGAGTGGATACTTTCGGAAACCAGTTAAACTTAAACAATCGAAAACAAAGTTTGAATTGAGTTTAGTGTCAGTTAAACAAAGTTAAATAAAGTATCGTAGAGAAGTTAACAGGGGAACTCAACACGAACCAGCTTAGCAACAAGCATTATTGATACCTGAGTGAGAGTCGCCTGCTTTGGCGCTGGAGCCTGCAGTTTGTTTTTGCCATGTCTTTACCAAAAACTTAAGCATGTTTCGCTGCGTCTGAACTTTTTATAGTGTCTTAATTGGAATAAGGGCTAAAGATTTAATGACTACGAACAGTGTACTTTTTAAAATACGTAATGTACTTTGCTGTATGATTTTCTATAATTCTGAAATAAATTTCTCATGTATGTAATGTACTTTCAAAGTATTCAATTCGCTTTATAAAGTTTGGAATGAACTTTTACAATGTGGCATGTACTTCTGTCGAAATGAAATTTTATTCTGCAAAATGCACTTCACTCACCCAGCAGCTGCTCTCCGCACTGATTCTGATGCACGTGCTCAAAGAAGGTCTTGAGCACTGGCACCAGCGCCATGTAGATGTAGTTCAAGCTGGTGGCGCCTCTCTGCAGGGTGCCCTTGATGTGGGAGAATCTTCCTTTCTTCACGTGCCCGACCAGCTGCATGAGGTCGTCGGCGCAGTTGCTGAAGAACGGCAGGATGTACGCCCTGGCGATCTCCGGGCTGTTCTTGATGATGGCTCGGATGTCCAGCGACTGCACCACGCCTTCCAGACAGCGGACACAGGTGCCGACGTCGTGCCGAAGGCCTGGATGTTGGACCTGAGCAGCAGGAACAGCTTGGAGAACAGGATGCAGGTGTTCTCCTTCTCCTTCGTGGACGTCTGCTCCACAAAGTACCTCTTATTGGACTGGAAGTACTTCTCGATCAGTGGCAGCACCACCTTGCCGAAGAATTTGATCTCCTGCGAGGCCTGCGTGTAGTTGTTGGTGCGGGTGAACTTCTCGCCGTTCTGCAGGTTCGTGATGGACATGTAGGCCCGCTCCACGTAGTGCAGCAGCTTGGTGAGCAGCAGGAAGCGAACCGGTTCTCCACCGACTGCACGGCCGGGTTCTCGCTCTCGGTGCGGTGGACGGCCTTCTGGTCCGGCGGCGGCTGCAGGATGATGCCCTGCACCTGCAGGTACTTCAGCAGCTCCTGCGCCATCTGGATGTTCCGCTGCTTCTCGTCGGATGTGAGCAGGTCGTAGTGGATGAGCCCGGGCACCAGGTTGAGCCCGATGGCGGCGTAGCGCTCCTCCTTTTGCGCAGCTCGTTGAAGTGCGCGAACTGCGCCAGCCTGTCGCAGGCGGTCAGGGCGTCGCCGCGCAGGGTGATGTTCCTGAGGTCCAGCGGCGCGGGGTTGTAGCCGTGCGGCGACTCCAGCGGCTTCATGCCGCTGCGCCTCTCGCTGCTGCCGGCCTGCGACTTGTCCTCGTAGGAGATCTTCCAGTTTAGCGCCACGCTGGCCAGCAGGATCTGCTCGACCGAGTAGCGCAGCTGCTTCTGCTCCTTCTCGGCCAGCGTGTGGTACGGCTTCAGGTTCGGCTGCGTCTTGTTCGCCTCATCGTACACTGAGTCATACTTCCAGCCCTGAGGGGATGGAGGCTGGGTTCAGATTGGTTCTGCAACTCAACCCCCGGACTCTACTCCCCATCCCACACTCTACTCCCCATCCCACACACTCCCCATCCCACACTCTACTCCCCATCCCACACACTCTACTCCCCATCCCACACTCTACTCCCCATCCCACACACTCCCCATCCCACACTCTACTCCCCATCCCACACTCTACTCCCCATCCCACACTCTACTCCCCATCCCACACTCTACTCCCCGTCCCACACACTCTACTCCCCATCCCACAGATTACTACTCCCATCCCGCACTCTACTCCCCGTCCCACACACTCTACTCCCCATCCCACAGATCTACTATCTCCACACTGTACTCCGTCAGTCTACTTCCCATCCCCAGATTCTACTCCCATCCCGCAGATTCTACTCCCATCCCGCAGATTCTACTCCCATCCCGCAGATTCTACTCCCATCCCGCAGATTCTACTCCCATCCCGCAGATTCTACTCCCATCCCGCAGATTCTACTCCCATCCCGCAGATTCTACTCCCATCCCGCAGATTCTACTCCCATCCCGCAGATTCTACTCCCCCGCAGATTCTACTCCCAACCCGCAGATTCTACTCCCATCCCGCAGATTCTACTCCCATCCCGCAGATTCTACTCCCATCCCGCAGATTCTACTCCCATCCCGCAGATTCTACTCCATCCCGCAGATTCTACTCCATCCCGCAGATTCTACTCCCATCCCGCAGATTCTACTCCCATCCCGCAGATTACTCAGCCGGGCCCACCTGCTCGATCTGCTCCATCGCCCAGCTGTCGTGCCAGTGCTCCACAAAGTGATTGACAAGTCCGGCGAGATTCTGCGGCACCTTCTGGCTGCGCACCTCGGTGTAGCCGGCCTCCGGGTCGGCCTGGGAGGCGAACTGGTTGCGCACCCCGGTGGGGCAGGTGTAGTCGGGCGGCAGGGCGCAGGCGATGGATGACAGGCAGGGCAGCGCCTGGCTGAACAAGTCGGCATCGTAGGTCTTGTCGGACAGTGCGTCGAAGATCTCGCTGAACAGCGTCATGGTGAGCGCCTTCTCCTGCTCGGTGGCCACCTGGCGGCCGCCGCGCACCGAGGAGCTGTAGTAGTAACCGAACTTCTTGTAGTGCACCGTCAGCATGCGGAGCGGCACCACCGACTGGGCCGTGAGGTTGCGGATGTCCTGCACGATTTTGTCCAGCAGTTTGGTAAAGATGTGCGGGTTCAGCTGGCTGGTGATGGCCACCAGGAACTCGCTGATGGTGTCCCGCTGGTTCTTCGTCAGGGTGCTGGTCTTGCTGAGCTTGTAGGCGGTGGACAGGGTGACGTACAGCAGGCTGTCGTCCACGTCGGTGCAGCTGAAGAAGGTGGCGTGGCGGGTGAGCAGCGGCAGCACCGAGTTGCAGATGTACCGGTTGATGGCCAGCGCCAGGTCGCTCTCGGCCAGGCCCGGCACGTTCATCGTGGTGGCGTCGCGCATGTCTGGCAGGAAGCAGTTCTTCATCAGCCGGAAGAACGTCTGCGGGTCCTCGGTGCCGTAGATTCGCTCCAGGAACAGCACCACGGAGGCCTTGTGCTCCGGCAGCAGCCCGGGCGGCAGCCCCGTCTCGTCCTTGTACTCCTCCTCGCCGTCCTCGTTCACCTGGGGGCGGGCGATTCGGGGCGATTCTTGGAGTGATGAGAGGGCGATTCTTGGAGTGATGAGAGGGCGATTCTTGGAGTGATGAGAGGGCGATTCTTGGAGTGATGAGAGGGCGATTCTTGGAGTGATGAGGGGCGATTCTTGGAGTGATGAGAGGGCGATTCTTGGAGTGATGAGAGGCGATTCTTGGAGTGATGAGAGGGCGATTCTTGGAGTGATGAGAGGGCGATTCTTGGAGTGATGAGAGGGCGATTCTTGGAGTGATGAGAGGGCGATTCTTGGAGTGATGAGAGGGCGATTCTTGGAGTGATGAGAGGGCGATTCTTGGAGTGATGAGAGGGCGATTCTTGGAGTGATGAGAGGGCGATTCTTGGAGTGATGAGAGGGCGATTCTTGGAGTGATGAGAGGGCGATTCTTGGAGTGATGAGAGGGCGATTCTTGGAGTGATGAGAGGGCGATTCTTGGAGTGATGAGAGAGCGATTCTTGGAGTGATCAGATGACGATTCTTGGAGTGATCAGGTCAGAGAGTGATTGTTGGAAGTGATCAAACAAAAAAAATTCGAAGGAAAATTGAATAAACAGTTGCTTAATTGAGTGATTTTTGGGTGATTCTCCGGGTTCTCACAGGACTAAGAGACCTGGCATTGCATGGAAAATCCAAGCAAATCTCTAAGCAACTCACCTGGAAGTTTACCTTCACCGGCTGCAGGATGAACCGCAGGCTCAGCACGCCCTCCAGGTCTGTCATGGACACCAGCGATTTCAGGATGGCCCGCATCCGCAGCGAGTCGCTCCTGGTGGTGTTCGGGTCCGGAGCGCAGCGGCCCAGGAGGTCCACCAGCACGGCATAGAACGTGAGCACCGCGCCGCCCATGTCGATGTAGTCTTCGTCATCGTCAGCGGGCAGTCTTGACAGGTCGTAGTCCGTCTCCGGGGTGGCCATCTTGCCCAGGATCTTCTCCTCGGATTCGGCGATCACCTTCGCCAGGATGTCGTCCTCGGCGCGGTACAGCGCGATGTGAATCGACATGGCGATGCCGTCTTGGATGGCCTTCAGCAGGCCGCCGCCGCTGCCGCCGCCGCTGCTGCCGCCGCGCAGGGCGGGTCCGAGGCACTCGGGCCGGCGGATCAGCAGCCGCACCACCAGGCTGGCGTTCTCCTCCACCGTCTCGCCGTTCACCCAGACGGTGAAGCGCAGGAAGTCGAGGAACCGCTCGCCCTCGACGGGGTCCCAGCCGACGTCCGGGTAGCCGAAGGCCAGCAGCTCCGTGTTGGACTGGACTCCGCAGCGGGACAGGTAGCTGGCGATCCGCTCCAGCTGGGCCTCCTTGAGCGCCAGCGCGAGCTCGTTGTTGTCCATGAAGGACGAGTAGGCCACGTCAAGCGGGCAGCTGCCGCGCAGGCTGGCCTTGGTGAGCAGCATGCTGCCGTTCTCCACCATGAAGCTGAGGTGCTCAAACACGGCCCGCTGGTTCTGCACCCCCGTGCGGCAGAAGTAGCACAGGAAGCGGCAGCACATGACGATCATGTTCTCTGAGGAGCCGCCTTCCTCCGGCGCGGCACCGGCCGGCGTCACCTCCATGGCGAGCTTCGACTTGTTCAGCGTGTGCACCATGAGCTGCATCACCGTCTCGTGCACGCTGAGGCACCTGATGAGGTCCGGATGCTGGAAGAACACTGTGTTGTTCATGATGTCCCACAGGCTGGCCTTGAGCATCTCCTCCTCGGCCGGGGACACCTGCACTCCGATGAGGCAGCGCACCTTGCCCAGCGCCTGCAGCAGCTTGCTGACGTCCGCCTTCGAGCTCGAGTTGATGACGTAGGCGCGGTTCAGGGCGTCCACGATCTCGCCGAGGGCGTTGTACTGCCGGTGCAGCAGGCTGAACATCTCCCGCAGAAGCCGGAGGTTCTCGATGGTCTCCGAGTTCGCCCACTTGATGATGGTCTGGCAGATCAGCTCCTGCAGGTTCTGCGGCCCGGCCGGCGTGTCGGCGAGGCTGGAGAGGTCCTGCGCCTGGCGGCGGCCCATCTTGATGAGCAGCTGGTTGAGCATCCCGCCGCCGCCGCTGTCGCCTGATTGCGCCGCGTCACCTCCGGCCGCCTCATCGACTTTCCCGGCCCCGGCTTCGGCGGCCGCCTCCTCCTCCTCGGGCTCGACTCCGCAGCAGGACAGCAGGGTGGAGTGGTAGTGCTGCAGGAACTCCTTCAGGCTGGCCCGGCTGGTGCAGTGCAGGAAGGTGCCGTACTCGGCCCGGTTGTAGTGCACCAGCGACCGCATCTGCTCCTCCGGCGGGCAGCGGAACTCGCGGGTTCGTCTGGCGGCCACGGCTGATGGCAGGCTTGAGTTCTTGATGTCCAGGTACTTCTTGAGCTGGTGCTGCAGGCGGGCGAAGGCAGTGATGGGGATTTTATTCCCAATCTGGGAGGTTCAGGATAGCTAGAGGATCAAAATCCCCAACCTGGGAAGTTTAAAAAAGGAGAGGATCAAAATCCCCAATCTGGTGAATTCGAGAAAGCTAAGGGATTAAAATTACAGTGACCAGTAGAGAGTGACCAGTTGAGAGTGACCAGTTGAGAGTGACTATTGAGAGAGACCAGTTTGAACAGTAGAGAGTGACCAGTTGAGAGTGACCAGTTGAGAGTGACCAGTTGAGAGTGACCAGTTGAGAGTGACCAGTTGAGAGTGACTATTTGAGAGAGACCAGTTGAGAGTGAACAGTAGAGAGTGACCAGTTGAGAGTGACTATTTGAGAGTGACCAGTTGAGAGTGACTATTTGAGAGACCAGTTGAGAGTGAACAGTAGAGAGTGACCAGTTGAGAGTGACTATTTGAGAGTGACCAGTTGAGAGTGACTATTTGAGAGTGACCAGTTGAGAGTGCCAAGTGGAGAGCGATCAGTTGAGAGTGACCGGAATTCGGGAAAGCTAATGGATCAAAATTAGAGTGACCAGTTGAGAGTGACCCGTTGAGAGTGACCGGAATTCGGGAAAGCTAGGAGATCAAAATCCCAATCAGGGGAATTCGGGAAAGCTAGGAGATCAAAGCTCAAATCAAGGGGATTTTAAGACACCTGGGATCAATCTAGGGAAAACTTTCTTATCTGGGATATCTGTGACTTGAAATCCCACTGAATAGACAGCTAGAATCGGTTGAATTTAATTCCTCATCAATTCCGCATCCCAATCAGACAGAAAATCCCAACTCACAGACTGCGCCTCGGTCACGAAGTACTTGGCGGCCGCGATCAGCGTCTCCAGGCGGTGCTGCAGCTGCGTGTCGCACAGCAGGTGGAACAGCTTGCACAGCTGCGTCTTCGTGCTGTCACTCAGCGAGAAATCCAGCACCGCCTCGTCGCCGTGTCTGTCGGCCTGCAGCTCCGGCGGAAAGGTCCTGGGGTGCACCGCCGACAGGATCCGGAAGATCTCCTCCACTGACAGGCAGCCCATGGCCAGGAGGTTGTTGATCACCTTCAGCAGCGGCCTGCGGGTTCAGGTCGGTCTCAGCTGGTCACTCTCACTTGTCACTCTAAACTCAACTGGTCACTCTCAACTGGTCACGCTCCCCGGTCACTCACACAAACTGGTACTCGTAACTGCCGCCCACGGGGTCCCTGAGGTGGCCGCCCAGCGCAGCGGCATTGATGAAGAGCTGGATGCAGTCGTCCTTGAGGCCCTGGATGGGGTAGGCGGGGCACAGCTCCAGCGCCGGCGGGTGCGCCTCGTCCTCGTTGACCAGGAAGGAGAAGTTGGTGCGGATGCACTTGCCGCCCTCCTCGCCGGGAATCTCATGGAAGTCGTGCAGGAATTTGTCCTCGTCGATGCCCGGGGAGAAGACCTGGTCGTTGGTGAGCGGAACCACGAACTCGTTCTTCGTGAGGGAGCGCAGCTTCACGTAGCTCTCCAGGTGCATGGCGATGAGCAGGTCGAAGTACGCCATGCGGAGCGGGCCCGACAGGTCTGCGGAGTTTGGGTGTGTTGAGCAAAATCAAAGAAGTAGCAGCACATCAAAGAATTAGTGACGCATCAAAGAGAATAGGAAATGGCGGCACATCAAAGAGAATAGAGAATTGTGGCACATCAAAGAGAATAGAGAATTGCGGCACATCAAAGAATAAGCGGCACATCAGAGAATTAGCGGCACATCAGAGAATTAGTGGCACATCAAAGAGAATAGAGAATTGCGGCACATCAAAGAGAATAGAGAATGGCGGCACATCAAAGAGAATAGAGAATGGCGGCACATCAAAGAGAATAAAGAATGGCGGCACATCAAAGAAAATAGAAAATGGCGGCACATCAAAGAGAATCGAGAGAGTGGGGGCACATCAAAGAGAACAAGAGAAAATCCATTTCAACAAGACTCACAGAGGTTCAGCGTCAAGAAGTTGAACTGGTCGGCGCTGACATGGTTGGTGAGCATCTCCGCGGCGGTTCTGTTGCCATGGGAACAGATGGCCTTGTACAACTCAAAGAGAATGAGCGGCACATCAAAGAGAATAGGAATGCGGCACATCAAAGAGGATGAGAATGCGCACATCAAAGAGAAGAGAGTGCACATCAAAGAGAATGAGACCGGCATCAAGAGAGCGACCAGCCGCGCAGGTCCGACAGCTTGAGGATGTTCACCCGGAGCTGCGACTGCGGCACCCGCGACCAGCTGATGCTGGACATGCACTGCGCCTGCAGGGTGGGCAGCTGCGGCATCGCCAGTTTGGCCGGCGCAGCATCCCGGACACCATCCGGCAGAGTGTGGCGCGTCAGCTCAAAGCTAGACCTGCGCAGCTCGCGCTTTGAAGGCCACTGCGGGGACAGGACGCTCGCTTCGGCACCTGAGAAAGAGGTGTTCGGAGTTCAGTTGCGGTGATTTAGCGTTTCGGGTCAAGGATCTGGGATCTAGGATCTGGGATCTAGGATCGGGATCTAGGATCTGGGATCTAGGATCTGGGATCTAGGATCTGGGATCTAGGATCTGGGATCTAGGATCTGGGATCTAGGATCTGGGATCTAGGATCTGGGATCTAGGATCTGGGATCTAGGATCTGGGATCTAGGATCTGGGATCTAGGATCTGGGATCTAGGATCTGGGATCTAGGATCTGGGATCTAGGATCTGGGATCTAGGATCTGGGATCTAGGATCTGGGATCTAGGATCTGGGATCTAGGATCTGGGATCTAGGATCTGGGATCTAGGATCTGGGATCTAGGATCTGGGATCTAGGATCTGGGATCTAGGATCTGGGATCTAGGATCTGGGATCTAGGATCTGGGATCTAGGATCTGGGATCTAGGATCTGGGATCTAGGATCTGGGATCTAGGATCTGGGATCTAGGATCTGGGATCTAGGATCTGGGATCTAGGATCTGGATCTGGGATCTAGGATCTGGGATCTAGGATCTGGGATCTAGGATCTGGGATCTAGGATCTGGGATCTAGGATCTGGGATCTAGGATCTGGGATCTAGGATCTGGGATCTAGGATCTGGGATCTAGGATCTGGGATCTAGGATCTGGGATCTAGGATCTGGGATCTAGGATCTGGGATCTAGGATCTGGGATCTAGGATCTGGGATCTAGGATCTGGGATCTAGGATCTGGGATCTAGGATCTGGGATCTAGGATCTGGGATCTAGGATCTGGGATCTAGGATCTGGGATCTAGGATCTGGGATCTAGGATCTGGGATCTGGGATCTAGGATCTGGGATCTAGGATCTGGGATCTAGGATCTGGGATCTAGGATCTGGGATCTAGGATCTGGGATCTAGGATCTGGGATCTAGGATCTGGGATCTAGGATCTGGGATCTAGGATCTGGGATCTAGGATCTGGGATCTAGGATCTGGGATCTAGGATCTGGGATCTAGGATCTGGGATCTAGGATCTGGGATCTAGGATCTGGGATCTAGGATCTGGGATCTAGGATCTGGGATCTAGGATCTGGGATCTAGGATCTGGGATCTAGGATCTGGGATCTAGGATCTGGGATCTAGGATCTGGGATCTAGGATCTGGGATCTAGGATCTGGGATCTAGGATCTGGGATCTAGGATCTGGGATCTAGGATCTGGGATCTAGGATCTGGGATCTAGGATCTGGGATCTAGGATCTGGGATCTAGGATCTGGGATCTAGGATCTGGGATCTAGGATCTGGGATCTAGGATCTGGGATCTAGGATCTGGGATCTAGGATCTGGGATCTAGGATCTGGGATCTAGGATCTGGGATCTAGGATCTGGGATCTAGGATCTGGGATCTAGGATCTGGGATCTAGGATCTGGGATCTAGGATCTGGGATCTAGGATCTGGGATCTAGGATCTGGGATCTAGGATCTGGGATCTAGGATCTGGGATCTAGGATCTGGGATCTAGGATCTGGGATCTAGGATCTGGGATCTAGGATCTGGGATCTAGGATCTGGGATCTAGGATCTGGGATCTAGGATCTGGGATCTAGGATCTGGGATCTAGGATCTGGGATCTAGGATCTGGGATCTAGGATCTGGGATCTAGGATCTGGGATCTAGGATCTGGGATCTAGGATCTGGGATCTAGGATCTGGGATCTAGGATCTGGGATCTAGGATCTGGGATCTAGGATCTGGGATCTAGGATCTGGGATCTAGGATCTGGGATCTAGGATCTGGGATCTAGGATCTGGGATCTAGGATCTGGGATCTAGGATCTGGGATCTAGGATCTGGGATCTAGGATCTGGGATCTAGGATCTGGGATCTAGGATCTGGGATCTAGGATCTGGGATCTAGGATCTGGGATCTAGGATCTGGGATCTAGGATCTGGGATCTAGGATCTGGGATCTAGGATCTGGGATCTAGGATCTGGGATCTAGGATCTGGGATCTAGGATCTGGGATCTAGGATCTGGGATCTAGGATCTGGGATCTAGGATCTGGGATCTAGGATCTGGGATCTAGGATCTGGGATCTAGGATCTGGGATCTAGGATCTGGGATCTAGGATCTGGGATCTAGGATCTGGGATCTAGGATCTGGGATCTAGGATCTGGGATCTAGGATCTGGGATCTAGGATCTGGGATCTAGGATCTGGGATCTAGGATCTGGGATCTAGGATCTGGGATCTAGGATCTGGGATCTAGGATCTGGGATCTAGGATCTGGGATCTAGGATCTGGGATCTAGGATCTGGGATCTAGGATCTGGGATCTAGGATCTGGGATCTAGGATCTGGGATCTAGGATCTGGGATCTAGGATCTGGGATCTAGGATCTGGGATCTAGGATCTGGGATCTAGGATCTGGGATCTAGGATCTGGGATCTAGGATCTGGGATCTGGGATCTAGGATCTGGGATCTAGGATCTGGGATCTAGGATCTGGGATCTAGGATCTGGGATCTAGGATCTGGGATCTGGGATCTAGGATCTGGGATCCCTCACCTGCACCCGAGCCGCAATCGGTTTGCCGTTCATCTCGAACGACAGCGAGCCGCCGGCTGCGTCCAAAAAGCAGCCGATGGTGAGGCCCTGCGACAGCCGCTTGGACACGTCCTCCTGGGAGCCGAACTTCGCCAGCAGGTCGCCAGCGTTGACCATGTACACCGTGCGTTGCTGGTCCACCGACCTCGGCTGGTAGTCGTCGTCAAGCAGGCAGACGTCCACCCAGCTGGCAAAGACAGACTCGACGTCGTGCGTTGGCAGCTTGAAGTACGGGGTGAGCCAGCCGACCCACGAGCAGGCGGGGTCCTGGCCGGGCAGCAGGCGCACCGAGTAGTGGTATTCGTCGATGTACTCCGCCACCGCGTTCTCGCGCACCTGCCGGGGTTCGTTTATTTAGCATTAAAATGGATAAATAAGTTATAGAATAGTTTATTAGTAGAATTTTAACGCACTACTCTTAGTAGCTGAAATGCAGTTGCTGAAGAAAATTTGAAAAATGATTTGTAAAAAGAAAACATTTCTGAATTTTTTGTTTCAACAAAAATTCACGACAGACAGACAGACCGACAGACAGACAGACAGACAGACAGACAGACAGACAGACAGACAGACAGACAGACAGACAGACAGACAGACAGACAGACAGACAGACAGACAGACACTAAGACAGACAGACCGACAGACACTAAGACAGACAGACAGACAGACAGACAGACAGACAGACAGACAGACAGACAGACAGACAGACAGACAGACAGACAGACAGACAGACAGACAGACAGACAGACAGACAGACAGACAGACAGACAGACAGGCAGGCAGGAAGGCAGGCAGGCAGGCAGGCAGACAGGCAGACAGACAGACAGACAGACAGACAGACAGACAGACAGACAGACAGACAGGCAGGCAGACAGACAGACAGGCAGACAGACAGACAGACAGACAGACAGACAGACAGACAGACAGGCAGGCAGGCAGGCAGGCAGGCAGGCAGGCAGGCAGGCAGGCAGGCAGGCAGGCAGGCAGGCAGGCAGGCAGGCAGGCAGGCAGGCAGGCAGGCAGGCAGGCAGGCAGAGACAGGATGCGTCATGCGGGTACCTCAATTAAGGGCCACTCACCGCCCCCCCCCCCCCAGATGGATGCCTTGCATGCGTGGCCACGCATTGCATTAATTGGATTCCGCTGACAATAAAAAGCAGAAATTGCAGAAACTTGGAAGCAATAAATATTATTTAATGCAATATTGTTTTTCATAGTAGCAACTGCTGCGGGCCCGGCTTCTCATCAATAATTAATCAGCCAGAAGTTGGGGATGAGCGATGGGGGAACCACTTCGGACCGGTTCTGACAGGGGGGTTGTGGGGAATCCAGTTTGAGCAGCTGACATGGCGGGAGGGGGTTGGCAACAATGGGCGAGGCCGGCCAGCAGTGCCTGGGGCTCGCGGGCTGGCCCGTCCTATCCGAACTGGCCCGGGTGACACCGGTTCTAAACAGGGACTATTTGAACAGCATTTACCTGGATTAGAAAGCCAAACAGCTATTTTCATTCGAGAGTCTGGAGGCTTCAGCTGAGAGAGTCGGTGACTCCGCAAACTGCACTCACTGCTGGCCCAGATCGCCAAGAGAAAATTTCCAGAGCTAACCTTTCTCTTGTGAAGCCATTGTGTGGGAACTTTGCTGGGCCAGTTTCCCAGTCCAGGTCTCCAGTCCAGGGATTTGCTAACAGGCCGTGGGAGCGCCCGGGAGCGAGCGCTGAGCAGCCCCACCCCGACCCACCCCCTCCCCGCTCCCTTGGCCTGCTCTATAAGATGAGGCGAAGCGGGAGGCTGAACCGGCCCAGCCCGCCCGCAGGTCAGCAAGCCCTCCAAATTCTCTCAAAGTTTCCGCAAAGCAACTCCGCAGCTAGCCATGAGCCAGGACCGCAAGCAGCAGCTCACCAAGCTGTTTGAGCAGATTGACAAGGACAAGAGCGGGTATCTGTCGCTGGTAAGTGTCTTTATTAGTTGCTAGGCTGAATACCTGCCTACTCTGCAATACCTGACTCACTCAATTCCCTGCAGAGCGAGCTGAAGGAGGGCTGCGCTAAGATCGGCATCACCGAGAGCGAAGCCCAGGCTGTTCTCAGCAAGATGGACGTCAATCAGGATGGCAACGTCAGCGTCTCGGGTACGGTGGACCTCAGCTGAAGGATCGGGGGCTCCCAGCTGAAGGATCGGGGGCACCCAGCTGAAGGATCGGGAGGCACCCAGCTGAAGGATCGGTGGCACCCAGCTGAAGGATCGGGGGCTCCCAGCTGAAGGATCGGGGGGGGGGACACCCAGCTGAAGGATCGGGAGGGGCACCCAGCTGAAGGATCGGGAGGGGCACCCAGCTGAAGGATCGGGAGGGGCACCCAGCTGAAAGATCGGGCGCTCCCAGCTGAAGGATCGGGCGCTCCCAGCTGAAGGATCGGGGGCTCCCAGCTGAAGGATCGGGAGGGGGCTCCCAGCTGAAGGATCGGGGGCTCCCAGCTGAAGGATCGGGCGCTCCCAGCTGAAGGATCGGGCGCTCCCAGCTGAAGGATCGGGGGCTCCCAGCTGAAGGATCGGGGGCTCCCAGCTGAAGGATCGGGGGCTCCCAGCTGAAGGATCGGGGGCTCCCAGCTGAAGGATCGGGGGCTCCCAGCTGAAGGATCGGGAGGGGGCTCCCAGCTGAAGGATCGGGGGCTCCCAGCTGAAGGATCGGGGGCTCCCAGCTGAAGGATCGGGGGCTCCCAGCTGAAGGATCGGAGGCTCCCAGCTGAAGGATCGGGGGCTCCCAGCTGAAGGATCGGGGGCTCCCAGCTGAAGGATCGGGGGCTCCCAGCTGAAGGATCGGGGGCTCCCAGCTGAAGGATCGGGGGCTCCCAGCTGAAGGATCGGGGGCACCCAGCTGAAGGATCGGGGGCTCCCAGCTGAAGGATCGGGGGGGGGCTCCCAGCTGAAGGATCGGGGGCTCCCAGCTGAAGGATCGGGGGGGGGGGGCTCCCAGCTGAAGGATCGGGGGCTCCCAGCTGAAGGATCGGGGGCTCCCAGCTGAAGGATCGGGGGCTCCCAGCTGAAGGATCGGGGGCTCCCAGTTGAAGTATCGGGGGCACCCAGCTGAAGGATCGGGGGTTCCCAGCTGAAGGATCGGGGGCACCCAGCTGAAGGATCGGGGGCTCCCAGCTGAAGGATCGGGGGCTCCCAGCTGAAGGATCGGGGGCACCCAGCTGAAGGATCGGGGGCTCCCAGCTGAAGGATCGGGGGCTCCCAGCTGAAGGATCGGGGGCACCCAGCTGAAGGATCGGGGGCTCCCAGCTGAAGGATCGGGGGCACCCAGCTGAAGGATCGGGGGCTCCCAGCTGAAGGATCGGGGGCTCCCAGCTGAAGGATCGGGGGCTCCCAGCTGAAGGATCGGGGGGGGGGCTCCCAGCTGAAGGATCGGGGGCACCCAGCTGAAGGATCGGGGGCACCCAGCTGAAGGATCGGGGGGGGGGCTCCCAGCTGAAGGATCGGGGGCTCCCAGCTGAAGGATCGGGGGCACCCAGCTGAAGGATCGGGGGCTCCCAGCTGAAGGATCGGGGGCTCCCAGCTGAAGGATCGGGGGCACCCAGCTGAAGGATCGGGGGCTCCCAGCTGAAGGATCGGGGCACCCAGCTGAAGGATCGGGGGCACCCAGCTGAAGGATCGGAGGCTCCCAGCTGAAGGATCGGGGGCTCCCAGCTGAAGGATCGGGGGCTCCCAGCTGAAGGATCGGGGGCTCCCAGCTGAAGGATCGGGGGCACCCAGCTGAAGGATCGGAGGCTCCCAGCTGAAGGATCGGGGGCTCCCAGCTGAAGGATCGGGGGCTCCCAGCTGAAGGATCGGGGGCTCCCAGCTGAAGGATCGGGGGCACCCAGCTGAAGGATCGGAGGCTCCCAGCTGAAGGATCGGGGGCTCCCAGCTGACACTCCAACTAACGCTTCAGTTTTTTGCTTTCAGAGTTCCTGGCCTACATGAAGTAGCGGGACTGTGACAGGCTGCCGTGATGTTTGAAATACTGAATGACCCATATTCAACTTGCCCATATCTCTGTCCATACCGCACTAGTTAGACTATAATATCTTTTAGGAACTCCTTTTCAATTTTAAGTCAAGTAATTATCTATATCTAACCCATATATTTATTAAATAATTATTAATACCAACGAACAGTTGCCAGTTACGCAGTGAGAAAACATAAGACTGATTAGACGTGAAATTCTGACATTTTAAAAATAAATAAAATTCTTCTCAAAACTTTTTTTCAGCTTTAAAATAGTTCGTGAACTTTATTGAGACTTTATTTCTTTTGTTGACTAATGTGACGATTCAAAATGTGACAAATTGTGAATGTGACAGTTTGGGAATGTGACAGTTTGGGAATGTGACAGTTAGGGAATGTGACAGTTTGGGAATGTGACAGTTAGGGAATGTGACAGTTTGGGAATGTGACAGTTAGGGAATGTGACAGTTTGGGAATGTGACAGTTAGGGAATGTGACAGTTTGGGAATGTGACAGTTTGGGAATGTGACAGTTTGGGAATGTGACAGTTTAGGAGTGTGACAGCTTGGGAATGTGACAGTTTGGAAGTGTGACAGTTTGGGAATGTGACAGTTTGGGAATGTGATAGTTTGGAATGTGACAGTTAGGGAATGTGACAGTTTGGGAATGTGACAGTTAGGGATTGTGACAGCTTTGGAATGTGACAGTTTGCGAATGCGACAGTTTGGGAATGCGACAGTTTGGGAATGTGACAGTTTGGGAATGTGACAGCTTGGGAATGCGACAGTTTGGGAATGTGACAGTTTGGGAATGCGCCGCCCAGCCTCTCACCTGCATCTCGTACTGCAGGTGGTCGGTGTCTTCGCCGCCGAATTTGCCGAACAGGCCGGCGTCGGCGCTGGCGTCGGGCGTCAGGATGGCCGTCACGGCGCTCTGCGACACGTCGTCGGCGCCGCCGTGGCTTTTCTGCTTCTTGAAGAAGTTGGCGATCTTCGTCTTTTTCTTTGCTCCGCCGGTGGCCGCGGCGGCGGCCGCGGTGGTCGATGGCAGGTGCTGGCCGTCGGCGGCGCCCTTCGGCACCATCAGGGAGGTCGGGCCGCCACCCTCGCCGCCGCCGCGCTGCTGGAGGCGCGGGTCCAGCTTCTTGCGGAAGTTGTCAACCTCGGCGCGGCGCTGGGCGAGGCTGCGGCTGGTGAACTGCTGGTGGCAGCGGACCGGCAGGCTGAGCCGGACCACCTCCAGGTGGTCCTCCTGAGCGCTGGGCACGTACTTGGTGCTGATGCTGATCAGCGGGGTGCCGCCGGCCGAGCGCTGGGCAAGGATGTGCGAGTGCGAGCTCTCCTCCGAGATGGTCTCGAAGCTCGTCTCCAGGCGGTCGTACCACATCGGCAGCGCCGAGTGCATGTTGCTGGGGAAGAGGGATTTCAGTCGGTTCTTATGACTCACGTTGGTTCTTATGACTCATGTCGGTTCTCATGACTCACGTCTGTTCTCATGACTCACGTCTGTTCTCATGACTCACGTCTGTTTTCATGACTCACGTCTGTTTTCATGATTCACGTCTGTTCCTATGACTCATGTCTGTTCTCATGACTAACGTCGTTTCTGATAGCTCATGACTCATGTTGGTTGCTATGGCTTGACTAATGATGATGCTTATGACTCATCATGATTCTCATCTGTAACTCATAATTTATTTGACCCATTATCATTCCTAAGCCAGAAAGTCCCAGAGCAATATCCCAGCCCCTTTCACTCACACGCAGAACGGCTCGAACCCCTCCTGCAGGCCGCAGCAGGTGAAGTACTTGAAGCTCTTGACGTCCTGGCCGAGGTTCAGCTTGGCTGACTGGCCGACGCCCAGGGAGAAGGCGGGCACGTAGCCGGTCTTGGCGTTCACCTGGATGCCCTTGAAGGCGATCTCCTGGCCCACGCTGTCCATCATCAGCTCGCCGTTCAGGGAGAAGTCTGAGCGAGTTCGGGGCGGCGGTGATCATTGAGAGCTCACGAGAGATCTTTGAGAACCTTGAGGAGTCCATGAGAAACTGACGGGAGATCATTGAGAACCTTGAGGAGTCCATGAGAAACTGACGGGAGATCTTTGAGAACCTTGAGGAGTCCATGAGAAACTGACGGGAGATCTTTGAGAACCTTGAGGAGTCCATGAGAAACTGACGGGAGATCTTTGAGAACCTTGAGGAGTCCATGAGAAACTGACGGGAGATCATTGAGAACCTTGAGGAGTCCATGAGAAACTGACGGGAGATCATTGAGAACCTTGAGGAGTCCATGAGAAACTGACGGGAGATCATTGAGAACCTTGAGGAGTCCATGAGAAACTGACGGGAGATCATTGAGAACCTTGAGGAGTCCATGAGAAACTGACGGGAGATCTTTGAGAACCTTGAGGAGTCCATGAGAAACTGACGGGAGATCATTGAGAACCTTGAGAAATCAATGAGAAACTCATGAGAGATCGTTGAAATGCCTGAGGAGTCCATGGGAAACTCATGAGAGATGCTTGAGATCCTTTTAATGAGCGAGCCCTGAGAAATCCCTGAGAAAGCACTAAGAGATCCCTGAGAGATCCACTGAAGCACAGAGTCATGCCAGCCAATGTCAGTTAAGTAGTAGATGAGGCATTTTAATATCTAAACACGATTGCCCGATAAAGAATTTTACAGCCCCATCTTTTCAGTTCAGTCAGTTCAGATTTTTAAACTTTACTGTCACTCTGTGAAGATACAAAGGAAGTTTTACTCAATACACATCGGACAGCCAAATGTGCCTGTCGGCGGGGGGGGGGTTGCTTAAAATCGGTTCGCCCCGACCGCTCCCAAAAATCCAGAGCCATTCCAAAGCGTGCGCTATTTCGTGAAGAAGAAGGGAAACCTCTTCCCCAACTCCCTCTCTCCTCTCCCATCCACCCCGGCGCCTCACAGATGGTGCCATCGTCCAGATCGATCAGGCAGCCCACGACGTCGCCCTGGTGGCACCGCTTGCCGAACCGGTCGGACTCCACGTGCCACTTCCTGGCCTGCAGAGCGGCGGGCGGAGGGTGAAGCAAAAAGGCTATTGCTGCTGCTGCTGCTGCAGTAAATTGTTGCAGAAAGTGCAGGCGGCTGTTGCTTTGCATTTTCCTCCCCTTGCTGTAACCCCCCCGCTCCAAACTGAACTGTCCGCTCGTTACAGTGCTGTCTGGCATTTCAGGCTGATGAAGGAGGGAAGCTGACTGGCAATCTAGCTTCAAAATGCAGCCAGTTTTCTGTGATTTCTTCTGTTCCCAAGTCAACTGCCTGGCTGAGAGGTTCGTCTGCGCCTAAAATACTCGTATTCGCTTGTTTGATCTGTTATTCTAATGGTCTAATCTAATCTGTGGGATTCTAATGGTCTAATCTAATCTGTGGGATTCTAGTGGTCCAATCTAATCTGTGGGATTCCAATGGTCCAATCTAATCTGTGGGATTCTAGTGGTCTAATCTAATCTGTGGGATTCTAGTGGTCCAATCTAATCTGTGGGATTCCAATGGTCCAATCTAATCTGTGGGATTCTAATGGTCCAATTTAATCTGTGGAATTCTAATGGTCCAATCTAATCTGTGGGATTCTAGTGGTCCAATCTAATCTGTGGGATTCTAGTGGTCTAATATAATCTGTGGGATTCTAATGGTCTAATCTAATCTGTGGAATTCTAATGGTCTAATCTAATCTGTGGGATTCTAGTGGTCTAATCTAATCTGTGGGATTCTAATGGTCTAATCTAATCTGTGGGATTCTAATGGTCTAATCTAATCTGTGGGATTCTAGTGGTCCAATCTAATCTTTGGGATTCTAGTGGTCCAATCTAATCTGTGGGATTCTAGTGGTCCAATCTAATCTTTGGGATTCTAGTGGTCCAATCTAATCTGTGGGATTCTAATGGTCTAATCTAATCTGTGGGATTCTAATGGTCTAATCTCTAATCTAATCTATGGGATTCTAATGGACTAATCTAATATGTGGGATTCTAATGGTCTAATCTAATCTGTGGGATTCTAGTGGTCTAATCTAATCTGTGGGATTCTAGTGGTCTAATCTAATCTGTGGGATTCTAATGGTCTAATCTAGTCTGTGGGATTCTAATGGTCTAATCTAATCTGTGGGATTCTAGTGGTCTAATCTAATCTGTGGGATTCTAATGGTCTAATCTAATCTGTGGGATTCTAATGGTCTAATCTAATCTGTGGGATTCTAGTGGTCTAATCTAATCTTTGGGATTCGAATCTCTAATCTAATCTATGGGATTCTAATGGTCTAATCTCTAATCTAATCTATGAGATTCCAATGCCTATTCCCCGGAATCCTTATTCTCTAATCCAGGGAAACCCTAATCGCTAATCCACAGAACCCTAATCGCTAATCCACAGAACCCTAATCGCTAATCCACAGAACCCTAATCGCTAATCCACAGAACCCTAATCGCTAATCCACAGAACCCTAATCGCTAATCCACAGAACCCTAATCGCTAATCCACAGAACCCTAATCGCTAATCCACAGAACCCTAATCGCTAATTCACAGGAGCCCTGATCGCTCTCCGGTCCCGGCTCACCGAGCAGCAGTCGAAGGCGTAGGAGCCGATGGAGTCGCCCACCAGAACGCCGGCGCGCGAGTCGGCCTGCATGAATCCAACCCGGATGTTGCCCTCGGACATGACCTCGAACTCGAAGTACCACTTGCCTTGAGACACTGCCCAGGTGGTCTGCACCCGGTAGGTGCGGCTGATGTCCGAGTGGCACGGCTCCAGCATCCGCTGCATGATCAGCTCCTCGCGCACGTCAGACGAGGAGGACCGCTCGATGTCGTAGCCGAAGGCCAGAATAGTCCGGATGATCTCGGACGAGCTGGCCCGGTTCACCGCCTGGATGGCCGGGTCCACGTGCTTGAACGGCACCAGGAAGGGAGACCGCTTGAGCACCGGGTCCTCCTCGATGCCCCAGGTCCAGCCCTGGGCGATGCGGTCGCGGCCCCACAGGTTGTGCGTGTTCTCAGCCAGGTAGTCGGCCAGCTCCTCGAGAGCGGGGCTCAGCGCGTACTGGCTGAGGTCGATGGGCATCGGCTTGTAGCCGTTGGGCTGCACGAAGCTGTTGCCCAGCTTCACGGTCTTCACGCGGGTCTCCTTCTGCGGGTCCGGCACGATGTTGTAGCCCAGGATGAAGATCACCTTGAGCGTCTCCTGCGCCAGGCTGAGGTTGTAGGTCCTCTCGTAGTCGGGCAGCTGGCTGAAGGTGGTCAGGCAGGGGTTCGTCTTGTACTCGTCGCTTCTCTGCTCGCCGAATGTCCAGCCCTGCTCGATCTTCTTCATCGCCCAGATCTCGTGCAGATTCTCGGCCAGGCGCTCGCGGATCTGGTCAACGGCGGCCGGCGCCTGCATCGCCGCGCAGTCGATGGGGCTCGGCTTGAAGTTGTTGTAGGGCCCGACATCGATGGGGCCCTGGTAGATGCTCTTCTCGATGAAGCCGAAGTTGAAGCAGGGCTCGATGCGCAGCTTCCGGCCGGGCAGGATGGCGTCTGAGATCGGGCTGAAGGTGTCCAGCGGCCCGAACTTCAGCCGGCCGTGGCTGCCGCCGAACAGGAAGCGGACGCTGACCTTCGCGCCCAGGCTCACGCACGGGTAGAATGTGCCCCACTTGTCGAAGTCTTTGAAGAATCCTCTGACCGTCTGGCCGTTGACGCTGAAGGTGATGCGCGGGATGGACAGGTCGATGGCCGAGCCGATCACGTCGCCTTTTTTGAGCTGCAGCGGCACGGGCTGGACGGGCTGCGAGCTCTGGTTCGTCCACAGGTGGTTGCCGTCGAAGGCGAAGGAGTAGATATCGTCGCCGAGGCCGTTGCAGCCCCAGTTGGTGCCGCGGGCGGGGTACGGCAGGAAGCCGTCGGCGTTCGCCCAGCCGATGCGCAGGTGCGTCGGGTTGTCCGTCTTCTGCTCAATGGAGTCCACCACGACCTCGAAGCACCAGCGGCTGTACATCGCCACCCCGTCGGCGATCTTGACGGAAACGTTGGGCCGGAAGCAGCGCACATGGTCGACCAGGCGCGTCTGCAGCAGGAGGTCGCGGTCGGGCAGCAGCGTGTTGGAGATCAGGTTCTGGTTGAGCCGCACCGCCCCCTGCGACCCGGACACGCAGAGGCTGCAGAGAACCTCCAGGATTTTTGAGTCGCGGCCCTGACGATCGAGCAGGCCAACGATGGTTTGAATGTGATTCTCGCGGATCATGTTCAGCGCCTCGGGGCTGTGCGTCAGCACGGAGAACAGCACGTCCAGCACGCCCTGGGCCGCCTCCTGGCCCTCCAGGCGGCTGAACAGCCAGTTGAGCCGCTGCGTCTGCGCGAACTGCGCGCAGTTGGGCCGGTTGCCGCGGATGAGCGCGGCCAGCAGCAGGTACAGGTAGTTGCTGATGGTGTTGTAGCAGCCGCTGCGGTCCTCGCCGCAGATGGCCGCGAAGTCGCGGCTGCTCTTGAACGTTGAGCTGAACTTGTCGATGGTGTCCAGCACCAGGGAGATCATGCCCTCCTCCTGGAACAGGCCCTGCCGGTTCTTCAGGCCCTTCAGTTTCATCACGCGCATCTCGTGCTCCTCGGACTCGTCAGGGAACTCGAAAAAGTCGATGAGGTCTTTCAACGAGCGCTGCACCTCGTCAATGTTGGTTGCCTGCCAGGCGGCTGACTGCACGCCCTCGGCCAGCAGGCCGTCCAGCGCCTTCAGCAAGTTGTGGAAGAAGGCGGCGCATCGGCGGATGGCTACGGCCGACTTCGAGTCCTCGTCCTGCGACTTGGCGAAGGTGAACGCGTCGTCCATGTGGCCCTCGACCAGCAGGACGGCCTGCTTCTCCTCAACGCGGCCGATGCCGCGCTTCTTGGTCTCGTAGGTCTTGTAGGACAGCCACAGGCCGGAGGCGATGTGCTGCAGGAAGAAGTAGGTGTCGTCGTACTTCACGTCCGCCGCGCCCATGCCCTCCTCCTCGCGCTCCTCCTTGGACATCTTGTCGTCCTTGGTCTGCATGAGGCAGAAGGCGGTGACCTCCTCCGAGGCCTGCTCCACCGGCACGGTGGTCAGCAGGTTGCTGTCGGTCACGCCCAGGTACCGGCCGGAGGTCACGTGACGGATGCGCACCTTGCAGGACCAGGAGAACAGGCCGCCGGTCCAGCGGATCTTCACGTGCTCCACTCGCCACAGCGAGCGCGCCTGGCTCTTGGCGTCGCCGGTCTCGTACATCACCTTGGGCAGGTCGGTGGGCGCCTCGCTCTCCTCCTGGCAGATCGTCAGGCACTCGTCGCCGTGCGTGAAGCGCAGCACGTCGCCGCCGAACACGCAGCTGAGATTTTTCTGCCGGATGGCGCCGCTGCTGACCGGGATGATGGTCCACAGGGTCTGGCGAAACGAGGCCAGCACGCCGTTGTCCTCGGGAGAGAAGTGCTGCGGGTTTTTGGGGCGGAGTTGGGTGAGTCCTCGGTAGATGGGGATTTCGCAGGTCGGATTTCAGCTTCAAAATATCGGCTGTCCCAATGTCTGTGCCTATCAGCACACAATACGCTCGTACACCTGCTATGCACTTTAGCTATCCAGAATGTGCATTCAGCCGGGCACTCACATGCTTGGGCGCAACCTAGGGATTCACCCGGCCGTTTCAATTGGCAACACACACACGCAAGTCCCTATTGGACAGAATAGTAGTCACGTGACTGATCTCAGCCAATAGCGACTTACATGTGTGTGTTGCCAATAGAAACGGCCGGGTGATTCCCAAGGTTGCGCATGTACGGGCACTCACCAAATACCGCTCGGACGAAACGCTGACCAAAATGAAGTCGTCGCCAATGCGCACTTTCTCGCCGTCCGACCGCGTCTTCGAGGCCGGGTGCACGGTCCACCAGCAGGATTCACCTAGGGGGGGGGGGGGTAAGCGGCGTGTGAAGTTCGTCAACTTTTAGCACGAGCTTTGAGCAAAGCAGCATTAACGAGGCTCGGGAACAGAGTGGGGAAAAGCCCCGCATGGAACTCCCTGCGGCCCAGTGCAATGAGTAGTTGGCTTGGCAAAATATTAAATTTTGGGATTGAATGGGAAAACAGGGTAAACTGGGAAATTAGCAACTTGAAGAGCAATGGGTAAAAGCAGCCAACTATTGAGTCCGATCGGCCATAACTCCATGCTTATCCGGATATTCATCATCCCGAATTAATAATGAATTTTAATAAATTACAATTAATGATAGAAATATACCTAATATTCAAGGCATACAAGCCAAGAAGAGAAAAAAGTCATTGCTCCCCGACACCCGGAAGGAAAAGTTCGAAGGTGTCGAATTTATTGATTGATAAAAAACCAAAAAACCATCAGCAGCATGGCAGCATCGAACAAGCTTTGCAAAAGTTCTTACTTCCTCGTCCTGCGAAATAGGATTTTGTGTTATAAAATTGATTTATGAGCAGCACAAGATAGTACTCAAATGAGTGAGTGCGGCACTTTCCACCGACCAAAATTTGAGTTCATGCTTGATAGGTACCAGAAACGGAGCAGCAAATTTTGTAATGACTTATCCAGGTGTATCAACTTCTGTACACTTGAATCATTTCAGAATGCATATCATCAAGAAGATATTTATCTAACGCCTTCCAAGGTGTCTACAACAGACAGCAAAGCAAGATGATAAAAAGGAAAAAATTGCAGTTTAAGCGAAAGTTCGTAAAGCGAAATTGACAGAGTAAAAAACAATAGGCGGGATGGTGAACTTACTAATGGACCCTAAAATGGCGTGTGAGGGGATGAAAAAGTACATCGGTTTTACTCAAGTTAATCTTGTTTGTCGGTGACCAACAGTGCGTGTGTCTGTGCGTTGCTCCATTCTATATTTAGATTTCACAGCCACCTATCTCCACGACCTTGACTGCGTGCGTACAGCCCCAGAATGTACATTCCCTAGAACTATTTATAGACACGGTCCTTTGACTTTAAACCCTCGATTTCTCCTTACCCCCTTACATCAGAGCCACATTCCTCCGCGAACTTGGCTCCAGTGTACATTTAGCTATTCATAGCTTCTGTCTTTCTACCCTCTCTGAAAACACCTCCCCCATTTTTGCCCTTCTCTCCCCATAAAAACTATATACCTAATGGCTTTTTAAAACAAGCACACACCTGCCATTTATCAGCATGAGTAACATTTATCAACGCAGAAAAAAGTACACAGCAGTCTGAACTAAATAAGTTAGAACACGCAATTCATGGATTCATATAATAAGTAACACCGACCAAGCTTAGCTAGGCCTCACCTTGGGGCTGCTCTTCCAATCCAACATCGAAAGCTAGCTTGTCCCGTGAGCTCGAGGTTGTTAGACAAGTGAGATACTGAAATTAGAATAGTATCACTTATTTTTGTAAGTGATATTAAATGCACATACGAAAGCTACTACTGTTGCTATTTATTATTACCATAGAGCTGGCGTGATGTCTCAGCAGGATGGCGTGACCATACAGCAGGGTCTTGTGACCCGACTGTCCCGAGTCCTGAAATGCGATTAGAATTGTTACTACCGGGTCCTTTGGATGAGCAGCGGGATCACTAGAGGATCATTGGGGAGGCTATTGAAGGATCATTGGGGAGGCTGCTGAAGGATCATTGGGGGCCTAATGAAGGATGAGGGGAGCCTGGAAGCCTGAAGTCTGTTGAGCCCATCAGGCCAGCCCGACTCACCACGTTGCTCTTTGACGAAACCATTTCCTGCAGGGCGCGCACTGACAATGCCTTTTCAAGAACGAATTTGCACACGGAAAAGTCCGGCGGCACGTCCTGGCATTGGGACAGAAAATGGCAGGTAAGAGAATTGTTCGGTTTAGTGAGGCACGCGGTGATTGTACAGCCGGCTCACCTTGTTTGACAGATTCTCCAGGTAGCACATGCGGTTGCCGAAGCCCTGGGCGGCCAGCGACACGCGCTGAGAGTTTCCGCTGGCATTGTGGATGACGCAGCTCAGGCTGAGAAGGTCGTCCTGGAGTGCGCGGGGTGCGGGAGCTGGCTGTGCGGGTGCCGGGATCTACTGACAGGGTAGAGGGGATCTAATAGGCGGTGGGAATTTAATAGGGTGTGGGGGATATAATAGGGGGTGGGGGATCCAATAGGGGATAGAGGGGATATAATAGAGGGAAGAGGGGATCTAATAGAGGGAAGAGGGGATCTAATAGGGATAGAGGGGATCTAATAGAGGAAAGAGGCGATCTAATAGAGGGAAGAGGCGATCTAATAGAGGGAAGAGGGGATATAATAGGGGTAGAAGGGATCTAATAGAGGGAAGAGGGGATCTAATAGAGGGAAGAGGGGATATAATAGGGGTAGAAGGGATCTAATAGAGGGAAGAGGGGATCTAATAGAGGGAAGAGGGGATCTAATAGAGGGAAGAGGGGATCTAATAGGGGGAAGAGGGGATCTAATAGGGGGAAGAGGGGATCTAATGTAATAGGGTTTAGTGCTGATCTTCTTGGGGTTCAGGGCGAAAGCAACAGTTTTAAAGTACTAACCGTCCTCAAGAATGAGGTGTCCTCATCTGACTCGCCTTCCATGCCCTTGGAAAGGAAATGGCAAAGGGAGCACGATGTACTTTGGCAAGTGAGTTTGGATTTCAAAGCAGCAAAAATGAATGAATAAAACAGAAAGCAGGAAAGCTTTGCACCATAAAAAGCAAAACCAGACAGTTTGGCGTCACCTGAAAGTCTGACACTCAGGTAACAAATGACGCAACAGTTGCTCGAAAAGCCGAACGCCGAAGGAAATTCTTTTTGAATAACTCGATAAAAAGATTTGACACTCAACAAAAATCAATCAATAATTGGCGGAAGAAACGCAGCGGATCTAAGGTGAATTTACATCCTCCGACAGCATGAGGTGAACCATAGCTGGGCAGCCGGGGTGGCGACTGATTCTTCTGCTGCTGCTGATGAAGCTGGGAGGCTGGCTGGTTTATCACCGAACACTTCGGTTCGCCAATGGGTCAGCGGATGCGGCACTGGCGGAGGCTGCAGAGGTGCGCGCACAGGGGTTGGGAGCGCTGGTTGATCGCAAACTACCGGGGAGTCTCTACCCCCCCCCCCCCCCCCCCGGGTCCGGGTAGCAACGCCCTTTACCTGCGAACTTCGATCGCCGAGAGCAAGCAGAAGGCTGGTGGCCTGCAGAGTTCCCGGGGGCCGCTTCTGCCTGCAGCTTGAATGTGACGTTGGATGCACTGCTGCTGCTGCTGCAGCTACTAGAAGCAAAGATCTGGAACTGCAGGCAATTTTTTGGACACAGGGGGCCACGCGCGGCTGACAGCGGGTGAGAGGGGGGAGAAGGGATCGGGGGGAGAAATTCCTGGGGTTGGGGAGGGAAGAGACGCAAGGAGAGACAGAGAAGGAAGTCTGAAGACGAGAGAGAGAGGGCGGGCAGGAGTGCAGCTCAGTGCAGCTGGCAGGGCCGATCGCAGCTGCGCTCCCCCTTCTCTCCTTCCCCAGGCCAGGCAGATCCCGAAGCTCTGCGGCCACCCCTCCGCCACGTGCAGCCGCAAAGTCGCGCAGCAAGAGCGGCTTGCCGTCGACTGTGCGAAATTCAGACGGACAGACAGACAGACAGACAGACAGACAGACAGACAGACAGACAGACAGACAGACAGACAGACAGACAGACATACAGACACATAGAAGGATAGACAGACAGACAGACAGACAGACAGACAGACAGACAGACAGACAGACAGACAGACAGACAGACAGACAGACAGACAGACAGACAGACAGACAGACAGACAGACACATAGAAGGATAGACAGACAGACAGACAGACAGACAGACAGACAGACAGACAGACAGACAGACAGACAGACACATAGAAGGATAGACAGACAGACAGACAGACAGACAGACAGACAGACAGACAGACAGACAGACAGACAGACAGACAGACAGACAGACAGACTGACAGACTGACAGACAGACAGACAGACAGACAGACAGACACATAGAAGGATAGACAGACAGACAGACAGACAGACAGACAGACAGACAGACAGACAGACAGACAGACAGACAGACAGACAGACAGACAGACAGATCTTCATTTCAGTGTCTGTCTTGGTGTCTGTCCTAATGCTATAAGAATCGACATGAATCATGATTAATAGAAACCGACAAGAGTCATGAGTCATAAGAACATGTGTCGTAAAATCCGGCGTGAATCATAAGAACCGACATGAGTCATAAAAACCGACACGAGTCATAAAAAACCGACACGAGTCATAAAAACCGACACGAGTCATAAAAAACCGACACGAGTCATAAAAACCGACATGAGTCCCAGTCGCGAGACTTAATGCCGACCCAGCAACATGAATTCCAAATTTCCAAATAGTCACATTCCCAACCGTCACATTCCCAAACTTTACATTCCCAAACGGTCACACACTCAAATTGTCACATTCCCAAACTGTCACAATCCCAAACTTTCACATTCCCAAACTGTCACATTCCCAAACTGTCACATTCCCAAACTGTCACAATCCCAAACTGTCACATTCCCAACCGTCACATTCCCAAACTTTACATTCCCAAACGGTCACACACTCAAATTGTCCCATTCCGAGCGTAGTTAAGCAAGTTAAAAAAAGATTTTAAGTTTCAATAAACTTCAAAATTTTCGAAAAAGTTCTGGCAAGAATTTTTTTCTTTTTTCGAATTCCAGAATCTCATGTCTAATCAAAGTCTCACTGCTATACTGGCTACTGCTCGCTAGTAGTAACTATATTGTTTATTAAAAATGTGGGTTAAATATCGATAACTTGACTTGAATGGAACAGGAGTTCTTAACAAACACTAGAGTCTAACTTGTGCGTATGGACAGAAAAATGGGCTGGTGCACCCTTCAGCTAGTGCACCCTGATCCTTCAGCTGGTGCCCCCGATCCTTCAGCTGGTGCCCCCCGATCCTTCAGCTGGTGCCCCCCGATCCTTCAGCTGGTGCCCCCCGATCCTTCAGCTGGGTGCCTCCCGATCCTTCAGCTGGGTGCCTCCCGATCCTTCAGCTGGGTGCCTCCCGATCCTTCAGCTGGGTGCCCCTCCCCGATCCTTCAGCTGGGTGCCTCCCGATCCTTCAGCTGGTGCCCCCCGATCCTTCAGCTGGGTGCCTCCCGATCCTTCAGCTGGGTGCCTCCCGATCCTTCAGCTGGGTGCCTCCCGATCCTTCAGCTGGGTGCCCCTCCCCGATCCTTCAGCTGGGTGCCTCCTGATCCTTCAGCTGGGTGCCCCTCCTCGATCCTTCAGCTGGGTGCCCCTCCTCGATCCTTCAGCTGGGTGCCCCTCCTCGATCCTTCAGCTGGGTGCCCCTCCTCGATCCTTCAGCTGGGTGCCCCTCCTCGATCCTTCAGCTGGGTGCCCCTCCTCGATCCTTCAGCTGGGTGCCCCTCCCCGATCCTTCAGCTGAGTGCCCCTCCCCGATCCTTCAGCTGGGTGCCTCCCGATCCTTCAGCTGGGTGCCCCTCCCCGATCCTTCAGCTGGGTGCCCCTCCCCGATCCTTCAGCTGGGTGCCCCTTTCCGATCCTTCAGCTGGGTGCCCCTTTCCGATCCTTCAGCTGGGTGCCCCATGATCCTTCAGCTGGGTGCCCCCCGATCCTTCAGCTGGGTGCCCCATGATCCTTCAGCTGGGTGCCCCTTTCCGATCCTTCAGCTGGGTGCCCCCGATCCTTCAGCTGGGTGCCCCATGATCCTTCAGCTGGGTGCCCCTTTCCGATCCTTCAGCTGGGTGCCCCCCCGATCCTTCAGCTGGGTGCCTCCCGATCCTTCAGCTGGGTGCCCCTTTCCGATCCTTCAGCTGGGTGCCCCCCGATCCTTCAGCTGGGTGCCCCTTTCCGATCCTTCAAGGCGGTCAGGAGTGCTTCGGACTGCAGGACAGCCCTCACGGAACGGAAGTCCGCTGCGATGTCGCAGATCCTCGCGATCATCAGACACCAGACCGCCGAGGTAGACGAACTGCTGACAGCGCCTCGGCAGAAAATTGCAGCCTCAATTTCGTCCGGCACTCAGAGCACGACGGTCTTCTGCGTGTTGACCACCAGGCCGACAGTCGCCGCAATGCTTTCCAGCCGGTCCAGCCGCCGCTGGGCGCCCTCGACGGTCGAGGACAGCAGGGCGAGATCGTCGGCGGAGCCAAGCACACTGAGCTGCCTCTCCGGTTGGCGCCGACCCACTCGTCGCTGCAGCAGAAAGCCGTCGTCGTTAGAAGGAAGAGCGGTCCGCAGCACCCAGTCAAGCACCAGGACGAACAGGAACGAAATCCGACAGGCCGTCCGGTGTCAGCACAGCAGCGTTCGTGCCATGACGGCGGGAATCAGCTGCTCTGGTATGCTGGGAGCACAGCACTCACGACCGAAGCCTTCCTGAAGTCAATAAAGAGAACAATCAGGCTGGACTGGCAGGTCCGCGCTTTCTCGATGACTCGGCGAAGAGCCAGGATCTGCGCCACTGTGCCGCGCAGGACTGCAGGCAGATACCTCGGTGCTTCTCAAGCCGTGTGGTGCCCCCCCCCCGATTCTTCGGAATAGCGATGTGCGCCGTGTTACATTCGCTGTGAGCCGCCTCACCGAAAAGCTGAGTCGCAGCCCTCATAATCGAATTGTCAAAACCGAAGGGGCTTGTAGCCCAGTGGTCAGAGCATGTGACCTACGACTGAAAGGTCGGGCACTCGGGGTTCGATTCTCGACCCATTTGTGTCCTTGAGCAAGAAACTTAACTCTGCATTGCTTCAGTTCACCCAACTGCAAAGTCGATTACCAGCATTAGCTGGGGTAATTTAGGGGGTGGGGTGACCCCCCCCCAGTCCTTGGACTGAACAGCCGTACGCAGCCTTCAGATGCGCCGCGTAATAGCTGCGGCTGAGCTGTCGGTTGCACATCTGCCGGTGCAATCAATTATTAATTGTTATTAGTTCAAAAGCAGTTGATACCTTAGCAGTAGAACTACAATACCAAGAGGGGGGGGGGGAATTTCCCCCCAGACAATTTTTTTTGCTGCGCCGGAACGGAGCAACACAGGCACACGAAATTCAAGAACACGGGCCAACTTTTTGTTGCGCACCTTCTCAAACAAGAATCAAGTCGCCAGCCCTTCGGACCGTTGAGATATTAGACAATTCTGCCAGAAGGTCGGATTTTTCCCATAAGCGCTAGTGTATTCAGTACACGGTGCGCCAATTAGCACTGCACCTCAGTGCAGCCTTGCCAAGTCTACAAATGTCACCAGCACGTCGAACACATGTGTCTGCATCAGCTCTGACTTCGTTGGTTACTAGCCTTCACCCAAGTGGAGCTTCTGGACCCTAAACAGCTGTGGCACCAGGTGACTATCGACACCCTGATGCGGATTTCTCTAGTTTCGTCGATCAAGCCTCGACAGAGGGCAAGAATCAACCGCCAGACATTCTCAGCTAGTCTCTCAAGCATTCCGTCATCACCCGGACGCCGTCGGCTCCTTCAACAGATTACACCAGGTGACTATGGACATCCTGTTGCAAATATGTCAGGTTTTTCTTATCAAGCTTCAATAATGAGCAAACCTCAACTACTGGACATCCTCAGCTAGTCAGTCAAGCATTCAGCCATCACCCCGACGCCGTAAGCACCTTCAACAGGTGGCACCAGGGGAGTAAGGACACCTGAGCGTGATTTTTCATCATGCTCTTAACATTTCGGCGTCGGGGTGATGGCTGATTCTTGTTTGAGAAGGTGCGCAACAAAAAGTCAGCCCGTGTTCTTGAATTTTGTGTGCCTGTGTTGCTCCGTTCCGGCGCAGCAAAAAAAATTGTCAGGGGGGAAATTCCCCCCCCCTCTTGGTAGTTCGACGGGCGGAAAAATGGCTTGGTATTCCTACTGTTAAACTGACTTGTCATTACAGACTCAACCAATGGCAACTGTGTGCTCGATGGAGTTGGCAAGTGTGAGAATTAGCTTGCAATGTAGCCCAAAAATCAAAGGTTTTTGGTTTTGCCGTAAAATCAAAGTTTTGATATCAATAATGATAGATTTGTTTGTATTTGAATCTTCAGGTTTTAAATAAATATAAAGACATTAATAATAATAATAATATAAATGGTTTTGTTTTACGTTTGACACCGATCGCCGCGCCAATACTGAAGTTGCTCAGACTGGCAATGATGAAGCCAAGGATGCTGGAGGTGAAAATGTACACAGATGAGTAGATGCAGATTATATAAAAAGCTAGGACTCGATAAAAAGTATTGATAAAGCTATGCTTGAGGGTAAAAGAGCACAAAAATGGTTGCAAGCGGATTAGACTGGGAATCAGAATAGAATTTTGGTAAATCAAGTCAGGACAGGCAAATAAAATCAGCAAGTCAGTTCTCGCTAGCAAATGGATGAGCACCGACTGTGTTTGGTTGGAGCACAGATCTGTCAGTTGCAACTGGAATCAAATGTTGAAGCAGGTAAGTCATAACAATATCTGGTAATATTATTAATAAAACTGCGGCACAACAGGTCGAAAGCTGGCAGGCGGGCAAGTCGGGGCCGGCGTGGCTGCTGCAACTGGGCGGCGCCGCTTGAGCTGGGCCGGGGGGTTGGCGGCTGCTGATGGAGCTGAGGTAAGGGCAGAGGGTGAGGGCAGAGGGGGTGAGGGCAGAGGGGGTGAGGTCAGAGGGGGTAAGGGTAGAGGGTGAGGGCAGAGGGGGTGAGGTCAGAGGGGGTAAGGGCAGAGGGTGAGGGCAGAGGGGGTGAGGGCAGAGGGTGAGGGCAGAGGGGGGGAGGGCAGAGGGGGTAAGGGCAGAGGGGGTGAGGGCAGAGGGTGAGGGCAGAGGGTGAGGGCAGAGAGGGTGAGGGCAGAGAGGGTGAGGGCAGAGGGTGAGGGCAGAGAGGGTGAGGGCAGAGGGGGTGAGGGCAGAGAGGGTGAGGGCAGAGGGGGTGAGGGCAGAGAGGGTGAGGGCAGAGAGGGTGAGGGCAGAGGGGGTGAGGGCAGAGGGGGTAAGGGCAGAGGGGGTGAGGGCAGAGGGTGAGGGCAGAGGGTGAGGGCAGAGGGGGCGAGGGCAGAGAGGGTGAGGGCAGAGAGGGTGAGGGCAGAGAGGGTGAGGGCAGAGGGTGAGGGCAGAGAGGGTGAGGGCAGAGGGTGAGGGCAGAGAGGGTGAGGGCAGAGAGGGTGAGGGCAGAGAGGGTGAGGGCAGGGGGTGAGGGCAGAGGAGGTGAAGATCGAATACAACTGGCAAAGTGCCCGCCCAGTTGAGCAGTAGCGCGGAGGCACAGAAGGACACAAAAGTACAAAAGATGAGAACGGCAAAGTGCGGATATACAAATGACGGCGAACGGTAAAAACTGGCAGATAAAAATGCAAGCCATATACGGGCAGGGGACTGGAGCAGCGCTGAGCATGATGGAGGATGGGGTGGCAGTCAGGCCAGCGTGAAAACAAGAAAATCTGTGAATATAATAAACAAGCAAAGTGGTAAATTAAATACTACTCACTAAACACACAGAAATGTACACAATGGGAAAAGCATCTGAGCATGCCAATAAATAATAACAGTCATCATAATCAGAAAATAGCCCTGCAGAAGTTGATCATTTTATTATAAGACTAAGACGAGCAAAGGGCACTTTTGCACGCAAATTATACACTGATTCTGGCCTGCTTACTAACAGTAGGATAATTCGAATCTGCAAAGCTTTCGATAGCAACAATGGGGAAGACGACAATTGATGAATTTGACAGCCATAATCTTTGTGGTTAAATAAATTGACGATGGGTCAGACGGATGGTTAGGAATGTGGGATCAGAAGGCCAGCTACTGGACAGACAGACAGACCGGATTAGTGCATCCATTGATTAATGACTGTACGCGAGTCTGCGGCGAAGTCAAAACAATTTTATAAGGGTCAAACAGCTCAAAAGAGGCGCTATTGGAGTCCCTACTCAGGTAACTGGAGTCCCTACTTAAGTACATGGAGTCCCTACTAAAGCAACGGGGAGTCCCTACTTAAGTACAGGGAGTCCCTACTAAAGCAACGGGGAGTCCCTACTTAAGTACATGGAGTCCCTACTAAAGCAACGGGGAGTCCCTACTTAAGTACAGGGAGTCCCTACTTAAGTACATGGAGTCCCTACTAAAGCAACGGGGAGTCCCTACTTAAGTACAGGGAGTCCCTACTAAAGCAACGGGGAGTCCCTACTTAAGTACGGGGAGTTCCTACTAAAGTAACGGGGAGTCCCTACTGAAGTAACGGGGAGTCCCTACTGAAGTAACGGGGAGTCCCCACTGAAGTAACGGGGAGTCCCTACTGAAGTAACGGGGAGTCCCTACTGAAGCAACGGGGAGTCCCTAATTAAGTACAGGGAGTCCCTACTAAAGCAACGGGGAGTCCCTACTGAAGTAACGGGGAGTCCCTACTGAAGTAACGGGGAGTCCCTACTGAAGTAACGGGGAGTCCCTACTGAAGTAACGGGGAGTCCCTACTGAAGCAACGGGGAGTCCCTAATTAAGTACAGGGAGTCCCTACTAAAGCAACGGGGAGTCCCTACTGAAGTAACGGGGAGTCCCTACTGAAGTACTGAAGTCAGGGCGGCTGTACACCCTGTGTGAGCGTGTGCATGAGTGCGTGCCTGCGTACAGGGCACAGATGAGCAGTGGCGCTAGTAGGCATGGCAGCAGCAGTTGACAGGCGGGAGGTCACAGCTCGGACAGCAGCCGCATGGAGGCGTCGCTGCTGGCAGTTCTGATGGCCTCCATCGGCAGGCCGCTGTTGTTCCTGCGCAGCTGCAGGATCTGCTGTCCGCGCAGGTCGTTGGCGTGCGCCTTGGCCGCGGTGCTGGAGGCCACATAGGCAGCGGCCAGCGAGTGCGAGCTGGTGGAGTTCAGCTTGTTCAGCTGCTCGACGGACTGCTGCGGCCGCTTGGTGGAGTTGGTGACGGACCGGACGCTGCCGCTGCTGCCGCGGAGTTTGTCGTCGCGGTTGATTCGCCGGAAGCCGAGGTAGTCCAGCGGCTGGCTGGGCGGCGCCTCCTCCAAGCAGGCCGCCACGCAGCCCGGATGCCTGGCCAGCTCCTCGGCCACCTCCGTCATGGTCGGCCGCTTGTCGTGCTCGAAGCTCCAGCAGCAGGCCATGAGGTTGCGCAGCAGCGGGTTGACGTCCACCGGCAGATGCTCCAGCAGGGTGTCGCCGCGTTTCACGGCGTCGCAGACCTCCTCGTTGGAGCGGCTGCCGTAGGGGAACTTGCCGAAGGTGACGATCTCGTACAGCACGATGGCGTAGGACCAGACGTCTGACTTGTAGGTGAACAGGCCGTACTGGATCGCCTCCGGCGACATCCAGCGGACTGGCAGCATGCCGCGGCGGTCGAATCTGCGGGCAGCATGGAAGTAAAGTACTGTTGCAGCAGTGGGAGTCAATGCATTACAGCAGTGGGAGTCAATGCATTACAGCAATGGGAGTCACTGTTGCAGCAGTGGGAGTCAATGCATTACAGCAATGGGAGTCAATGCATTACAGCAATGGGAGACAATGCATTACAGCAATGGGAGACAATGCATTACAGCAGTGGGAGACAATGCATTACAGCAATGGGAGTCACTGTTGCAGCAGTGGGAGTCAATGCATTACAGCAGTGGGAGACAATGCATTACAGCAATGGGAGACAATGCATTACAGCAATGGGAGACAATGCATTACAGCAATGGGAGACAATGCATTACAGCAGTGGGAGACAATGCATTACAGCAATGGGAGTCACTGTTGCAGCAGTGGGAGTCAATGCATTACAGCAATGGGAGTCAATGCATTACAGCAATGGGAGTCAATGCATTACAGCAATGGGAGACAATGCATTACAGCAATGGGAGTCACTGTTGCAGCAGTGGGAGTCAATGCATTACAGCAATGGGAGTCAATGCATTACAGCAATGGGAGTCAATGCATTACAGCAATGGGAGACAATGCATTACAGCAGTGGAAGGCACTGCATTACAGCAGTGGAAGGCACTGCATTACAGCAATGGAAGGCACTGCATTACAGCAATGGGAGCCACTGTTGCAGCAATGGGAGTCACTGTTGCAGCAATGGGAGTCACTGTTGCAGCAATGGGAGTCACTCTTACAGCAGTGGGAGTCACTGTTGCAGCAGTGGGAGTCACTGCATTACAGCAATGGAAGGCACTGCGTTACAGCAATGGGAGTCACTGCATTACAGCAATGGGAGTCACTGTTGCAGCAATGGGAGTCACTGTTGGGAGTCACTGGGAGTCACTGGGAGTCACTGCAATGGGAGCAGTGGGAGTCACTGCATTACAGCAATGGGAGTCACTGCATTACAGCAATGGAAGGCACTGCATTACAGCAGTGGAAGGCACTGCATGACAGCAGTGGAAGGCACTGCATGACAGCAGTGGAAGGCACTGCATTACAGCAGTGGAAGGCACTGCATTACAGCAGTGGAAGGCACTGCATTACAGCAATGGAAGGCACTGCATGACAGCAGTGGGAGTCATTGCATGACAGCAGTGGAAGGCACTGCATTACAGCAATGGAAGGCACATGACAGCAGTGGGAGTCATTGCATGACAGCAGTGGAAGGCACTGCATTACAGCAATGGAAGGCACATGACAGCAGTGGGAGTCATTGCATGACAGCAGTGGAAGGCACTGCATGACAGCAGTGGGAGTCACTGCATTACAGCAATGGGAGTCACTGCATTACAGCAATGGGAGCCACTGTTGCAGCAATGGGAGTCACTGTTGCAGCAATGGGAGTCACTGTTGCAGCAATGGGAGTCACTCTTACAGCAGTGGGAGTCACTGTTGCAGCAGTGGGAGTCACTGCATTACAGCAATGGAAGGCACTGCGTTACAGCAATGGGAGTCACTGCATTACAGCAATGGGAGTCACTGTTGCAGCAATGGGAGTCACTGTTGGGAGTCACTGGGAGTCACTGGGAGTCACTGCAATGGGAGCAGTGGGAGTCACTGCATTACAGCAATGGGAGTCACTGCATTACAGCAATGGAAGGCACTGCATTACAGCAGTGGAAGGCACTGCATTACAGCAGTGGAAGGCACTGCATGACAGCAGTGGAAGGCACTGCATTACAGCAGTGGAAGGCACTGCATTACAGCAGTGGAAGGCACTGCATTACAGCAGTGGAAGGCACTGCATTACAGCAATGGAAGGCACTGCATGACAGCAGTGGGAGTCATTGCATGACAGCAGTGGAAGGCACTGCATTACAGCAATGGAAGGCACATGACAGCAGTGGGAGTCATTGCATGACAGCAGTGGAAGGCACTGCATTACAGCAATGGAAGGCACATGACAGCAGTGGGAGTCATTGCATGACAGCAGTGGAAGGCACTGCATTACAGCAATGGAAGGCACTGCATGACAGCAGTGGGAGTCATTGCATGACAGCAGTGGAAGGCACTGCATTACAGCAATGGAAGGCACTGCATGACAGCAGTGGGAGTCATTGCATGACAGCAGTGGAAGGCACTGCATTACAGCAATGGAAGGCACTGCATGACAGCAGTGGAAGGCACTGCATTACAGCAGTGGAAGGCACTGCATTACAGCAATGGAAGGCACTGCATGACAGCAGTGGGAGTCATTGCATGACAGCAGTGGAAGGCACTGCATTACAGCAATGGAAGGCACTGCATGACAGCAGTGGGAGTCATTGCATGACAGCAGTGGAAGGCACTGCATGACAGCAATGGAAGGCACTGCATGACAGCAGTGGAAGGCACTGCATGACAGCAGTGGAAGGCACTGTACACCAAGAATTGCATTAATTGCAAGCAGTTAATTTCAACAACAGCCAGTCAGCCAAGTGGCGCTCAACAACGTAAACAAACAAGCGGCAGTTTCGTTGGAAAGTCGGAAAAACGCGCGATTTAAACTCTCTGCGCAAGTTTGAAAGCTTCAGAGCGAGCGCGCACAGCGGGGCACAGGGCGCAGGGTTGTAAAACACCCCCTCCTTTCGGACTCAGTACCAGTTTAATGCTGGTAGCGCGCGAACAAGCAGAGAGTTCTGCAACTTGCACTTTTAGGGTCTTGAAAAAGTTGCCAACAGCGATTTACCAGCGGGCTTGTCAGCTTAACCACTTAAGCGCGAGTGGACACGAAACAGTGGACAGTTGAAGTTTATAGCCTTAGATTCTTAGCCATAAGATCTCGGACATAAAAGTTTAAAAAATCCCGGACAGTCGGACACCCAGCTTAAAAACCCCGGACACTCAGTTTACAACCCGGACACCCTCATTACAAACCTAGCTCTCAGACACTCAGCTTACTAACCCCGGACACAGCTTATAAATCCCGGGAACCTACCTTACAAAAGCCGGACACTCAGCTTATAAATCCCGGACACCCATCTTATAAAACCCGAACACCCGGCATATAAATCCCGGACACTCATCTTATAAATCCCGGACAATCCCGGACACTCATCTTAAAAAACCCGGACAAACCCCGGACACCCTAGGCAGAAGACAGCAGTCCCCCAGCTCACCGATAATAGTCCTTCTTGTCGCTGACCTCCCTGGCCAGCCCGAAGTCGCAAATCTTGATGGTGAGCTTGTCGGTCACCAGGCAGTTGCGAAGCGCCACATCCCGGTGGATGTACTTGACCCCGTGCAGGTACTCCAAGCCCTTGGCGATGTCTATAGCAAAGTTCGTCAGCGTAGTCGGCAGGCTGGCCGAGAACTCGCCGGGCTCCCTGGCGTGGACGCGCCGGGAGATCAGGTAGGTCTTCAGGTCGCCGTGCAGGCACATCTCCATGATGGCGTAGAACGGCTCCTCCTGGGTGGACACGGCCAGCAGGCAGACGATGTTGGAGTGCTTGAACTGGCGCATCAGAGTGGCCTCGCTCAGGAAGGTGCACTTCTCCGAGTTGCTGGCCGTGTCACGGAGCGACTTCAGCGCGCAGGGAATCCACTGGTTCTTCAGCTGCACCTCGCCGCCGAGAACGATGCCGAAGGCGCCTTCGCCGAGCTTCCTGTTGACGGACACGCGGTCCCTCGGCACCTCAATGTCGGCCAGACGCTGCTTCAGCTCCATCAGCGGCTCGTCCAGGAACATCTGGCGCTTCATCTGCTGGTGGTTGACGTACCGGAACCCGACAACTGCCACCACCACCACCAGGATGATGAAGAAGATGATGACGCTGAAGGTGAAAATGAGGTTCACCTTCTGGCAGTCCAGATCTGGCATGCGCAGCAGAGTGCGGATGAAGTCGTTCCAGCCGCAGGACTCGCGCGCCAGCCGCTCGATGAATTTAAAGTTCGACTTGAACTCTTTGAAGTTTGTAGTGTTCTTCATGGAGCCGTTCTGAGGATTGGGCAGTGCGGTGTGGCATTGCTTATCTTGGATCATTGGGTCTCATATCTCTGAGCATTGGGTCTCATATCTCTGAGCATTGGGTCTCATATCTCTGAGCATTGGGTCTCTTATCTCTGAGCATTGGGTCTCTTATCTCTGAGCATTGGGTCTCTTATCTCTGAGCATTGGTTCTCATATCTCTGAGCATTGGGTCTCATGTCTCTGAGCATTGGGTCTCATATCTCTGAGCATTGGTTTTCATATCTCTGAGCATTGGTTCTCATATCTCTGAGCATTGGTTTTCATATCTCTGAGCATTGGGTCTTATATATTTGATCATTGTTCTCATATCTCTGAGCATTGATTCTCATATCTCTGAGCATTGGGTCTCATATATCTGAGCATTGGGTCTCATATCTCTGAGCATTGGTTCTCATATCTCTGAGCAAGCATTCTCACAGCTCTGCACATGAATACAGCCTGACCCGGACACTCACCTGGAAGGTCTCCCAGTTGTACCTGAACAGCTGCTGGGAGGTGAAGCCGAGCTTATCGCCAGAGTACTGGTGCAGGTACACCATCATGGAGCCGGAGCGGACATTGTGCAAATCGTTGAAGCTGACGTTGTGCGCGTCCCTGGCCATTTCGGAGGGGAAGTCCGTGCTATTGATCTTGGCCAGGTAGGAGTTCACCTGCAGTGCAATGGGAGGCTTGATTTAGGGCCATTCAATGCCTAGTGAAGAGTGTAGGATAATTGCACTCGCAGGTAAATAGGTCATGACCTCTATCAGAGCAACAAAACGGGGTCATGACCTCAATCAAAGCAACAAAACGGGGTCATGACCTCAATCAAAGCAACAAAACGGGGTCATGACCTCAATCAGAGCAACAATACGGGGTCATGACCTCAATCAGAGCAACAAAACGGGGTCATGACCTCAATCAGAGCAACAAAATGGGGTCATGACCTCAATCAAAGCAACAAAATGGGGTCATGACCTCAATCAAAGCAACAAAACGGGGTCATGACCTCAATCAGAGCAACAAAACGGGGTTATGACCTCAATCAGAGCAACAAAACGGGGTCATGACATTAATTTAGACAAGGTAATAACCTGCAACTAAGAGGCCGTAATGCTTGTAGAAGTTTAAGGCAACAATAAGAATTTGGAGCAGTCAGTAAAAAGCAAAATCGAATCAAAGTTTCAACCATTTCCATGAAAAACTAAAAGCAAAAACTGAAATAGAACATTTTGTACTCTGAGAGAATCGGCTACATGCGACTTGGTACATGCATAATGTAATATAAAAGTACACACAGCGGTTCATGAATTCCAGTCAAACAAAAAATATTGCGACCTTTCAGCGAGCCCCGTATTAACAAAACACAGCCAGCCAGTCAGTTCGGTGTGTTGGCTGTCAGCCTCTCCTCACGTACCCTAACAGCTGTTAGTGTAAGAGGGGAACCCAGCAACCCCAGGCCCCGCCCAGACGTACCACACGGGCATTGGAGAAGTGGTAGGTGCTGCTCGGGTCGTCCTCGATTAGGAGAGCCACCGAGTTGGCCAGGACGCTGACCGCATCGCTGGCGTAGCTGTGGAAATAGTCCTCGTCCAGGGAGTGCTCGTGCCGCTGCCCGCTGCCGGCCGAGGTCACGTTGATGTAGTTCTTTACAATCAGATGCTGCTTGGCCGGCTGCAGCAGCTTGGAGTGCGGGCAGTGGGTCTCCTGCAGACCGAACAGGTACTGGCTGCAGTTCACCTTCTCCGTGCCGTTCACCTGGCCTGGTGTGGGGAAGGGTGCAAGGACTGGGCCTTGACTGATATCGGCTGGAGAATGGGGATCCAAGTGTCCGAAACACTGGACACCCCAACTTCTGACAACTCATCAACTTCATTTACTTCTGACACCTGATCAGCCTATTGAACCTCGGACACCTCACCAACCTCCTAAACCTCGGACACCTTATCAACTTCCTAAACCTCGGACACCTCATCAAATTTCTAAACCTCGGACACCTTATCAACTTCCTAAACATCGGACACCTCATCAACTTCCTAAACATCGGACACCTAAACTTTTAAAACTCCAGACACCCTACCAGTGAAAAATTCGGACACTCAAACATTAGAAACTCGGACACCCCAACTACCGAATCCGACACCTCGGACATCCAAACATTCAAAACAAAAACAACGGACACCGCCGCGCTGTTCCAAAACCTCGGACATCCCCACCCCAACTTTTGAGACTTCGGTCACTAAATTCCGAAATCTCGGACACCCCTAGCTTTGTTTAACAACAACATCCGATATGTATCGAAAAAAAGCGATTCAAAGGGAGAATTGAGCACTCACCGCTTAAAAAGATCTTTCTGCTCCAGTGGGCGAGAATGAACAGGTAGTTATTATCGGGAGTCATGTCCAGCTCCGCAGCGGCGCACAGGTACAAACAGGTGCCCCTATCAAAGTAGTCCATGGCCAGCACCTGGCAGCCTTCACGTCGCATTGATTTCAGATTCTTCAGCGCCTGCTTGTAGCTCAGCCGCTCCTCTTCGATCACCTCCTCGTGGCAGACGTTGATGGTGCCGGAGTCCAAGAAGGCGGTCTTGTTCAGGAACATCTTGTTGCGCACCAGCAGCCCGATGGTGTCCCACTTGCGCTGGTTCAGGTAGCTGGTGATGGTGTCCGAGTACGGCTCGTAGCTGGGGATGGTGCGGTAAAAGTACGGATAGCGGAGGTGTCGCTGTACACCTGCGACTCCACTGTGGGGGAGATGACCACCGTCTGGAAATTGTTGCTGGCCTCCACCACGGGTTCGATCGTGTCTGAGCAGGTGGCTCCGATGACGCCAAGCAGCGGCTGCTTCTTCGGCTGCAGCAGGGTGCTGATGTAGAATCCCAGCTCTGCCGACTTGTCGCAGTCCACCGCACCGTTCACCAGCTCGATGTGGTAGCCGAGGTCGGAGAGCCGGCACTTCGGCTGTCCGGAGCAGTTGCCCCAGTTTAGCTCCCCGACTTCCTGAGCAGGTGGGGAGATTTGGGATTCCTACTGAGTTCGATCGGGGAGATTTGGGTTTTATACTGAGTTCGATTGGGGAGATTTGGGATTTCTATTGAGTTCGATTGGGGAGATCTGGGATTTATACTGAGTTCGATTGGGGAGATTTGGGATTTTTACTGAGAGTTCGATTGGGGAGATTTGGGATTTCTACTGAGTTTGATTAAGGAGATTTGGGATTTTTATTACGTTCCATTGGGGAGATTTGGGATTTCTATTGAGTTGGATTGTGGAGATTTGGGATTACTACTGAGTTCGATCGGGGAGACTTGGGATTTCTACTGAGTTCGATCGGGGAGATTTGGGATTTCTACTGAGTTCGATCGGGGAGATTTGGGATTTCTATTGATTGGGGAGATTTGGGATTTCTATTGATTGGGGAGATTTGGGATTTCTACCGAGTTTGATTAGGCAGATTTGGGATTTCTATCAAGTTCGATCGGGGAGATTTGGGATTACAACTGAGTTCGATCGGGGAGATTTGGGATTACTACTGAGTTCGATCAGGGAGATTTGGGATTTCTATTGATTGGGGAGATTTGGGATTTCTATTGATTGGGGAGATTTGGGATTTCTATTGATTGGGGAGATTTGGGATTTCTACCGAGTTTGATTAGGCAGATTTGGGATTTCTATCAAGTTCGATCGGGGAGATTTGGGATTACAACTGAGTTCGATCGGGGAGATTTGGGATTACTACTGAGTTCGATCAGGGAGATTTGGGATTTCTATTGATTGGGGAGATTTGGGATTTCTATTGATTGGGGAGATTTGGGATTTCTATTGATTGGGGAGATTTGGGATTTCTACCGAGTTTGATTGGGCAGATTTGGGATTTCTATCAAGTTCGATCGGGGAGATTTGGGATTACAACTGAGTTCGATCGGGGAGATTTGGGATTTCTACTAATTTCGATCGGGGAGATTTGGGATTACTACTGAGTTCGATCGGGGAGATTTGGGATTACAACTGAGTTCGATCGGGGAGATTTGGGATTTCTACTAATTTCGATCGGGGAGATTTGGGATTTCTACTAATTTCGATCGGGGAGATTTGGGATTTCTACGGAGTTCGATCGGGGAGATTTGGGATTTCTACTGAGTTCGATTTTGGGGAGATTTGGGATTTCTACTAAGTTCGATTGGAGAGATTAGGGATTTCTATTGATTGGGGAGATTTGGGATTTCTACTAATTTCGATCGGGGAGATTTGGGATTACAACTGAGTTCGATCGGGGAGATTTGGGATTTCTACTGAGTTCGATCGGGGAGATTTGGGATTTCTACTGAGTTCGATCGGGGAGATTTGGGATTTCTACTGAGTTCGATCGGGGAGATTTGGGATTTCTATTGATTGGGGAGATTTGGGATTTCTACTAAGTTCGATTGGAGAGATTAGGGATTTCTATTGATTGGGGAGATTTGGGATTTCTACTAATTTCGATCGGGGAGATTTGGGATTACTACTGAGTTCGATCGGGGAGATTTGGGATTTCTACTGAGTTCGATCGGGGAGATTTGGGATTTCTACTGAGTTCGATCGGGGAGATTTGGGATTTCTATTGATTGGGGAGATTTGGGATTTCTACTAATTTCGATCGGGGAGATTTGGGATTACTACTGAGTTCGATCGGGGAGATTTGGGATTTCTACTGAGTTCGATCGGGGAGATTTGGGATTTCTACTGAGTTCGATCGGGGAGATTTGGGATTTCTATTGATTGGGGAGATTTGGGATTTCTACTAAGTTCGATTGGAGAGATTAGGGATTTCTATTGATTGGGGAGATTTGGGATTTCTATTGATTGGGGAGATTTGGGATTTCTACCGAGTTTGATTGGGCAGATTTGGGATTTCTACTAAGTTCGATTGGAGAGATTAGGGATTTCTATTGATTGGGGAGATTTGGGATTTCTACTAATTTCGATCGGGGAGATTTGGGATTACTACTGAGTTCGATCGGGGAGATTTGGGATTTCTACTGAGTTCGATCGGGGAGATTTGGGATTTCTACTGAGTTCGATCGGGGAGATTTGGGATTTCTATTGAGTTCGATCGGGGTGAATTGAGGGAACACTGGGATTCCTCAAAGTACATACAAACAAAGAATTATTTCTTAGATTAAAGGGAGTACGTAATAAGCTGGGTACCTGCCCCGTAGAGGTGAAACTTCCTCCTAGTGGGATCTGCTGCGCATTGCAATTATCAGCTCAGACACACCTGCTGCCTCAAAGAATCTCCGCCCGCAACTGTTACCTCCTACTGAGTCTTCCTGTCTCATTAGTTGTCAGGCCAGACCCCCCTCCTCCGCGGCAGTTTCATAAGTTCATGAGTCACATGACTGTGGCCGCGGGTTGTTCAAGTCGGGGTGCAGAGAGAGAGAGAGAGAGAGAGAGAGAGAGAGAGAGAGAGAGAGAGAGAGAGAGAGAGAGAGAGAGAGAGAGAGAGAGAGAGAGAGAGAGAGAGAGAGAGAGAGAGAGAGAGAGAGAGAGAGAGAGAGAGAGAGAGAGAGAGAGAGAGAGAGAGAGAGAGAGAGAGAGAGAGAGAGAGAGAGAGAGAGAGAGAGAGAGAGAGAGAGAGAGAGAGAGAGAGAGAGAGTTTAAATGCGGTAATTCCTGTGCCTGCTCTCGGAGACAGGTGCCAATATTAGCACCGGAAGTTTGTAATATAAACTGGCAGCCTGCCCTGTAGTCAGATGACTAAGTTAGATTAGTTAACCTTGAGATGTACTTTGGCCACGACTGAGGCACTGTGTCCCTGTCCGATCTGTCCGTTCTGAACTTTTGCTAAGGTCTTAATCATCAATTATCATACCTTTAATAGACTGAATAATCTACCAAATCTACTCAGCAGCATCTCTACCTCCCCCAGTCCACATCAATACCACCCCCAGTCTAAATATCTTCCCCTCAAGTCTACATCTCTACCTCCCCCAGTCCACATCCCTACCTCCCCCAGTCTACATCTCTACCCCCCCAGTCTAGATCTCTACCTCCCCCAGTCCAGATCTCTACCTCCCCCAGTCCAGATCTCTACCCCCCCAGTCTAAATCTCTACCTCCCCCAGTCTACATCTCTACCTCCCCCAGTCTACATCTCTACCTCTCCCAGCCACATCTCTACCTCACCCCAGTCCACATCTCTACCTCCGCCAGTCTACATCTCTACCTCCGCCAGTCTACGATCTACATCTCTACCTCCCCCAGTCTACATCTCTACCTCCCCCAGTCTACATCTCTACCTCCCCCAGTCTACATCTCTACCTCCCCCAGTCTACATCTCTACCTCCGCCAGTCTACATCCCTACCTCCGCCAGTCTACATCTCTACCAACTACAATCTACATCCCTACCTCCGCCAGTCTACATCTCTACCAACTACAATCTACATCTCTACCTCTCAGACTACAACCTTTAACTCTCCAATCTACGTCTCTACCTTCTCAATGCACATCTAGCTACATTATCTCACCTCCGCCACCTTCTTAGTGATTCTCTCATTAGAGAAGCGCTTGCCGCCGGGGAACATGCCGGCCAGGTACAGGTACTTCTTGTCCGTCCGGTCCGGCAGGTGGGCGCAGAACTCGCAGCTGTCCCAGGCCTCCATGGCCCGGCCAAGCCAGTCACAGTGCTGCCCGCCGGCCTGGCTGTAGTTGAAACGCAGCGACAGCAGCAGCCGCTCCAACCGCGGGTCCTGGCCGGCCACCGCCGTCGCCATCGACTTTGTCCGCTTGCTGATCACCGGCCGGCCGGAGAAGCGCCGGGCCGCGTCCGGGACGTCCGCCAGGCTGGCCGCCGACAGCCAGCCGCCGCAGTCAGAGTCACAGGCTGCCGCTGGCGACATGGTGTACTGGAAGCTGGGTTAGGCAATGATGAAGCTGGGTAATGATGTTAAAGCTGGGTTAGGCAATGATGAAGCTGGGTAATGATGTCAAAGCTGGGTTAGGCAATGATGAAGCTGGGTGAGGCAATGATGAAGCTGGGTGAGGCAATGATGAAGCTGGGTTAGGCAATGATGAAGCTGGGTGAGGCCTAATGAAGCTGCGTAAAGCATGCGTAAAGCAATAATGAACCTGGAGGTGAGGCAATGATGAAGCTGAGTGAGACAAGAGGAACGAATGAGAAATAGCTCTGCCATTTTGTTACAAAAAAAGAACACAAGGCAGTTTTGGCGCAGTTGCCTGTGGATTTTTGCCCCCCCCCCCTCCTGTCCATAAAATATACCCGCATAGCATCAGAACAACGCACTTAATTGACCTCTACCCACCAAACAAATGCACAACTCAAGTGAGAACAGTCTCCAGAGTGTGAACTCAGTGCACAGCATCTGGAAGCTTCATCTGCCTACCCGCATTTTGTTTGCCCAACTCCGCCCACCTGTGAACCCACTTAAGCCCTCAAAAAGCTCAAGGCGCAGCTCCCAGTAACAATCCTCTCTATCTGAAGTTTTCAACTATTTGCTCAGGCGGGCGCCAGCTCAGATAAGCAGCCCCTCGCTCACCTCTGCTCGAACAGTTCGCCAAAATAAGCTCGATCATCGCCGGATGAAGCATTGAACAGCTGATCCCGCCGGTCTATGAGGCCCATATCGATTGTGCAGCTGCTGGCGCTGCAAGGGGGCGGAAGCGGAATTCAGCTTCACTTTGATGACGTAACAGGCTTTTTAAATAGCCGCTGATATGGATAATTATCTCACTGTTACTGATTGCTTGATAAATGAGTACTGGCTGCCTGCACTGCCGATATGCAGGCAGAGTAGAAAGCATGAATATTCAAGTCTGTATAGGAAGCTGTATACATGTGTTGGATAGAAGACAGACAGAAGACAGAAAGACAGACAGACACAGACAGACAGACAGACAGAAGACAGAAAGACAGAGACACAGACAGAAAGACAGAGACACAGACAGAAAGACAGACAGACAGACAGACACAGACAGACAGACAGACAGACACAGACAGAAAGACAGACAGACACAGACAGACAGACAGACAGACAGACAGACAGACAGACAGAAGACAGAAAGACAGAGACACAGACAGACAGACAGACAGACAGACAGACAGACAGACAGACAGACACAGACAGACAGACAGACAGACAGAAGACAGAAAGACAGAGACACAGACAGACAGACAGACAGACAGACAGACAGACAGAAGACAGACAGGCACAGACAGACAGAAGACAGAAAGACAGAGACACAGACAGACAGACAGACAGACAGACAGACAGACAGACAGACAGACAGAAGACAGAAAGACAGACAGGCACAGACAGACAGACAGACAGACAATTAATTATCACGTTTCGTTCCTCGCAGACAAAAGTTGAACAGCATAAATGGTGACCAACTCAGACCCCGTCACAAATCATGGGGACTCATGGCGGGCTTTCCAAAACCATCCGCCCTTCTCGATTCCCCAAAACAGAGCAGCAGGGGAGGCGGCACTCACTGCAGCGGCGGTCTGCTCAGAATTTGCACGTCGCGATAGCGGAAGAAGTCGGTGAGCAGGGCGGCAACGACTCGGGCGGTGAAGAGGCCGGCGGCGTCGGGGGGGCCGCAGACCGACACGGGCAGCGGCTGCGAGTCCGAGACGCTGGCGAAAAAGTAGCGAGGGCGCGACGACACGGCTGCGGGTTGCCGGGGAGGGGGTGAGGGTCACTTGATAATCCGAGTTGCATGCTTAGATTTGGGAGGCTGGCCCAGCAACTGAGGATCTGGGAGGCTGGCCCAGCAACTGAGGAACTGGGAGGCTGGTCCAGCAACTGAAGATCTGGGAGGCTGGCTCAGCAACTGAGGATCTGGGAGGCTGGCTCAGCAACTGAGGATCTGGGAGGCTGGTCCAGCAACTGAGGATCTGGGAGGCTGGCCCAGCAACTGAGGATCTGGGAGGCTGGTCCAGCAACTGAAGATCTGGGAGGCTGGCCCAGCAACTGAGGATCTAGGAGGCTGGTCCAGCAACTGAAGATCTGGGAGGCTGGCTCAGCAACTGAGGATCTGGGAGGCTGGTCCAGCAACTGAGGATCTGGGAGGCTGGTCCAGCAAATGAGGATCTGGGAGGCTGGCCCAGCAACTGAAGATCTGGGAGTTCAAGATAAAAAGTCTGCCCAATCAGCAGCACAGACTTACAGCCATTGAACCGCGTTACCAGGTCTGGGCACTCATTGGCAGACAAGGTGCACAGCGACAGAGGCAAGTTGAGCAGCAGCAGCAGCAGCAGTGGCAGCAGCTGGCTTCTCAAATGCCAGCACTGCTCAGGCGCCAAGGCAGCCCCTCTTGAACTGCAGTTGCTCATGCTAGCAGTGCCATCAATACAGATGCACTTGCAAGTGGCCAATAAATTCAAAATGAGGCTAAAGAGGCATATAGGATAAAAATAGCATTATTATTTGATTTCAGTTGTTTAAAACATTATTGGACTAGGCCTATAAGTAGTAAACTTGCAAGTCCAATCTAGCCAATGAGAAAAAGCAGCCAATCAAAAATAATAGCCAGTACCTTAGGTAAAGGCCCTATACCTAAACTATCAGATTTAGGAGTTTTGATGATATTAATTTAAAAAAATTAACATTTCTAATAACCAATTATCAATTATATAATTTCTAATACATATTAAATTATTAATTAATCAATCTAGAACCTATAAAAAATAAACCTATTAATGAATAATGATTATTATTTGACTTGTCTAAACTGCTATATCAACTAGTTAATCTTATAGTTTATATATCATATGTCATTAACACCTTATAATTATCAATTTGCTAAAACATTATATATTGCTAGGTCTTTGGTTTAGTTTACTTTATAAATAATAGGTTTAATAGCCAATGGATCATTGCTAAGCTAAGGCAAAAAGCATTTTATCTAAATATTCTATGTTTATTGAAATGCTTATAATATTGTATATAATTAAAACAAAATGAAATATCAAAGATAATCAATATATTCAACTTGGCTAATATTAGGCCTTTCTAAATATACTAAATCTCTAAGGTTTGTATGTTTGAATGAATAAATGCTTGTCCATAATATTTTCTAAATGTAAAAACCCACCTTAAATAAAAACTCAATTGTCACACTGATTTTTATATCCAAGCATAAGTTACAAATATAAATTAGAATAAATTAAGAATAGGCCCTATACACTTATTTATCTCTAGTATGCTATAGTTTGGATCATGTATCAATGTACGCCAGGCTTAATGCTGGGAAAAAATGACAAGACCACATTTGTCTAGGTTTGTGTGCCAATACAAAAAAAATTGTCATTTGATACAATGTATCTGCTATGTCATAGATGCTGGGATATATCCTAATGTCTGTTGAAAAATAGTAAGATGCTTATTATACACTAGGACATGTCTCCTTCCAGTATATAGTCTTTGATTATCAATTAAGTAAATACATGTAAACTCAATTAGTAGTTAGTCAGTATAAGATAGATATAGGCTAGTAGGCTTATAACTTAAATAATCATAACTTAATTATCTAGCTAGCCATCTGCCTGCACCTAAAGGAATACTCATTATTAATTTTTGCTATATGACTACTTATTTATTATTAGTTTTACTAGTTGACAGTTGATAATTTATTAATTAAAATTTAGCAATCTTCTTATTGATTCTATTATAATATTTATTTTTAAACTGAACAGAAAAAATAAATATCTAAAAAATAATTCAATGAACAAAAGTAAAGGATTATTGATTTAGATTGTTAAATATAAATATATAAGATATAATATAATATATAAAAACATAAACTTGAATTTTATACTAAAATTTTATTATAAATGTTGGAATGAAATATAAAGATTTATAGTGTTATTGCTAGTTTTTAAGTTGAATTATTAAAAAATCTGTTACTAAAGTATATATATTGTTGCTAATAGCCTAATGCTGATGCATGTTAGGCCTATAGCTACAGGGTAGTCTAAAGACACAGCAGGGAGGTGAGCGTTGCCTATTCTGCTAGCATATTAGGCCTAGGCCTAGTAGAATTTAATTTAAGGATCCTCATTATTAGCTACTGCTTTAGTAGAGAAAAATTTGCAACACTATACTATATGCCTCTTATCCAAACTGAAATATGAATGATATATAGCAAGTTCCTACCTATAGTTAGAATGAAAGCAATGAAGATATGTGAGATTTTAAGACATTAGGGCCTATAATTTATAATCTGGCATATTAGAATCTTAGATTAGGTTTTATTAATTATAAATTAACAATTGATAAAAAAATTATATCAATTTTTCATCTAGATGATTGTTGTGAGGCAGCTTTTAAAAATACATAGGCTAGTTTATAGGGCCTAATAATTCTGTCTTGTCTTGCCATGGTTATAATATAGCTTTTTGCAGCCCATTTGGGCCTATGCACATCAGCACATTGAATTTAATCCAAGATATGTTTGCCAATGTAATAGAGCTTTTGTCTATGGTAGCAAGGCTGGCACAGCGGCATTTAATTTGGTCCAGTAAGCATTCAATTTGCTCTATAGCTTCATTTGCAACTGCTGCGGAGGAGCAAGATCAGCCCCACAATTGTGGATCATATGCTAGGTTGTCGAACGAATGCCATGGCATTGGCTGGTGATTGAAGCGCTTGACAGAGGTGAACACCCAAAGGCTGCTGAATGTAAAAGAAAAGATGGTTTTCAGCATCCATCAGTGCGTTGAAAATCTGCTGGCAGAGATCGCCTGCGAAAGGGTGGCAATCGCCAAGGCAAGTTGCTCGAGAGCCTCAGGTCCAACTGCTACGAGTACTCGATGCAATTGAGACGAACCCTTTGTTGACGGTGCAAAAAATGCAGCAGAAGTTGAAGGAACAGTTCCAGTTGGTTATCAGATTTTGAATATCAGCAGAACTCTTGAAAAGCGACAGAAAATTGTCGATAGAGACGCTGACATTCCAGCGGTACGCAACAACCCGCAGACGGTTGCGAGAAGGCAGGAGTTTGCCGAATGGCTCGCGAGCGTTTGGACCAAATTAAATGCTGCTGTGCCAGCCTTGCTACCATAGACAAAAGCTCCGCTACATTGGCGAACGTATCTTGTATTGAATTCAATGCGCGTAGGCCCAAATGGGCTGCAAAAAGCTACAATAAAATTTTATGAAGATATCGGACCTTACCTGTTTAAATCGTGCTTTGAGCTGAGGGTAAAACTAAATTAATTAAATAACTTGTTGAATAAAAACTAAATAATATGCATTTCTCGTTATTCAGTGCAAAAAGCAAATATTTGATACTATTGCTTTGTTACACGTAACTATTTTGATTTAACGAACAACAATTTTGTTATGAACTCTCGGTTTTTGCGCCAATACAAAGTGACGAAGAAGTCCAGAAGATTTCAGCAAGTTTAAAAACTCATAGCTTTCTTCCTACTAGCAGTTTTAACGAAACAACCTTTTAGTATATTTATCAAATGATAGCCTTTTGAGCACATTTTAGCACTGCTTTCATTTCATTCCTAAATGAGGTGTCTGGCAAGACTTCTTTGTCTTTTTGTCTTTCTAAGTGCATCATGCGCTGTCGGTGAGTAATAATTCTTTATCAACATCAACGTTTTGAACACGTGTTGATCCGATTTGTTCTAAACTGTTTCTGAACGACTAAGTATGAATTTAAAATCGTCGCTTAGCTTAAACTTCTCCCGTTTTACCGTTATACGACTAATTCTCACAGTATAATAACTGATATTTGATTAATAAGGCACTGACGATCTGATGCCTTATGTAGGACAATCCTTAATGGTATATTATATACACTTTAAATGCTTTAATAAAATAATCTACGGTAAATTTAACTTTCATACATTAAGAACAATATTTTAAAAGGAATTTAAAATATGATCGTGAGTAACCCATGTTTAAATTAAAACAGATTCCAGCTCAGATGCACCATCGAGCGAGTATGCCGACATGTTCAACTTAGCCATAGGCAAATTCATTGAATCCAATGCCACTTGCGGCGAGGGTCTTCCTGGCGGTGAGCCGTACTGCCATCTGGCTAATCACGTGCGCGGAGCCTCGGTTAGCGAAACTCACTGCAAAATGTGTCTAGAGGATGAGCACCAGGCGTACAAAGCGCTTGACCGAGACTCGAATGACAATGCCACCTGGTGGCAAAGCCCCTCTCTGGCCAGAGGTTCGAAGTATCATTACGTGACGCTAACACTGGACCTGAAGCAGGTCTACCGCGTCTCCTACATCATCATAAAGTCCGCCTACAGCCCACTGCCAGGCAACTGGATTCTGGAGCGATCCCTGGACGGCAGTACGTTCAGTCCGTGGATGTACTTCGTCCTGAACGAGAAGTACTGCCGCGAAGCCTACGGCATGGAGCACGTCGACCAGCAGACGCACCGGTTCGCCGAGGACGACGAGGTGATCTGCACCAGCGCCTACGACAAGGCCATCGACGGCAAGATTGAGACGGCCGAGCTGGCGATCCGCCTGTCCAAGAACCGGCCCGGCAGCGTCCAGAAGCCCAACGAGGACAGGGCGGCCTTCGTAGCGCGAAGCAAGAGATTAGCGGTAAAAAGAGAGAGATTAGCGGCCCCCTAGCCGGCATCGACCTCATTATCCCCGCTGTCATCCATCGGATAAAGATGCGAATTCGCAGCCTACCAACAGGGTGGCCTCTTATTGCGCAACTTTTCTTCCTAGCAATAAAAATCGAAGCCAATATGCGCAGAACCGGGGCGAACCCATTGGATCGGGAGCGTTCGGAAAATTTCGACCCAAAATTGGAATAAAAATAAGAAGAAAGCCACGAGTTGCGTGCAGAAAAACTCTATTGAGAGGAAAATAGACTATTGTGGGGATAATTTTGTTTAAGTTAAATTACAGTTGCGCGCCACTCTTGCCTTGGAAGTCCCAATCTAGGTCGAAAAGTATCTGAATGGCATCCCAGTCAGTGCTGCTGCAAGCCACTCGACTGTATCAACACAGCGCGCCCCTTCAACCTGAATTAACGCCCCACGTCTCCTCTTCCCGATTCCAGAAATTCACCATCGCGCGCTACATTCGGTTCAGGTTCCAGAAAATCGCCACGTTTTATGGCGACAGGATGATTGCGGCGACAGGCGAAGACTACGGCAAGCAGGAGGCCGACACCACCACGCTGAATAGGGTGCGTGCCCGATGCTGCTTTCTTAGGATTTCGGGAATTTCGGATCATTGTCAGTCTGCCCCAAAGCACGCAATGATGGAGGTTGTTACTGCCAAGGCGTGGCGTGCCTCCCGCTTTTTGATCCCGACCGCTCCCGCATCCCTCTGTCCAGGCCGGGCGGCTCCCCCAGTCTTTCAGATCCCCAACTGCACCCAGGAAGACTTCCTGCCGGCCCCGCCGCAAACAAGCAGGGAATGACCCCATCGGGAGATTTATTGACACTCGCTGATCAGCTCGAGCGGCGCAAACGCCTACACCCGCTGTCCACGCTCTCCCTCGCCTCCCCCCGACCCGCAGCTGTACTACTCCATCAAGGACATCAAAGTTGGCGGCTCATGCGTCTGCTTCGGGCACGCCAGGGAGTGCCCCTGGGATAAGGACGAGCGCAAGGTGAAGTGCAACTGCGATCACAACACCGAGGGCGACTCCTGCGAGCGCTGCAAGCCGCTGTTCAACCAGCTGCAGTGGCAGGCGGGCAAGCCGTGCGTCAGGTGCCAGTGCCACGGCAAGGCCGACAGCTGCGTCTTCAACCAGACCGTCGCCAACCAGGCCGGCAGCGTAGACATCGACGGCAAGAGATTCGGCGGCGGCGTCTGCCAGAGCTGCCGGGCGAACACCACCGGCGCGAACTGCGAGCTCTGCCTGCCGGGATTCTACCGGGTGGCTCCGCCCGGCTCCGACCGGCCCTGCGCGCCCTGCCGCTGCGACGACCAGACCACGGAGCAGTGCCACCAGGAGACCGTGCCGGAGCGGAACATCACCGCCGGAGACTGCAAGTGCCGGGCCGGCTTCACCGGGCCGAACTGCGCCTCGTGCGCCTTCGGCTACCAGCGAGTGCAGGGCCGGTGCGTGCCGTGCCAGTGCTCGGTGGCTGGCAGCAAGCCGGGCTCCGAGTACTCCTGCACCCCGCCCTGCCAATGCAAGGTGAGCGACTGAAGAATTCAAAAGAACGCATTTGACACCCTGTAACTGCCCTGTGACATTGTAAACAGCTTATCTATTAATGAGATGAGTAGGGATACAGGGAGAGAATAAAGTACTTGCGATCACGTGACGAAAAAATTATGTACACAGCGGGAGCAGGGGTACAGGGAGAGAATAAAGTACTTGGGATCACGTGACGAAAAAATTATGTACACAGCGGGAGCAGGGGTACAGGGAGAGAATAAAGTACTTGCGATCACGTGACGAAAAAGTTATGTACATAACGGGTTCGATTTGATTCAAAGGGCAATCTCCCAAGGCGCAGAGAGTGCACATGCCTGACGATTTGAAAGTCAGGATCGCTGTACACCCCGTGTGAGTGTGTACGAGTAAGCGCCTGTGTACAGTATTCGCGTTCAGGACTCAGCGCTGATTATGGGACGACATTGCCGAAGGCGTTGCGCCAGGGTGCCCGCTGCCCCGGATCATTTAGTTATTTTAGTACGCGTAAATATTTCTTCTTTTCGCTGTCCTGTGTACTTTGTATAAACGTCGACGCAATTCAAAAGTAGTCATTTTTCATCGGATACCGCTGGACATTGTTTTGTCGGCAGTTTGCACTACTAAAAAACAGAGTGTCAATAGGATGTCTGCAGTCAAACACGAATGCAATGTCGGTTTAGTAACTACCCAGTTGTCTTGTCTGTACCGAACTGCTGGCCCACTCTGTCACTCCTGTCTCTCTGCTGCATCCCACGCCAGCCCAGCGGCACCAAAACAGCTCCGGCACCCCAACTGCAGTCAGACTCGCCTTCCGTCTGCCAGTCAGAGCCGCCACTTATCGCATCCAGCCTCCCCCCACGCTCCCCGAGGTCGCACCTGGCTGACCCGGGGGCGGCCCTCGTATCCCCCCCCCCACCCTCGGGTTTTGCGCCAGACTGCCCCTGCCTGACCATCTTTGGCGCTATCTGTGCACAGACATGGAAATGGGAGACGTCGCCGCGGTGCGATAAAGCCGAGACAGACAGGCCAATGAAGCTGCACAGCCGCACCAATAAGAAGTCAAGATCTCCTACAGTGTCGCCGCACTGAACTTGTTAGGCATCGGCTTCCAGTGTCTTTGGCTGGCTCTGAGTCACTCCATCCTCCCCCAGGCGACACTCAACAAGTCATGGCGACCTACCGACCTGCGTGTCTGCCACGGGGTGCAGCTGTGTGCGGCAGCAGCAACGGTAGCGCTTAATTGAATGGGATAAAGTAGAAAGTCTGGTTGGCTGCTGAACCAGGCTGGTGGGCCGGAGTGGAATTCCGTGTGCGGACGCTGTCGTTACGTAACTCGGGGCTGCAGCTGGCAGTCAGGAGCCGCCCCTGAAAGCAGACCGGGGCGCGAGCTGCGCTTAGCAACGAGGGGGGGGCGCCTATTTTTCCCATAAATGGATCCCGGGCTCGGCCTGCCGCGGGGATTCATGCAGTCATTCAACCGCCTACACGGGGCAGGCAGTTTGTTGCAAAGGAGCTTCAATCGATTCTTGGGCTTTTATTGCGATGCTTCAAAAAATTCGAATCGGGAACATTTTCTGTACATTTTATTCCCTATTAGGGGGAACAGAGAGGCTTTCCGAGCAAATCAGAGGTCTGCAGAAATACAATTTTGTTGTTCTGCTTTTATTAAACAACTCTGCCTGAAGCTATTACCAGTATCTGCTCTCCATATTTACCTTTCACTACCTGCATCTTAGTTACCCGCTCTCTCAATCTCAAAAATCTGCTCCGTCCATCTCAACAATCCGCTCCCTCCATCTCAACCATTCGCTCCCTTCATCTCAACAATCCGCTCCCTTCATCTCAACAATCCGCTCTCTCCATCTCAACCATCCGCTCTCTCCATCTCAACAATCCGCTCCCTCCATCTCGCTCCCTCCATCTCAACAATCCGCTCCCTCCATCTCAACAATCCGCTCCCTCCATCTCAACAATCCGCTCCCTCCATCTCAACCATCCGCTCCCTCCATCTCAACCATCCGCTCCGTCCATCTCAACAATCCGCTCCCTCCATCTCAACAATCCGCATCCTCCATCTCAAAAATCCGCTCCCTCCATCTCAACCATCCGCCCCTTCAACCGCCGACCCTCCGCAGGCGAACGTGGAGCCGCTCAGCAACTGCGACGTGTGCAAAAGCGGCTTCTTCAACCTGCAGGCGGGCAACGCGCTGGGCTGCAGCCCCTGCTTCTGCTTCGGCGCCGGCCTTGGCTGCAGCTCAGCGCGCGGCATCATCACCCTGTGGAGCAGCAGCCGGGACTGGACCATCGTCACCAACGACGGCCGGAGCTACGCGCCCCGAATCGACGAGTACCCGGTGCTGGACTCCTACAGCGTGAAGAGGAACCTGCCGAGCCTGGCGGAAGATCAGCCTCTGTACTGGCGAGCCCCGCCCGGCTACTTGAGCAACCTGCACACAGCCTACGGCGGCGAGATCGTGCTCATCATCAGCTTCGAGGACGCATCCGACAGCATCATCTGGCTGGAGCGCCTTCCGTTGATGCGGATTCTGGCCGACCTGCCGGGCACCGGGCCGGCCAGCCTCAGCTTCTACCTGGACCTGCGGTCGGTGCTCAAGCCGAAAGGTTGGCCCGTCATCCTGCGGCTGCCGCTGCGAGCCACCAGGGACCAGAGCGGGCCGGCTCCGGAGGATGGGCACTGGATTAACGAGCGGCAGTTTAAGGTGGGTACGGATTGGTCAGTTAGCTAGTTAGTTATTTATTTAGTTAGTTAGTTAGTTAGTTAGTTAGTTAGTTAGTTAGTTAGTTAGTTAGTTAGTTAGTTAGTTAGTTAGTTAGTTAGTTAGTTAGTTAGTTAGTTAGTTAGTTAGTTAGTTAGTTAGTTAGTTAGTTAGTTAGTCAGTTAGTTAGTTAGTTAGTTAGTTAGTTAGTTAGTTAGTTAGTTAGTCAGTTAGTTAGTTAGTTAGTTAGTCAGTTAGTTAGTTAGTTAGTTAGTTAGTTAGTTAGTTAGTTAGTTAGTTAGTTAGTTAGTTAGTTAGTTAGTTAGTTAGTTAGTTAGTTAGTTAGTTAGTTAGTTAGTTAGTTAGTTAGTTAGTTAGTTAGTTAGTTAGTTAGTTAGTTAGTTAGTTAGTTAGTTAGTTAGTTAGTTAGTTAGTTAGTTAGTTAGTCAGTTAGTTAGTTAGTTAGTTAGTTAGTTAGTTCGTTAGTTAGTTAGTCAGTTAGTTAGTTAGTTAGTTAGTTAGTTAGTTAGTTAGTTAGCTAGTTAGTTAGTCAGTTAGTTAGTTAGTTAGTTAGTTAGTTAGTTAGTTAGTTAGTCAGTTAGTTCTCGCGAACCCGCAGGCCACCGAGGAGGAGCTGCGCTCCCGCCTGGTCACCGCTCGCGGCATCGAGGTGCTGGCCAAGTACAGCCTGCGCCAGAGGTCGGCCGACCTCCGCCAGCTGGGCATCCCGGTGCTGCTGGCCGACCCCGCGGCGCGGGAGCAGACCCGGGTGGAGAACTGCACCTGCCAGGCCGCCGGCTACTCCGGCTTGTCCTGCGAGGCCTGCCAGCCAGGATACCGCCGGGTGTTCAACCGGCTGATGGGCGGCGACTGCGCCAAGTGCGACTGCAACGGCCAGAGCGACGTCTGCGACGCCAACACCGGAGCCTGCGTGAACTGCACCGGCAACACCGAGGGCGATCATTGCGAGCGATGCCGGCCCGGTTACTATGGCAACCCGAAGGCCGGGGTGCCGTGCCGCCGTTGCGCCTGCCCGAGCTCTGAGCGGCAGTTCTCCAGCCGCTGCCAGCTGCGGCCAGGCTCCGCTAGGGATTACATCTGCGAGAACTGCGCCGAGGGCCACACTGGGGCGCACTGCGAGCAGTGCCGGGTCGGTTACTATGGCAACCCGAGAGCCGGCCAAGGCTGCAAGCCGTGCAACTGCAGCAACAATTCCCAGCCGGGAGTGGTGGACACCTGCGACACGGTCAGTGGCCGGTGCAAGGCCTGCAGCTTCAACACGGAGGGTGAGAGATGCGAGACCTGCCAGGACGGCTTCTACGGGACCGCTGCGAACCGCGGCTGCCGGCCCTGCGACTGCCTGCCCGACGGCTCTGAGGGCGGCAGCTGCCACGCGGAGACTGGGCAGTGCCGGTGAGCAGCGCACTGAGCTTGTCAATTGGGCCTCTGCTGCAGGCAGCCTCGGAGTTGAGGGACAGGAAGGAGGGTAGCGGAGCTCAAATGAAGGACAAGGAGGGTAGCGGAGCTAAATTGAAGGACAGGGAGGAGGGTAGCGGAGCTCAAATGAAGGACAAGGAGGGTAGCGGAGCTCAAATAAAAGACAAGAAGGAGGGTAGCGGAGCTCAAATGAAGGACAGGGAGGAGGGTAGCGGAGCTCAAATGAAGGACAGGGAGGAGGGTAGCGGAGCTCAAATGAAGGACAGGGAGGAGGGTAGCGGAGCTCAAATTAAGGACAGGGAGGAGGGTAGCGGAGCTCAAATGAAGGACAAAGAGAAGCTCAAATGAAGGACAGGGAGGAGGGTAGCGGAGCTCAAATGAAGGACAGGGAGGAGGGTAGCGGAGCTCAAATGAAGGACAGGGAGGAGGGTAGCGGAGCTCAAATTAAGGACAGGGAGGAGGGTAGCGGAGCTCAAATGAAGGACAAAGAGGAGCTCAAATGAAGGACAGGGAGGAGGGTAGCGGAGCTAACGGAATGTGGTGACTCCAAGACCCCACACGAAACGAAGTCGTGCTAAGACCAGTCAGTCAGTGAATTTGCAGTGACCCAGCCGCCTTAGCAGGTGGGGCCGCCAACAAAAAGATAAAAATAGTTGATCCCGGCAAGCAGAAGGCCGAATCGCAGGTGTGCAGGCTGGGTTGCACTTTACCCGGTGCAGCAGAGGCTGATTAGTTATTGCAAGACCGCGCCGCACTCCTTATTCTACGTCTACTTGGGAAAAGCAAAGCCCGAGAGAAACACAATGGCATCTAGCGTGAGGGGGGGGGATGAATGCCCCGAAAATCCCCGAGAAGCCCCCGGCGGGGCATCTGCTTCCAATTCAGAGCGGCACCGCCTGCCCCCCCCCAGACTGACAAGGCGAAAATGAAAAACTTCCCCACCCCGCATTGGATGCTGAGGAGTGCAGGAGAGAACTGGGAGGCCGAGGAAGGGGAAGACCGGCCAAGGGGATCCCACGGATGGGGATATCGGTAGCCCTTACCCCTAATTAATTACCCCCCCCCTCTACCGGACGAATGCGCGGAGAGACCCCCGAGGGTTGGCGGCTAGCGGCTTCCACCTGGAAGCTGCGATAAGCCGGCGGATGCGGAGAGCATTGATGCAGCTGGCACCGCCCCCCCCCCCTATTGACCCGCGAGGCCGATAAAATGGATGGCCACCGCGGCAGCGTTGGAAATTGTTGCGCTACGCTGGGAGGGGGGGAGAATCGGCAGAGTTGCTGATGCAGATTTATTTAGGGGGAGGGGCAAAGGCGATGCCAATGCGGGAGCCGAAAAGTACCCGATGTGCCCTACCGGATCTACCCAACCTACTCAACGTAACCTACCCAATCTACTCTAAATAGCCAACTAAGTCTAATTTAGAAAAATCTACAGAATCTCCTTGTCGAACCTACCCAACCCGAGCCTACCCAACCCGAACCTACCCAACCCGAACCTACCCAAACCGAACCTACCCAAACCGAACCTACCCAAACCGAACCTACCCAAACCGAACCTACCCAAACCGAACATACCCAAACCGAACCTACCCAACCCGAACCTACCCAAACCGAACCTACCCAAACCGAACCTACCCAAACCGAACCTACCCAAACCGAACCTACCCAACCCGAACCTACCCAACCCGAACCTACCCAAACCAAACCTACCCAACCCAAACCTGCCCAACCCGAACCTACCCAAACCGAACCTACCCAACCCGAACCTACCCAACCCGAACCTACCCAACCCGAACCTACCCAACCCGAACCTACCCAAACCGAACATACCCAAACCGAACCTACCCAACCCGAACCTACCCAAACCGAACCTACCCAAACCGAACCTACCCAAACCGAACCTACCCAAACCGAACCTACCCAACCCGAACCTACCCAAACCGAACCTACCCAAACCGAACCTGCCCAACCCGAACCTACCCAAACCGAACCTACCCAACCCGAACCTACCCAAACCGAACCTACCCAACCCGAACCTACCCAAACCGAACATACCCAAACCGAACCTACCCAAACCGAACCTACCCAAACCGAACCTACCCAAACCGAACCTACCCAACCCGAACCTACCCAAACCGAACATACCCAAACCGAACCTACCCAACCCGAACCTACCCAAACCGAACATACCCAAACCGAACCTACCCAACCCGAACCTACCCAACCCGAACCTACCCAAACCGAACATACCCAAACCGAACCTACCCAACCCGAACCTACCCAAACCGAACCTACCCAAACCGAACCTACCCAAACCGAACCTACCCAACCCAAACCTGCCCAACCCGAACCTGCCCAACCCGAACCTACCCCACCCGAACCTACCCAACCCGAACCTACCCAACCCGAACCTACCCAACCCGAACCTACCCCACCCGAACCTACCCAACCCGAACCTACCCAACCGCCCGCCGCAGCTGCAAGCCGAACTTCACGGGCCAGAAATGCGACAGCTGCCTGCCCGGCCGCGGCAACCTCACGGCCGGCTGTCCGCCTTGCCGCTGCAACTCTGACGGCAGCATCAGCTCGGACTGCAGCCGGACAACTGGCGAGTGCGCCTGCCTGCCTGGCGTGGCCGGGCCGCACTGCAAGGCCTGCCAGCCGAAGCACTTCGACATGAAGCCCGGCCTCGGCTGCTTCAAGTGCAACTGCGGCGTCAACAACTCGCTGCCATGCGACCCGATCTCCGGCGAGTGCCGCTGCGGGCCGCGCCAGCAGGGCCGGAACTGCACCTGCAAGGCCGGGCACTACTGGAACGCCAACCGCACCGACTGCCTGCCCTGCAACTGCAACGCCGTCGGCAGCGACAACAGCCAGTGCGACATCCTGAGCGGGCAGTGCTTCTGCAAGCCGGGCGTCGGCGGCCGCGCCTGCGACACCTGCCTGGACAATTTCTGGGGATTCGGAGAGTCCGGCTGCGAAGGTGAGGAAGTTTATCCCCTTTCTCCACAGGAATGCAGTCCTGCTTACTTAATTCCCCGGCAATCCAGCCTCGCTAAATTCCATTTTAGAGCAACTCTAACTTCGCTAAATACTCTAGTCTCTCTCTCCTCTCTTAATTCCCTATCCAAATACTGAAAGCTGCTCTAAATTCCCCTTATGACACACTGAAAGCTGATCTAAATTCCCAGAATGACTTGCAGACTGATCCAATATTCTTCAAGCAGAAATAAAAATCAATGAAGCAATTATTCAGTAAGGCGGGCACAATGCCAAAATACAGTTCGGTTTATAAAAATTTGAGTTCAAGAAAAGATTTTCGTCAGCCCCCCCCCCCAATTCTTACCTGTTGAGCAGCTATCGCGGGGCTTGTAAATTTCAGAATGTTGAGCACAAAACTGCCGATAGGCCGGGGTCAGCAGATACTCAAAATCTGCTGACTTTTCACTTCGGAGCGTTTTTCCTCTGCAGATAACAGCCCTGCTCATTCACAAGCCTTCGGTGGCGGAACTGTGAGCACTGGGGTGGGGCTTCTTATCTGAGCGGCTCCGAGCTGACCTTGACCCGGGGAACCCTCGACACGCATTTGGAATAAACCATAAACATTCGCATTCTTGGATAAACTCGGGCAGATCTCGCAGAAACTCAAGTACGAGCGTAAATTTTCTGAAAACAAGTTGGACAATGTCACTGGCACAGCTCTTTAGTCAGCCATTATCGGGTTGGACAATGTCACTGGCACAGCTCTTTAGTCAGCCATTATCGGGTTGGACAATGTCACTGGCACAGCTCTTTAGTCAGCCATTATCGGGTTGGACAATGTCACTGGCACGGCTCTTTAGTCAGCCATTATCGGGTTGGACAATGTCACTGGCACAGCTCTTTAGTCAGCCATTATCGGGTTGGACAATGTCACTGGCACGGCTCTCTAGTCAGCCATTATCGGGTTGGACAATGTCACTGGCACGGCTCTTCAGTCAGCCATTATCGGGTTGGACAATGTCACTGGCACGGCTCTTCAGTCAGCCATTATCGGGTTGGACAATGTCACTGGCACGGCTCTCTAGTCAGCCATTATCGGGTTGGACAATGTCACTGGCACGGCTCTCTAGTCAGCCATTATCGGGTTGGACAATGTCACTGGCACGGCTCTCTAGTCAGCCATTATCGGGTTGGACAATGTCACTGGCACGGCTCTCTAGTCAGCCATTATCGGGTTGGACAATGTCACTGGCACGGCTCTCTAGTCAGCCATTATCGGGTTGGACAATGTCACTGGCACGGCTCTCTAGTCAGCCATTATCGGGTTGGACAATGTCACTGGCACGGCTCTGTAGTCGGCCATTATCGGGTTGGACAATGTCACTGGCACGGCTCTTTAGTCGGCCATTATCGGGTTGGACAATGTCACTGGCGCGGCTCTTTAGTCAGCCATTATCGGGTTGGACAATGTCACTGGCGCGGCTCTTTAGTCAGCCATTATCGGGTTGGACAATGTCACTGGCGCGGCTCTTTAGTCAGCCATTATCGGGTTGGACAATGTTACTGGCACGGCTCTTTAGTCAGCCATTTATTGGGTTGGACAATGTCACTGGCACAGCTCCCGTGATTTGCTTTTAAGCCTTAAAAGTGCAAACAGAATTCTAGTTTTTGTTGCTTGAAAAAATGTCTGCTTTGGCTTTTGCCCATCGAGTCAATCAGGCCGCTGATTGTGGCAGCTCGAGTGTCGGGGGCAGATAAGGCATCGGCGTTCCTACAGGGCCCAAGTGTCATTCGTAAAACACACACTGGGGCTCCGGTTTGACACGATTTCGACATCAGGCATCCCGTTTGGGGAAGCGAACACCGCTTGTCCTTTCCTCTCTACCGAATTCCCGATCTGAGACCCCTGGGTCGGGTCCGAACCCTGGATTTAGCTGGGGAAATGCTTGCAGCCATTTTTAAAGATTGATGAGCTACAGTAGTACCATTCTAGGATTTAAAGGAAGCGTTGAGGCATTGAGGAACTTGCCCGATGGTTTCAAAAGAGCTTTGAGGCACTGAGGAACTTACTCGATTGTTTCAAAAGAGCGTTGAGGCACTGAGGAACTTGCCCGATGGTTTCAAAAGAGCGTTGAGGCATTGAGGAACTTGCCCGATGGTTTCAAAAGAGCGTTGAGGCACTGAGGAACTTACTCGATTGTTTCAAAAGAGCGTTGAGGCACTGAGGAACTTGCCCGATGGTTTCAAAAGAGCGTTGAGGCACCGAGGAACTTGCCCGATGGTTTCAAAAGAGCGTTGAGGCATTGAGGAACTTGCCCGATGGTTTCAAAAGAGCGTTGAGGCATTGAGGAACTTGCCCGATGGTTTCAAAAGAGCGTTGAGGCACTGAGGAACTTGCCCGATGGTTTCAAAAGAGCGTTGAGGCATTGAGGAACTTGCCCGATGGTTTCAAAAGAGCGTTGAGGCATTGAGGAACTTGCCCGATGGTTTCAAGGAAGCGTTGAGGCATTGAGGAACTTACTCGATGGTTTCAAAAGAGCGTTGAGGCATTGAGGAACTTACCCGATGATTAAGTGCGTTGAGAGTCCAAACCATCCCTTAACCCTTCCAAACTGCAGCCTGCAGCGTTTGCTACGACGGTCAGCGCTGCGACAAGCTCACCGGCCTGTGCAACTGCCCGCCCAACACATTCGGCCGCAAGTGCGAGTTCTGCGAAGCCGGGCACTGGAACTACAGCTCGTCGACCGGTTGCAAGCCCTGCCGCTGCCATTCCGACGGCTCGTTGACTTCGCAGTGCAACCTCGATACCGGAAACTGCAGCTGCCGCCAAGGCTTCGCCGGTGACCGTTGCGACCGGTGCGACGCCGGATTTCACAGCTTTCCCAGATGCCAGCGCTGCCACTGCAACTGGGACGGTGTGCTGGAAAGCAAGCGGAACGTTTGCCGGTCCGACGGCTCCTGCTTCTGCAAGCCGGCCGTGACTGGCAGGGATTGTCTGGACTGCGTCAGCGGCACCTTCGCCAGGCTGGTGGGCTACTCACGCGGCTGCATCGGCTGCTACTGCAGCGGCACCGGCGCGGCCTGCCGCTCCGACCTCGGCTGGTACAGCGCTGTGGCGCTGACCAACGATATGCAACTGACGGTGGACGAGAGCGCGCCGTCTGGCGAGTACGGCGTCCCGGCCAACTCCATGGCGAATTTCCACGTGATCCGCGGCTCAGTCGGCTACCTGGACATCCCGCTGCGCCAGTTCGTCACGCAGGTAATAAAATTGCCTCACAACCAGCGCTAAGGAAATCCTGTCCATTTCGCTGACTCCTGAGCACCTTCAAGAGAGCCAATGCTGTACGCAGACACGCACTCACACAGGGTGTACAGCGGTCCTGACTTTCTAATAAACAGGCATGTACACTCTCTGTGCCTTTGGGATGTGCCCTCATGAGTGTTGAATCGCACTAAAACCCCGGGCCAAGGCCGCACACGGAACGGAACCAAAAGTCGTTTACCACTGAGCTGCTCCGCCCCGCAGGTGAACGGCAGCGACACGAAGCTTGGCGACCTGCTGCACGAGTACGGCTCCAAGCTGGCCGAGATTCAAGTGGACTGCGTGCCGAGCTGCGGCCGGCTGAGCTCCCGGGCCAGGCTAGAGTCCCTCGGGTTCGGGCCCGAGAAGCTCGAGCTGGTGTCCGATGACACTATCGGACGCCTGGTGTCGAACGCCAGCTTCCGGGTCGTGATGACCGAAGATCACTGGAGATTCGCGAACGGCAAGAGGCTGAGCCGAGACTGGCTGATGCACTTCCTCAGGAGCGTGGTCGGAATCCGGATTTACCTGTTCAACACGACCGAGACGCGGGTCAACACAGCCTCTGTTGATTTTAAGATCTTCGCCAACAAGAGGATTCCGACCGGCGACCCGGTGGAAACGGTGGAGCGCTGCGAGTGCCCGCACCCGTACGTTGGACTCTCCTGCCAGGTAAGTTTGCGGGCTTTGTACCTGGAGGTGGTGTCCCAATGAACTGGAGCTTTCCAATTGCCCGTCATTGCAGGACTACGGGCCCGGCTACTATCGGAATGGGACTGGCATTGCTGTCAACATTAGCATCTCGGGAAACTATAGCAGTAAGTGGCCGTCTGCAGTTCACCAAGCTTCCGTTTATTATTGCTCCCCGTAGTCCTACTGTTATTCAGTAGTATAAAAAGTGTATTGCGAACACATTTTTTCTGCAACCCTCTGCATTGCAGATCTGCTGCCTCCGCGGGAGAGCCTGCTGCCCTGTCCCTGTCACGGCCACAGCAAGCAATGTAACAGCAACGGCTCGATCTGCTTCAACTGCGCAAACAACACAATCGGCTCCCTCTGCGACAAGTGCCTGCCAGGCCACTACCGCCCGAATGCGGACGACCTCAGCAGCCCCTGCCTGCCCTGCGCCTGTCCCAGCGTGGCGCACAACTATGCAGACAATTGCGTCAGCGTCTCTTCATCGACTTTGTTTTGCTTAGACTGCCGCAACAATACTGGCGGCTCGAGATGTGAGAAGTGCGCGAACCACTTCTACGGCGATCCGCGCTCTGGCGTACCCTGCCGGCCGTGCCGCTGCAGTCCGGACGGCATCCAGCCGGGCAGCGTGTGCGACTCCGTCACTGGCCAGTGCAAGTGCTTGCCCAGCATCCAGGGCCGCACCTGCGACACGTGCAAGCAGAACCACGTGGTTCGCGAGGGCCGCTGCGTGTCCTGCAACGACACCTGCACCGGGACGCTCATTGATCGCGTCAACAGGCTGAAGGACGGACTTGGCGACGTCCGAAAAGTGGCAACCAACCTGTCTCTGGCGCAGCTGGGCCGCATCGAGCAGCTTGACAGGCAGCTCAACGAGACCGAGACGGCCATCCGTCTGCTGGAGCCGGGCGGCTTCGAGAAGCTGCAGGCGGAGGTCGAAGGTCTGGCGAGCCGCTGTCTGTCGGAGCTCGGCCTTGTCGCGCCGATCAAATCCGACGTGAACGCGCTGGAGAAGGCGGCGAACAATCAGTTGAACGCCAGCCGGGGCCTCCTGTCCGAGCTGGGCCCAGCCGGCACGGAAGCAACTAACCTGAAGCGGTCAATCCAGACTTACATCAGACGTCTCCCATCGGCAATCGTTCTGCGCGATGCCGGGCAACAATCCGCAGATATTGAGGCTCGAGTGACGAGTGCATGGCAGAATCGCCTGAAGCCCTACATCAGCTCGGTGAGAAGTCAGCTCGGCAACAACGCCAGCACGCAGCAGCTGGAGAGGCTGCGCTCCATTCTGGCCAGCCTGAATGCCACGGTGAGCATGAACGCTCCATTCTTGAGAGCCTACCTGAACGGCATCATCGCTCTGAGCCAAGCGGCGCTGGCCGAGCGAACTCAGATTGACAACCGGCTGAATTCCAACTTGCGGAGCATCGAGACGCTGCGCGAACTCTTCAAAATAAACCAAAAGGATCTTGATGACGCGAAGAAGCTGGCCAATATAATTCGGGACCGACTGAATTCTTCTGACGCCAAGTTGAACGAGATGAATGTCGCGGCGCTCAGAGATCTCGAAGCCAGACTGCAGGCCGCTCAGTACATGCTCAACAATCGGTCTCGGAGTGGCGCCGCTCTCCCGAGGCCGAGCTGAGCACACTTCGTGAGGCTGTGGCAAAGGCGGTGCAGCCGCTCCGGAATGCGCATGACCGGCTGAAGGAGCTGGTGGCAAAGAATGCCACCGAGGTTGTGGACCCGTGGGCGGCGATCAAGCAGGACATCGACCGGCTCAAGCGGACCTCGACAGCCGCCAATGACACGGCGCGCAGCGTGCTGAGCGATTTGCAAAGCAAGCTGCCGATTGTGAAACAGCTGAAGGAGGCCAACAGAGAGGCGGAGCGCAGAGCCAATGCGCTGAGAAGCCGATTTTGGGACTTGAGGAACAACTCGATTCGCCTCAGCGGCCAGTTTACGCCTAGCAGGGCTGCAGAACTCTCCCAGGAGGCAAAGACCCTGAGCCTGAGAATCAATAACGAGAATGTCACTTTTCCGCTGCCAGAAGCGTCCGATGCTCTGTACCGACGAGTGGTGCTAAGGACCAACAGAACGCGAGGCCTGGTTAACCAGTACAACTCGCAGTTTCGAGACCTGCAGGCCATGCGCAACGCTCTGAACGTCTCCGGTCCGACAAAGCCAGTCAGCCTGACGAAGATCGAGCAGATGCGACGAAAACTTCAGCTGGACCTCAGCAGAGTGCGCTCTCTGCTGCACACGGTCAGGGGGTCGCTGAACAAGATTCGAACTCCAGCCCCAACCATTGTCGATCCCAACGACGAGTACTGCGTAAGACGGGTGCCGCTGACGCTGCTGGCAGACCAGCAGTTGCGCACTCTGTCTTTCAGGTTCCAGATGTTTCAGCAAAGCACCTCCAAGGAATACATGCCCAAAGAGATTCTGGCCAGCGTCTTCAATCCAATCACCAAGTCAGTGCTGGTGCTCACGGTGTTCTGCGCCAAGCCGTTCCAATTCCAGGCAAACGACGACCAGTCCAACTGCAACTGCAGACTGCACTACGGCTCCGGCCTCGACCTGCGCACCGAGCTGATCAGCTCAACTCTGAGATTCAGCCCCACCGTGCCCATGTGGTACGAGATTTCCATGGACTTTACGACCTCCAGCGTCACGCTGAATTACCTGTACGATGGAAACAGGAAGGCGCCGCAGGATGAAAACTGCCAGAATAACCGGAGGGTCGTCGATCGGCTCGGCTCGCTGGTCTTCACAACCGAGAGCGCGCTGTACCAAGGCGGGCTGCCCGCGGGAGAAGAGCAGCTGCGCCAGGCGTTCAGGGACTACCAAAACGGCTCACTGTTCATGCACGAAATGCTGGTAAACAACCTGCCAATGTCTGCCTACGACTACACCAACTACATGGACCCTGGTTGCGTGTCAGCCCGCCAGAACAAGCAGTTCAAGGGCAGGAAATATCCAAACGTGCGGCAGCAGACCTACAGCAGTTTCGACTGCATCAAATCGTTCAGCCTGCCAATCACGGAGAACTACCTGAGGGAGCGAGCGTACGGCTTTGATGGCTTCTCCTACTTCATGCTGACCCTGTTCCGGCCGGCCAAAATTAACTACTTCAGGATGTCGGTTAGGCTCAACTCGGTCAGCTCGCCCCCGGACAGGAGGTTCTGCTGGCGCTGCTGAGGATCTACGATCCCGACAGGGGCAACACCACCCACGTGCTGACGAGCGCCGGAGCGGCCAGGAACTTCTACACAGTGAAACCGTCGGGAGCAACCGAAAAGCAAAGCTTCGCTTCAGCCGACGAGGTCCTAGCGTCGTCAAGTCGGCAGAGATCAACGTGAAAATGGGGTCAGAGGTCAAGAAAGGCAAGACTGGCATCGAGTTTGTTGACCTCTACATCGGTGGCGCTCCCAGGGAGGTCCTCATCAGCGTGGGGCTGCCCCACCTGCGCGGCTACAAAGGCTGCCTGCCCATATCTGTCCCGAGCAAGTACGCTATCAATGCGTACTACGGCGCTTCTTTCGGCACGGTGATGACGTCATACCCGTCAATCAACTGCTCGAACTGGGTTCAGGCCTTGCACACGGACACCGGCTTCGTAGCCTCGGCGCCACTTGGGATCCGGGCCGACCAGCTTCCGGACTTGGACCACTGGAGCTCGGTGCGCCTGCGGTTCTCCGGAGGCCCGGCGACTGGCGGCTACAAGCTGTTCTCTCTGGATCGCATGCTGAGCCTCGGAGTCACGGCGGACGGCCGCCTGCAGCTCAAGTCCTCGCCAATCAGCGGAATCCGGCGAATGAGGCGAATGCGGCGACGCATGCGGCGTCGAATGCGACGGATGCGGCGGCTGCGGCGAATGCGGCGCTCCATCGAGCAAGTTGGCAACGGTCGCGAGTTTGTCTTGACGGGCCCGAACTGGAGCACCGGCAGCCGAGCAGTCCAGGTGGAGCTGAAGTTCCAGGACAGCCTCAACAGCAGGCGCAAGGTGCTGCTGCTCATCGTGGACGGCTACTTCGTGGGCAGCCTCTACGTCATCGGCAAGTTCAGCCGGCTCCACTGGATTGGCGGCGCCTTGGACGACGTCTCGCCGACGGCCCGCGGTCAGAGTCTGGTGCGCGTGCACGAGTTCCTGGTGGAGTGCCGCTTCTCCGGCAGGCAGAACGAGACGGACTTGCTGCAGGTTTGCGAATGCTCATTCCTCTGTCCCGTTTCCACACTGATTACACCTCACAGGAGCCAACCTCGACAGTCCCAGAAACTTCCCAGTGCGTGGCCTTGCTGCGGAATCGAACCCAGAAACCTTAGTACTGCGCAGTGCCTTTTTACCCTCCCCCTCCCCCAGGAATAACAGTCCCGCTGGGTAGATTCCTCAGCAGAGATGCTCAGCTGACGAACTTATCAAAACCTCCTCATTTTCCCCAGCTACTGGAGAGGCTCGGCGCGCAGGCCGCGGACCAGAAGGCGCCGATTAATGAGTTCTTCAAGCAGGCTGCCCTGCGCGGGCCCGTCGCCAGGTCGGAGGCTGACAGCTGCGACGGCGAAGCGGGCAGCGGGGCGGTCCGCGCCTTCGCCAACGGAGCGGAGCTACTAAGCCGCAGGGAGTCCCGGTCGGTGGACTCGGTGTCCGCCTACCTGCGCGCCATGGCGACCCCGGCGCCGGAGACTCCAGGCTGATGCGCCTGAGCTCCGATGACGGGTCCAAATTCGTGGAGCTGCTGCTCACCAGCGGCCGGCAGGTGCGCATCAACTTGGAACTCGGCGGCAGCGAGCGTGGCAGCTCAAACTTTGCCCCGATGGACCTGCAGGACTCGAAGTGGCACCGATTCAGCCTGGAGCCGCAGCGGTTCGACAAGAAGCCCTACGAGCATCTGAAGCTGACGCTGGACGGCCGGGAGTTGCTGCTACCGGTGCGCCTGCCGCGCCTCACGGTGGTGACCTTCGCCAACTGGACCGGCTGCCTGTCCGCCGTGCGCATCAACGGAGCTCCTCTGGACACGGGGCCGCTGCGGCAGTCCATCGGGCGGCAGTGCCCCTGCCGGAGCCGCCTGCTGCCCGCCGCCTGCATCAGCGCCGCCGACTTCGAGGCCGCATCGTCTGGCCTGCTCGGCCGCCTGCTGCTCGCCTCCAATCCCGGCGTCCCTCACGACGAGCTGGTCATCAGTCTGGAGTACAAGGTGTCCGAGAAGGACGCCGGCCGCTACGGCTCGCAGTTCATCGACCTGGCGGCGGTGCAGTTCAGCCTCGGCAGCGACTCCGGCGCGGCCACCGATTTCGAGCTGCGAGTCTTCCTGCAGCAGGACCCGAACTCCGGCCTGGACTCGGTGACGGTCGAGCTGCAGCGCTACCCGACCTTCGTGAAGCGTCCGCGGTCCATCGTCAAGGACTTCAAGAGCTCTCGACAAGACCGCAACTCGCTGACGATCCGGTTGAAGAGGCGGAACTATGAGTCATATCCGCTGCTCATCGTCAGCCTGGACAACGGCTCGGACGTCGGTACAGAGACCATCACGCTGAAGAGCTCCTGGCAGTCGGAGCGGAGGTTGGGCCGCGCCACCGTCACCTTCAAGTCGGACGGCGCAGCCAGCGCCAGGTTCTACGGCTGCCTCATCGGGCTGCGGATGGCGCAGCTCAGAGACAGCGCGCTGGTGGTGGAGCAGCGGCCGGACTGGCGGACTTTTGACACCCTTGACAACCACGAAAACCTGATGTACCTGCCTGAGAGGTCGTTTTACAGCACCTGACCAGACTGACTTTTTATCGGCTGCTCGACTTCATGTCCCACCCTGTTACACACCGATTCCCACACCGATTCCCACACCGATTCCCACACCGATTCCCACATCCATTCCCACACCGATTCCGACACCGATTCCCACACCGATTCCCACACACAGATTCCCACACCGATTCCCACACCGATTCCCACCCGATTCCCACCGATTCCCACACCGCAGAAAAAATCCAGCGTCAAGTTTACCTGCCCCTGTCCGAATTTTCCCAAAATCCCAAATCCATTTCTGTCCCGCCACATTATTCGGTTGCATCTGATTTCACTCTTAGAAATTGCGTCTGCCTTCCGTTGCTGCTTTTGCATTCGCTGTTTATAAAATTATTTGCAATTTTTTCAACCCCTTCCCAGTCCGGGAGCGAACACCTTAGTCGAATTTTATTGAGTCTTTGATGAGCAAAACTCCCGAGAAGTTCTGCAAATCCTTCCGCAACTCTGCTTCTGAATATACGGGTGATTTACTCGTATATGGGGATAATTATCCCAACAAATGCTATGGCTTTGATTCTATAGGATTTGAGTTGTGCAGGGGCGGATTGGGTGAGGCGGATTGGGTGGAGGGGCGGATTGAGTGGAGCGGCGGATTGGGTGAAGAGGAGGATTTGTTGGTGGATGGTGGGGCAGATTGAGTGGTGGAGCGGATTGGGTGGAGGGGCGGATTGGGTGGTGGGGCGGATTGGGTGGTGGGGCAAATTGGGTGGACGGGCGGATTGGGTGGTGGGCGGATTGGGTGGTGGGGCGGATTGGGTGGTGGGGCGGATTGGGTGGAGGGCGGATTGGGTGGTGGGGCGGATTGGGTGGTGGGGCGGATTGGGTGGTGGGGCGGATTGGGTGGAGGGGCGGATTGGGTGGAGGGGCGGATTGGGTGGAGGGGCGGATTGGGTGGTGGGCGGATTGGTAGGTGGGGCGGATTGGGTGGAGGGCGGATTGGGTGGAGGGGCAGATTGGGTGGTGGGGCAGATTGGGTGGTGGGGCAGATTGGGTGGAGGGGCGGATTGGGTGGAGGGCGGATTGGTAGGTGGGGCGGATTGGGTGGAGGGGCAGATTGGGTGGTGGGCGGATTGGGTGGAGGGCGGATTGGGTGGAGGGGCGGATTGGTAGGTGGGCGGATTGGGTGGAGGGGCGGATTGGGTGGAGGGCGGATTGGGTGGTGGGGCAGATTGGGTGGTGGGGCGGATTGGGTGGAGGGGCAGATTGGGTGGAGGGGCAGATTGGGTGGAGGGGCAGATTGGGTGGTGGGGCGGATTGGGTGGAGGGGCAGATTGGGTGGAGGGGCAGATTGGGTGGAGGGGCAGATTGGGTGGAGGGCGGATTCGGTGGTGGGGCAGATTCGGTGGTGGGGCGGATTGGGAGATATGGTCTGTACAGGAGACTGGAGACAGTTCACTATGAACACAGTGCACCATGGATATTGAAATACATCATAGAGACAGTTGCCATGGAGACAATTTTGCTAGCACTGCTGTGAAGGTATTGTATATTTTGCTTAAATCAGCAGCCTCGGGTCTCTTACTTCAAGTATTTAGGCAGGAGCCAAAAATGCAGACTGCCTACTGCTAGTAGACAGCTGGCTGCAGGCCGACTTGAGAGTTGAGAGCGCACTGTCGGTATAAATACTTCGTACACTCGCTCAACTGAGCACAGCTCTACTCTGCTACTCGCCTTACCTGCTCCAAAATGCTTGCTTCTACCGGCATGCAAAAGAAGAAAACAGAGCTCATGGAGCTCTGTCGGTCTCCATCGCTCTCCATGTCAGGGAGCCGGACCGGCTGCTCCCCTCTGCTGCAACATGGACTCGATGCTGCAGCTCACCGTGCGCAATCGCAAGCAGACGGTGGCTCACCACGTCGCTCAGCTGCCTGGCGGACTCTGCTGTCTGGAGCTCTCATTGAGAAGTTCGGACCGACTGCCTCACCTGCGTTAACGAATACCAAAACACTCCGGTGCACCTGGCCGCCATGCACCAGGATGAGTCATGGCTGGAGGCTCATTCCGAACCCTCGGACCCGATGCTTCAAGCAGCCCGGCCAGCTCAAGCGCACCGCCGCTCACTGGGCCGCCATGAACGAAGCCAGCAGCAGCTCGTTGAGGTTTCTTGTCGAAAAGCTCGGCCCAGCCTGCCTGCTGGACAGAGACTCGGATGGAGCTACGCCTGCTCACCTGGCTGCTCAGAACCAAGACCTGGACTCGTTTCGCCTCGTCGTGGACTCGCTGGGCGTTTCCGCGTTCGACCTTCTCGACGCTGACGGGAATTCGGTGGCCGACTACATGGAGCAGAACGTTCAGCACGGATCTCGGCTGCTGAAGTTTGTCGCCGAGCTGGGAGGGCGCCTAATGGGAAGAGAAGGACCAGGAGCAGAAGATCCAGGAGCAGGAGATCCAGGACAGGAGCAGAAGACCAGGAGCAGAGCAGAAGACCAGGGCAGGAGCAGAAGACTCAGGAGCAGGAGCAGAAGAAAAGGACAGGAGCAGAAGACCAGGGCAGGAGCAGAAGACCAGGGCAGGCAGCAGAAGACCAGGAGCAGGAGAGAGACCCAGGAGCAGGAGCAGAACGAACAGCCACAGAGAGTCGCAGAACAAGCGGCAGTCAGTGGAGAACTGGTACGTACAGTGAAACTCATTTT
>NIVC01000874.1:242500-307568 GCA_002269645.1 Macrostomum lignano | reverse complement strand
GCTACTAACTCCTGTCTCAAGTGGCTGGTGAACGAGTGCGGAACCGACTGTCTCTCCGTTCGAGACCAACAAGGAAAACTCCCGTCCATCTCGCTGCTTGGAAGCAGGGCGCCGATTCCATGCAGTTCTCAAATCAGTCCTCGGATCCGACTGCTTCCATCAGCCTGGCTACTTACAAGAAACTGCCATTCACTTGGCCGCTATGAATAGACTAACTCCTGTCTCAAGTGGCTGGTGAACGAGTGCGGAACCGACTGTCTCTCCGTTCGAGACCAACAAGGAGACACTCCGTCCATCTCGCTGCTTGGAAGCAGGGCGCCGATTCCATGCAGTTCTTCAAATCAGTCCTCGGATCCGACTGCTTCCATCAGCCTGGCCGATTCCAACGCACTGCCATTCACTGTGCCGCTGAGAATGAAGCTACTAACTCTGTCTCAAGTCTGGTGAACGAGTGCGGAACCGACTGTCTCTCCGTTCGAGACAACAAGGAAACACTCCCGTCCATCTCGCTGCTTTCTGTCAGGGCGCCGATTCCATGCAGTTCTTCAAATCAGTCCTCGGATCCGACTGCTTCATCAGCCAGGCTGCGTACAACGCACTGCCATTCACTGGCCGCTAGGGAAGCTACTAACTCCTGTCTCAAGTGGCTGGTGAACGAGTGCGGAACCGACTGTCTCTCCGTTCGAGACCAACAAGGAAACACTCCCGTCCATCTCGCTGCTTTGTTTCAGGGCGCCGATTCCATGCAGTTCTTCAAATCAGTCCTCGGATCCGACTGCTTCCATCAGCCTGGCCGATTCCAACGCACTGCCATTCACTGTGCCGCTGAGAATGAAGCTACTAACTCCTGTCTCAAGTGGCTGGTGAACGAGTGCGGAACCGACTGTCTCTCCGTTCGAGACCAAGAAGGAGACACTCCCGTCCATCTCGCTGCTTTCTGTCAGGGCGCCGATTCCATGCAGTTCTTCAAATCAGTCCTCGGATCCGACTGCTTTCATCAGCCTGGCCGATTCCAACGCACTGCCATTCACCAGGCCGCTATGAATGAGACTAACTCCTGTCTCAAGTGGCTGGTGAACGAGTGCGGAACCGACTGTCTCTCGTTCGAGACCAACGAGGAAAGACTCCAGTCCATCTCGCTGCTTGGAAGCAGGGCGCCGATTCCATGCAGTTCTTCAAATCAGTGCTCGGATCCGACTGCTTCCATCAGCCTGGCTACTTACAAGAAACTGCCATTCACTTGGCCGCTATGAATGAGACTAACTCCTGTCTCAAGTGGCTGGTGAACGAGTGCGGAACCGACTGTCTCTCCGTTCGAGACCAACAAGGAAACACTCCCGTCCATCTCGCTGCTTGGAAGCAGGGCGCCGATTCCATGCAGTTCTTCAAATCAGTCCTCGGATCCGACTGCTTTCATCAGCCAGGCTGCGTACAACGCACTGCCATTCACTGGGCCGCTGTGAATGAAGCTACTAACTCCTGTCTCAAGTGGCTGGTGAACGAGTGCGGAACCGACTGTCTCTCCGTTCGAGACCAACGAGGAAACACTCCCGTCCATCTCGCTGCTTGGAAGCAGGGCGCCGATTCCATGCAGTTCTTCAAATCAGTCCTCGGATCCGACTGCTTCCATCAGCCTGGCCGATTCCAACGCACTGCCATTCACTGTGCCGCTGAGAATGAAGCTACTAACTCCTGTCTCAAGTGGCTGGTGAACGAGTGCGGAACCGACTGTCTCTCCGTTCGAGACCAACAAGGAAACACTCCCGTCCATCTCGCTGCTTGGAAGCAGGGCGCCGATTCCATGCAGTTCTTCAAATCAGTCCTCGGATCCGACTGCTTCCATCAGCCTGGCTACTTACAAGAAACTGCCATTCACTTGGCCGCTATGAATGAGACTAACTCCTGTCTCAAGTGGCTGGTGAACGAGTGCGGAACCGACTGTCTCTCCGTTCGAGACCAACAAGGAGACACTCCCGTCCATCTCGCTGCTTGGAAGCAGGGCGCCGATTCCATGCAGTTCTTCAAATCAGTCCTCGGATCCGACTGCTTCCATCAGCCTGGCCGACTCCAACGCACTGCCATTCACTGGGCCGCTAGGAATGAAGCTACTAACTCCTGTCTCAAGTGGCTGGTTCAGCAACTCGGCCGGTCATGTCTTTTGAAACGAGGTTTTAACGGGATTACAGCGGCTCATCTGGCTGCTCAATATCAAGATGTCGAAACGCTCAGCTTCATCGTTGACTTACTGGGTGTCTCTGTCCTTGACCTACGGGATGCCTCGCACTTTCTTCCATGGAAGCGAAAGTCTGTTGCTGACTACGCGAAGCTGAACTCTCGGCACGGGTCTCAGTTGACGCGGTGGATCGCTGAGCGGCGGCACCAGCAGAGGTCCCAGTCTGAGAAGACGCCGACAGTACCGTAAGTTTTGTATGAAAAAAGCGGATATATTGGCACGTCTCTTATAGTGACATTAAAAATTGAATGCTGGATTTACGAGCTAATTAATAGCATTACATTTTGAAAAAAAAACTTTTTTGAACGAAGTCAAATCTTTTTTGTGGGCTGCATGCAACGCTCATAGAATATGATTTGCTTCGATTGGTTTTTAGGTCTTTTTTCTTCAGAGATATAACAATGATCAGTTTAGGTTTAGTAAGGAAGAGATTATATATAATACAGTGTGCCCACAGCATTCCACGGCATCCCATAGCATTCTCGGGCAAAACTTCCCACAGAATCAGGCAAAGGTCTCCGGAGATTCTTGTTCTGCACTCATTGCTTCACACCCCGATCACCCTGCTGCATTCCAGACTCCATGAGGATTTCTACCAGGTGACGAACCCGCAGGGATTCTGCCTCATCATCAACATCAACACGTACTCAACTGGCAGCGGCGAAGAGGAGCGCAAAGGCTCGGAGCGGGATGTGGACCGAGTGAGGAAGCTTTTCAGGAAGCTGAGTTTCACCATCAAGGAGGTGCAAAATCCCACAACTGCAGAGATCGATGACTTCCTCAATGGGACAAAGAAGTCCAAGGAGCTCGCCAAGCACGGCAGTTTTGTCTGCTTCCTGATGGCCCACGGCCGCAAGGACCCACAGGGAAGGGACTGCATTATCGATGGCCATGGAGTGCAGAGTCCGGTTCTGGAGCTCGCAGCCAAGTTCAAGGTGGGTCTGGTCTGGCTCATCTGTGCATATGATGCAAAGCATTGCAGCTCTACAAATTTCTACACATTTCCCAACCCTCCTCCAGGCCTCCGTCTGCCCCGACCTGGCGGGCAAGCCGAAGATCTTCTTTGTCCAGGCCTGCCGCGGCAGTGGCACAGACGAAGTGACGCACAGGGGACTGGCAGTCGACCAGCTGCCCCCAGAGTTCGCGCAGAACCCGGCCCTGTACCCGCCAGAGAGTGACTTCCTGTTCTGCTTCCCTACCACAGAGGGTCAGGTGTCCTACCGCGACCCTCAGACTGGCAGCGTCTTCGTGCAGACCCTGTGCGACTACATCGAGCAATTTTACACAGAGAAGCACCTGGAGGACATCATGATTCTCGTGAAGCGGCACATGGCGGAGAAGCCGTGCGAGTTCAGAAACGAGAGAGGCGAACTTATAAAGTACTATTGCGTTGCTCAGACCGTGTCACAGCTCGCTCGGCAGGTCTCCTTTGATCCGAGCAAAGCTCAGAAGCGCTCACGGAGTCTGCAGCTGTTCAGCTTGGGTTCTCGTTGAAAACATGTTGCAGAATCAGAGTGAAGTCTGTCATGTTATATTTGATGCTTATTAGCCACTTGTTAAGTTCTTGTCGTTTGATGTTGACTACTTGATGCTTACTTGACTCTGCCTACTCTCTCATAACTGTGACCCCCAGTGACTACTTGATGCTTACTTGACTCTGCCTACTCTCTCATAACTGTGACCCCAGTGACTACTTGATGCTTACTTGACTCTGCCTACTCTCTCATAACTGTGACCCCCAGTGACTACTTGATGCTTACTTGACTCTGCCTGCTCTCTCATAACTGTGACCCCCAGTGACTACTTGATGCTTACTTGACTCTGCCTACTCTCTCATAACTGTGACCCCAGTGACTACTTGATGCTTACTTGACTCTGCCTACTCTCTCATAACTGTGACCCCAGTGACTACTTGATGCTTACTTGACTCTGCCTACTCTCTCATAACTGTGACCCCAGTGACTACTTGATGCTTACTTGACTCTGCCTACTCTCTCATAACTGTGACCCCCAGTGACTACTTGATGCTTACTTGACTCTGCCTACTCTCTCATAACTGTGACCCCAGTGACTACTTGATGCTTACTTGACTCTGCCTACTCTCTCATAACTGTGACCCCCAGTGACTACTTGATGCTTACTTGACTCTGCCTGCTCTCTTATAACTGTGACCCCAGAGACTACTTGATGCTTACTTGACTCTGCCTACTCTCTCATAACTGTGACCCCAGTGACTACTTGATGCTTACTTGACTCTGCCTACTCTCTCATAACTGTGACCCCCAGTGACTACTTGATGCTTACTTGACTCTGCCTACTCTCTCATAACTGTGACCCCCAGTGACTACTTGATGCTTACTTGACTCTGCCTGCTCTCTCATAACTGTGACCCCAGTGACTACTTGATGCTTACTTGACTCTGCCTGCTCTCTTATAACTGTGACCCAGAGACTACTTGATGCTTACTTGACTCTGCCTGCTCTCTTATAACTGTGACCCCAGTGACTACTTGATGCTTACTTGACTCTGCCTGCTCTCTTATAACTGTGACCCCAGAGACTACTTGATGCTTACTTGGCTCTGCCTGCTCTCTCATAACTGTGACCCCAGAGACTACTTGATGCTTACTTGACTCTGCCTGCTCTCTTATAACTGTGACCTCAGTGACTACTTGATGCTTACTTGACTCTGCCTACTCTCTCATAACTGTGAACCCAGAGACTACTTGATTTTTTTCATCTACCTTTAGTTTTTCAGCTGATGGTACATATTATGTAGTGTTGCTACCGCATCTATTCAAGTTTTCATCTGCTCACTGTGCCTAAGTTACATTTTCAATTCCAATTGCAAGTCTCATTCTCAGCGCAAGACCAACTCCAAATACACAAATTAGAGCAGACTTTGCCGTCGCTACCAACAAAACTGAGAGCTGTTTTCTTAGAAACATGGATGCTGCCAGCTTCACTCAGAGACCGCCGAAATGAAAACGGGTTCGAGTCTAGGGAGGGAGGCGCAGAGAGACAATTGCGGCTTGAGAGCACAGGGTGCGGCTGTGCTCAGAGATTCGGTGCGGGGTGAAAGGCTGAGTATCTTCTCTCGCTGGCTGCAGCAGAGGCAACAATGATAAAAAGGCATCTAAACAGGCCAGGGCTGAGTCGCAGTGGCTGCCTATGCGACTCGATTGCAGCTCAACTCAAGCATGGAAGCCGTGCGAGACGCTTTTGTCTCTTTTTCTCTCTCTCTGTCTCTCTCCTTCTCTCCTCTCTCTCTCTGTCTCTCTCCTTCTCTCCTCTCTCTCTCTCTCTCTCTCTCTGTCTCTCTCCTCTCCTCTCTCTCTGTCTCTCTCCTTCTCTCCTCTCTCTGTCTGTCTCTCTCCTTCTCTCCTCTCTCTTTCTGTCTCGCTCCTTCTCTCCTCTCTCTCTCTGTCTCTCTCCTTCTCTCCTCTCTCTTTCTGTCTCGCTCCTTCTCTCCTCTCTCTCTCTGTCTCTCTTCTTCTCTCCTCTCTCTTTCTGTCTCTCTCCTTCTCTCCTCTCTCTCTCTGTCTCTCTCCTTCTCTCCTCTCTCTTTCTGTCTCGCTCCTTCTCTCCTCTCTCTCTGTCCCTCTCCTTCTCTCCTCTCTCTCCCTGTATCTCTCCTTCTCTCCCCTCTCTTTCTGTCTCGCTCCTTCTCTCCTCTCTCTCCCTGTCTCTCTCCTTCTCTCCTCTCTCTTTCTGTCTTCTAACTTGACATTTGACAGGGTTTTTTCTGCAGTGGAGAAAAGAAGAATTAGCAATGCTCCTTGCCCTCATTGCTTTAGAATTAGCAATGAAAGTCAGAGGGATTGGCATTGAGAGTCAGAGGGATTAACATTTAGAGTCAGAGGGATCGGGAATGAGAGTCAGAGGGATTGGCATTGAGAGTCAGAGAGATCGGGAATGAGAGTCAGAGGGATTGGCATTGAGAGTCAGAGAGATCGGGAATGAGAGTCAGAGGGATTGGCATTGAGAGTCAGAGAGATCGGGAATGAGAGTCAGAGGGATTGGCATTGAGAGTCAGAGAGATCGGGAATGAGAGTCAGAGGGATTGGCATTGAGAGTCAGAGAGATCGGGAATGAGAGTCAGAGGGATTGGCATTGAGAGTCAGAGAGATCGGGAATGAGAGTCAGAGGGATTGGCATTGAGAGTCAGAGAGGATTGGCATTGAGAGTCAGAGAGGATTGGCATTGAGAGTCAGAGAGGATTGGCATTGAGAGTTAGAGAGGATTGGCATTGAGAGTTAGAGAGATCGGGAATGAGAGTCAGAGAGGATTGGCATTGAGAGTTAGAGAGGATTGGCATTGAGAGTCAGAGAGGATTGGCATTGAGAGTTAGAGAGGATTGGCATTGAGAGTTAGAGAGATCGGGAATGAGAGTCAGAGAGGATTGGCATTGAGAGTTAGAGAGATCGGGAATGAGAGTCAGAGAGGATTGGCATTGAGAGTTAGAGAGATCGGGAATGAGAGTCAGGTGAACTGATGCACTGGAAGTCACTATACGAGTATACTGTCCTAAAACTTGCTCAAGCCCTTTGAAGCAGAGCTGAGAAAGAGCGGTGAAACTGGAGGCGAGTAAAGTTGAGACGCAGATGCAGAGAAGACACCCTGCAAAAGCATTTGAGTTGAAACGAATCCAAAATAATGATATTTTTGTTGTCAAGCGAGGGCTTTGACCCCCCACCCCTCATTGCAGTTTATTCAAGTGGCCAGGACTGCCGCAGTAAAATGCTCTGGAAGGGGGGCGGGCGGTCGGTTGCTAAAAACAGAGGGCTTGGGGTCTGTTTTCTTAGAAACGAAGCTGCATCTCTGTCATACAACCCGAAGCCACCCCCTACCGTCCGAAGCTTTTTCTGCTGCTCAGCTGCCTCTGTGCTCAAAGCCTGCAGGGGCGGTGAGGTTGGTTGACTGTTCTCAACTCAGTGAAAAGAAAATGAGCATTCGAGTGTCTGTGAAGCTGAGCCCCAGCCCAGACCGAGAACGGCAATGACGCGTGACGCACTCCTAACTCCGATGCTGAGATTTAGAAGATTTTTTCAGGAAATTTAAAGTAACTTTTCCGCTTATGGCTACTGAAAGTAACTTTAAAGCATTTCACATGCTCCTGAAATGCAAGCAGCAGGCAGATGTGTAAGAAATCTGACACTGTGAGTGTACTTCAGAAGTCTGTGAATCTGCGTGATACTGTGTGATACTTTGTGATACTGTGTGAGACTGTGTGAGACTGTGTGATACTGTGTGATACTGTGTGATACTGTGTGAGACTGTGTGAGACTGTGTGATACTGTGTGATACTGTGTGATACTGTGTGAGACTTTGTGATACTTTGTGAGACTGTGTGATACTGTGTGATACTGTGTGAGACTGTGTGATACTGTGTGATACTGTGTGATACTTTGTGATACTGTGTGAGACTGTGTGAGACTGTGTGATACTGTGTGATACTGTGTGATACTGTGTGAGACTTTGTGATACTTTGTGAGACTGTGTGATACTGTGAGATACTGTGTAAGACTGTGTATGACTCTGTGATACTGTGTGATACTGTGCGAGACTCTGTGACAAATGTGTGATGACTGTCTGTGAGACTGCGATACCGTGTGAGTGTTTGTAAAGAATGTCTGTGTGAGAATGGATAAATTGTATGAAATTACTGATTCACTCGCGCGACAATGTGAATAAGGGGAGCCTTATCAAGCAGATCCATCTAGAAAAATTGTAATTTTTTAAACAGAAATCGTCTGGAAACTTTAGAACTAATAAAACTGGCCTATATTAATCTTACACTGCTTGCAAGAAACCTAAAACGACATTAGAAGGTGAATAGACCCCCCCTGACTCGAGAGGGGCGTGTTTCGCAACTTCAAATATTACAAGCTCATAAATTCATCAGCTGCAATATCGAAAAAGTCACGAGTTTCATGTCTCTTGAGGCTGGCCTCGCTACACCTCGCAGCAACTTCGCGAAAAAGCAACACTTTTAGTCGGCATGCAACTTCACGCGCAAGTCATCAGCAACATCCTCAAGCCATCACCCCCCCCCCACTGTCCACAACCTGCTGTGGGAAAGCTCGGTATGCTTCATCTGAACAATGAAGTCCTCGGACATTTTTGTCGCAGGGACGATGAAAAAATTTCGTGTGACAATAAACGCTGGCCTTGGACTACACGTGCGCTCAGATGCCCTAATCCAAGGGATTAAAGGTCCGAAGTTGACGGCGGCCACATGCTGGGAGGCCAGTAGTCGGTCATCGCCCCGTCGAGGAAACGCCTCGTCGTTATGGAGCTCCATCCTGCTGTCACACATAGTTGCCATCCAGGAGCCTGCAGCAGCTGCTGGTACACTGCAACCCCTTCCGGCTGAACGGCACAAAGATCGCCGGCGCCTTCCGACCGTCAGTGAAGACGACTCCGACGATGGCCGCCAGAAGCTTTGCGGCGGTGATGCAGGAAATCTCGGTTGTTGCAGCGGTTGCGCACAGGGTCAACAGTAGAACAGTTTCTCGTCCGCGCGAAGACGATCGTGCGACCAGCGTCTCCGGCTCTTCATCCATATCAGCAGCAGATCGCGCGATCCCTGCTTTGCCTTCTGCGTCTCAGTAGCAAATGGCGAACTATCGAGCGCAGATGCAGGTCGTTCTTCATCGGTCGCTGCGTCAGATTTATGCATGAAAACTGACAATTATCGTTTTTTCGTGTATTTGCCCCTAATTGGGCCGTTTTATCGTTGTGCGTGTGTGCGCAGAACGTTTTCGCAAATAGGGCTTCTAAACATAGCCTCGCCCTCGCCTCAAGAAACCATCTTCCAACTGTTAAAACTTTGCTGCTAATTTTAGCCTCTGCTGCTCTTATATGTGTCAGTCCTTCAGTTCCGTGTTGGATTATTTGTACTACTACGCTCGTAGCAATTAGACACGCTGCATGGACATTGTTGCCGGCCAATTCGTGCTCTGTGGCGAGCTTTCTGATGGATGGTCGAGAGTTGCGTCGGATGTTGCCTTTCACAGCAGTGTAAGAATAAGCCGAGACGAGAAAGTGGCTTAAGGCGTAGACCGACACTTGACTGTGATTGACCGACACTGATTGACACTTGACTGACACTTCACTTGACTTGACACTTGACTGTTGTGTTGCATGTGCGCCCCGCAGTTCTCGCCGAAATGCATCGCCGAAGGTGTCTGACCAATAGACTTGTGGACTGAAGTGCGGTAGCCCATCAGTGCAATCTGCAGATAAAGATCCGAGTCTCGCTGATTCTCGTTTACTCATGCTCGCAACAGCTGCACCAGCGTCCGGTTCATCCATTCGCAACCGCCGTCTCCTTCAGGGTGGTAGCCTGTCGTCCGAGTCTTGTCGATTTTCAGCAGCCGCATCGTCTCTTGAAACAGCTGCGACTCCCAGTTCCGAGCCTGGTCGGTGTGCACCGACTACGGGACTCCGAAGGGAAACACATTGGCAGGATGCTACAGTTCACCAGCACGTTAGCACCAGTGGCTGAGCAGGACACCTCCACCACTGGGTGCACTGAGATTTTCACTTGAGGAACGGCACCCCGGCGGTCGCCGCTCCACCGAAGTTTCCTGATTTCTGAGTGCAAAATCTTTGAACATGGCCCGGCCTACCGCACTTCCAGCATGTCACAACTCTGCGTCTGTCGCCACTCTCTCGATGATCCTGGTCCTTTGTCTCCCAGCGATTGAGCTTGTTGGACAGCTCCTGCAGAGACCGTTGAATTTCGAATGCAAAGGCTTCGGGAACCTCAGCAGCTAGATCCGTAGCTGCGGCTCCTTGCGACTGTATAGATTCCACGAATCGCGCTGTTTCCACCGCATCAGCGAATTTCGCCTTTGGCTGCATCTGCATCTGCATTCGCACAGCTGGGTCCCTCAATCCGGATAGAAACCGACCTTTGAGCAGCTCATCCTTCGCTGTCACTGACGTCTCCTGCTTTCGTCTCCACCAACTCGGGAAAGCGCGCTTTGCCGCAACAATCAAAGCATCGGAATAGTCTGCAACCGACTGACCGTCCTTTTGAGTGAGATTGAAGAACTGCGCCTGCAGATGATGTCGATGGCCGAAATCGATTTTTCAGAGCCTTCTCAAAGCCGTCCTGGGACTCGGGAAGCATCTAAAATGCTGGCCGCTTGATATGATTTATCGTCGAGGAATGACAGCAGCACATTCTTGCGCAGATCCACAGGAAGATGCAAAATTGTTGAATCTGGCCAGCCAACGCTCAAAGTCCTGTCCAGCTGGTATTGAGGCGGCCGCTAAAACATGTTGACAAAACTAGCTTGGGGCTGGGCTACTGCTACTGCAGCTCTCTGCACTTGAGCTGCCTTCATTTTCATTAAGGCTCATTCACACTGCAAATTTTCAAATTCAGCGACAAATGTTAATAAAGCGAGTGCCAGTTGATCAACTAAAACGCTGTACATTGGTTGCTTGCGTCTTACACAGCACCCCAAGTTGCACAACACACAAAACTCAACTCAAGCCACTCTATTTCAACAACCCTCCGTCTAGTCTGACTGTCGCTTCACAATTGATTGGTCATCACACCAGTCAGGTTTTTAACTATTTTATTATTCTGCATCACATGAGCCCCGGGTCGGCAACTTCGGCCCGCAGGCCACATGCGGTCTGCAAAGCCTCTCTATCCGGCCTTCGCCGTCCTTTGAAACTCCACAATAGCAATCCGGCCCTTAATGTTTGTCTCTTCTCAGCGCTCTTCTCTCCTCTCCTCTCCTCTCTCCTTCCTCCTCTCCCTCTCTCTCCTCTTTTCTACTCTCCTAACCTAATTCATCTCTCGTCTCCTCTCGTCTCCTCTTTGCTCCATTCCCTCGCCTCTCCTATCTCCCTTCTTTCTTTTTTATTACCTCTCATCTTCTCCTTCCTCCGGAGTCATGCTCTAGGTCCTCTATCTGGCCGTTGAGGTAAAAAAGTTTGCCGACCCCTGACATAAGCGAAATGAGCAAGCGTGAAAAAACAGCGCCCGTTGGTTGCCACTGAAACCCCTGGTAAAGAAGGTGCAAGAAAATCCTGTTCTATACTACCTTCGGCACCCTGACAATCGAAATAACAGGAAAAAGGACGATCCTTTGGTTGAAAACTGCGTAGGAAACGACTCAATATTTTAATTCGTTTCTTTCTTCGTTTCCGCACATTTAGCGTGACGAAACTGCCGAATTAAGCAGTTTCCTCTAGCACTGCGGAGACCACAGAATTTCTGTCTGCTTTAGTCCGTTTCCAGCAAAAAATGCTGCCGAAGAAACGTCCCAATTATCCACAGGGCAGTCATTCTCCTCAGTATCAGTCGGTTGATTGCAGTGTGACCGCTTGCGATCACTCGTAAAAAGTCAGTTGATGGCGTGAAAAACTGAGGTGATTGTCAAGGATTCGTTAATAATCAACTCAAATTTAGTGTGATCACTTCAAAATTGGCTTCATTTGATGGCGGTGTGGACGAGCCTTTAGTCATAGAATAAGCCGAGACGAGAAAGTGGCTTAAGGCGTAGACCGACACTTGACTGCCGCCAAGGCACTCGCTTGTATTCTGACACGCTTGCATTGTACAGCGAGCAAATGTACATACACTTGCGTACATGCCAAACGTTATGCCAAACATAAACTATTAAAACACCCACCTGCCCCCTCCCCCAAAAGACTGCTGGAGAATTTCACTTGAAACGGCCGCGATAAGAAGACGAATCAGTGCCGCAGTGTACATAGCGATAGTCTTTCTTGGAGGAAAGATTTCAACGTACATTGGCTTGAAGACTAGAACCATTTAACTAATGTTTGACTCATGCGAGGCTCTTTCCAGGCTACAGTATCTAACCCTGCAACGCAAGGCTGAACGAATCAGTATTTGATCTCATTACCCAGCAACAGCCTCTGCACATCCTCTCCGCCATTGAATGCCAAGATTTAATCGTCCGCTCACCCACTCTCTCCGCCACTGACTCACCCAGCCCTGTCTCACATGGAGCCGCAAGCCTCAATACGCGCATTGGTAGCTGCAGCACTCGCTGCCAAGGACCTAGACAGCCTCCTCGATCTCTGCTGGCAGCTCGACACCAACCATACCGTCAGCGTCAACCAGTTGGAGCAGTCCATTGCTCACCACGTGGCCTGCCTTCCCGACGGTCTAAGCTGCATGGAGGCTCTCATTCAGAAACTCGGAACCAAATGCCTCACCTGCACCAACGAGAAGATGAACACTCCAGTGCACCTGGCTGCCTTGTATCTAGATGAGTCATGGATGGAGCTCATTCACCGAAACCTCGGATGCGACTGCTTCCAGCAGCCTGGCTACATAAAACGCACTGCCATTCACTGTGCCGCTACGAATGAAAAAACTAACTCCTGTCTCAAGTGGCTGGTGAACGAGTGCGGAACCGACTGTCTCTCCGTTCGAGACCAAGAAGGAGACACTCCCGTCCATCTCGCTGCTTTGTGTCAGGGCGCCGATTCCATGCAGTTCTTCAAATCAGTCCTCGGATCCGACTGCTTCCATCAGCCTGGCAATTGCCAACGCACTGCCATTCACCATGCCGCTACGAATGAAGCTACTAACTCCTGTCTCAAGTGGCTGGTGAACGAGTGCGGAACCGACTGTCTCTCCGTTCGAGACCAACGAGGAAACACTCCCGTCCATCTCGCTGCTTGGAAGCAGGGCGCCGATTCCATGCAGTTCTTCAAATCAGTCCTCGGATCCGACTGCTTCCATCAGCCTGGCAATTGCCAACGCACTGCCATTCACCATGCCGCTACGAATGAAGCTACTAACTCCTGTCTCAAGTGGCTGGTGAACGAGTGCGGAACCGACTGTCTCTCCGTTCGAGACCAACAAGGAAACACTCCCGTCCATCTCGCTGCTTGGAAGCAGGGCGCCGATTCCATGCAGTTCTTCAAATCAGTCCTCGGATCCGACTGCTTTCATCAGCCTGGCCGACTCCAACGCACTGCCATTCACTGGGCCGCTAGGAATGAAGCTACTAACTCCTGTCTCAAGTGGCTGGTTCAGCAACTCGGCCGGTCATGCCTTTTGAAAAGAGGTTTTAACGGGATTACAGCGGCTCATGTGGCTGCTCAATATCAAGATGTCGAAACGCTCAGCTTCATCGTTGACTTACTGGGTGTCTCTGTCCTTGATCTAAGGGATGCTTCGCACTTTCTTCCATGGAAGCGAAAGTCTGTTGCTGACTACGCGAAGCTGAACTCTCAGCACGGGTCTCAGTTGACGCGGTGGATCGCTGAGCGGCGGGACCAGCAGAGGTCCCAGTCTGAGAAGACGCCGACAGTACCGTAAGTTTTGTATGAAAAAAGCGGATATATTGGCACGTCTCTTACAGTGACATTAAAAATTGAATGCTGGATTTACGAGCTAATTAATAGCATTAAATTTTGAAGAAAAAAAAGATTTTTAAATGAAGTCAAAGCTTTTTTGTGGGCTGCATGCAACGCTCATAGAATATGATTTGCTTCGATTGGTTCTTAATTTTTATTTTCTTCAGAGATATAACAATGATCAGTTTAGGTTTAGTAAGGAAGAGATTATATATAATACAGTGTGCCCACAGCATTCCACGGCATCCCATAGCATTCTCGGGCAAAACTTCCCACAGAATCAGGCAAAGGTCTCCGGAGATTCTTGTTCTGCACTCATTGCTTCACACCCCGATCACCCTGCTGCATTCCAGACTCCATGAGGATTTCTACCAGGTGACGAACCCGCAGGGATTCTGCCTCATCATCAACATCAACACGTACTCAACTGGCAGCGGCGAAGAGGAGCGCAAAGGCTCGGAGCGGGATGTGGACCGAGTGAGGAAGCTTTTCAGGAAGCTGAGTTTCACCATCAAGGAGGTGCAAAATCCCACAACTGCAGAGATCGATGACTTCCTCAATGAGACAAAGAAGTCCAAGGAGCTCGCCAAGCACGGCAGTTTTGTCTGCTTCCTGATGGCCCACGGCCGCAAGGACGCACAGAGAAGGGACTGCATTATCGATGGCCATGGAGTGCAGAGTCCGGTTCTGGAGCTCGCAGCCAAGTTCAAGGTGGGTCTGGTCTGGCTCATCTGTGCATATGATGCAAAGCATTGCAGCTCTACAAATTTCTACACATTTCCCAACCCTCCTCCAGGCCTCCGTCTGACCCGACCTGGCGGGCAAGCCGAAGATCTTCTTTGTCCAGGCCTGCCGCGGCAGTGGCACAGACGAAGTGACGCACAGGGGACTGGCAGTCGACCAGCTGCCCCCAGAGTTCGCGCAGAACCCGGCCCTGTACCCGCCAGAGAGTGACTTCCTGTTCTGCTTCCCTACCACAGAGGGTCAGGTGTCCTACCGCGACCCTCAGACTGGCAGCGTCTTCGTGCAGACCCTGTGCGACTACATCGAGCCATTTTACATGGAGAAGCACCTGGAGGACATCATGATTCTCGTGAGGCGGCACATGGCGGAGAAGCCGTACGAGTTCAGAAATGAGAGAGGCGAAATTATAAAGTACTATTGCGTTGCTCAGACCGTGTCACAGCTCGCTCGGCAGGTCTCCTTTGATCCGAGCAAAGCTCAGAAGCGCTCACGGAGTCTGCAGCTGTTCAGCTTGGGTTCTCATTGAAAAACTTCAGAGTAAAGCCTGTAATTTTAAATTTGATGCTCATGTGTTACTGTTACGTTCTTGTTAATCGATGTTGACTACTTAATGTTCACTTGACCCCGTCTGCTCCCTCATAACTGTGGCCTTCAGTAACTACGTGTTCGCTTGACCCCTGCTAGCTCCCTCATAACTGTGACCCCAGAGACTACTGATTTTCACCTGACTCTGTCTGCTTGCTCATGAGCCAACGGGAAAGTCATTGTCCTAGCAAAATCTTCAATTCTGCCAATTGTACCACAACTATGCAAAACTGTGTCAAACTAATTTATTTGGCAGACTTGGCACAGTTAAGAAAATTTGAAAGCCAAACTTTCAGCAACTGTGTCAGGAATATTTCCAATTGTCTCAGGTATAAAACTGATCGTAGAGGAATGTCTCTTAGAAGTTTCCTACCTTATTTTAGCTCATACTTTTCTCAGCACTACCAGAGCAGTTAAATCTGTTGGCAGTGTACGTACTATTGATTTCAGCCATATAGCAATCGTCAACAATAATACTTATGTAATCTAATCAGTATAATATCAGATATGTGATACGAGCGTAGGAACCAGTAGACAGTAGTACCATGCAATAGATGTTGCTCTTGTCTCAATAAATGAGCAGGTAACCCAATGGGCAATAATTATTCATGTGCACATCCAACGCCACACAGGCCGGTAATGGTTTTGATGTTTTTTAAGAAGAAATATCATGCAGGAAAACCCAGGTGCCATAGTTCGAAAATTATAGCACGATATAACAAGTAAATAGTGTGTAGCGTTGATACAGTAAAATATTTATACTAGGACAACTGAAGTAATTTATATAAACTACCTAAGTAGTCCTTGGATTTATACAATTTTGTGAGCTGTATTGCATATGTATTGTGTGTTTCATTTCTCTTAATTACATGTGTATGTGTAAGAATATTGTTGTGTTTTGTGCTTTGATTCTGTGCTGAGCCGAAAGCTGTTACAACAAGAGCGTAGCTTAAGTTGAATGTATATTTTGCTAAACGATATAAGTAACGGCAAGCCTTTATAGAGTCAGAGTCAGTCGGTAGCTGTTTGGGACACAGACAAATAAATTAACGCTGGGGCAACGACTGAAAATAAAAGTACATTGGATTCGGATCGGTATACAACATGTCCCCCTTCGAGGGAATGAGAACTGCAACGGAAAAGCGTTGGTGGTTATTGATTAGTGGGTTTGAGTATGAACGGGTGAGCTTAGGGAGCTTGGTGCTTAACAAAGTAACGGCGAATTCGTTGAAAGTTTGGAATTTAATCAGCGTCTATACTGTTCAGCAATAACGGCACAAATCGATCAGGGGCCCGACGATTTCGCGAGCTTCGGCGCATCGGGTTGTCATTCGGTTGCTCTGGGGCATCCTGCTCATGGGTCGTTGGTGCCTGCTCTTCTCCGGCCGCCATTTGCATCGGGGGCTGTTGCACAGGCAGATTGTCATTCGCTTCCTCTTCGTCCGCTGTAAGGGCGTCCTGCTGTGGCATTGGTGGGGCCAACTGATTGGTGCTGGCCAGCTTCAGGCTCTCATCTTCTAAAATCCATGCCGTATTGTGTCCAGCAGTCATTAGAAATGTAGCCTGGCTTCCCTGAGTTGATTTCTGCGGCTGGTAGATGACGTTGTCTCCTTGCTCGAACTGTGAGACGACCGGTACACGAAGGCGTCTACCAAGCACCAACTCGGCTGGGCACTGGCCGCGGCTTCTTGAGGAGTTGCGATGGTGCATGAGCACTTTTTGCAGGTAGAATGGGAAATCCATGTGAGTTATTCTCTCCGACCATGCACGCAGCTCAGATTTAACGGTCTGCACTGCCCTTTCTGCGAGGCCGTTTGCCTGAGCATAATAGGCGGGTGACTCCATTTTCTTCACTCCAAGTGCGCGCAGCCATGCGTTAAGGCTATCGGCCACAAATTCGGGTGCGTTGTCTGACACAACCAGCTCCGGCATACCAAAGCGTGCAAAGATGGCGCAGAGGCACCGCTGGACAGTGCTGGCCACTCTGTTTTGGCAGGGAAACGCTTCTATCCAGCCAGAATGAGCGTCAACGATAATCAGTATGTCGCCAGCTCCTCTTACATGCGCCCAGTCCATGTGAATGCGTTGGAATGGATAGTCCGGGGCGGGCCATCGATCCCTGTCGTGGCCGACACGCGGTCGTAGGCGGCTGCAGACCGGGCAGCGTTGGACAAATCGTGACACATCCTGTTGCATCCCAGGCCACCAGCAAGACGCTGAAAGCAGGTTGTATGAGGCCTGAATTCCAGAGTGGGTGTCATGGATCGCGTCAAAGGCAGCCCGGCGCAACCGTGGGGGGATGTAAACCCTCCTCTGCATGTAAAGAAGTCCGTTTTCCAGCGTTAGCTTTTCGGAAACGGCTTTGAAGCTTGACTCTGCCTGCGAGCACCCTTGCCAATTTCCATCGCGTACTCTCATTAAAATCTTCTGGGTGAACGGGTCTGCGTCCATTTCTGCCAAAATTCTTCCGGCCTCGATCACCGGCGATTCAAATACCACGACGTTGATAGCATCAAACGTTTCCTTGTCATCTGCTGAAGGGTGATAAAGCGTCAGCGGAGCCGAGATAAAGCGTCAGCGTGTGGAATGTCGCGGCCTCGCACGTACTCGATGTTGAAGTCAAATTGCATGAGATGCATAGCCCAGAGCCCGATTCTCGCCGATGTGTTCAGAGGGATGCCACCGCGGAAAAGGCGATGCCAGCTTCCCGAGTGATTTCATCACGTGACCATCAAAGGCTTCTAGCCGCCGAAAACACTTCTGCAGCGAGGGTCGACCCAGTCGTTCCCATTGCGAACTGGAGAGCACGGAGACGGAGGCGCCTGTATCGATCTGCATGTCGACGGTCTTGCCATCGATAATAAGTGGCTCGGTGGCCACGTTGACAGCGTGGACGGTGCCTACGTCGCTGAGATGCATCAGAGAAGTCTTCTCACGTGGCTCATTGTCTATTTCATGAGCTGATGGGTCAGTGACTTGGTGCACAGGCCGTGCAGATGATGAGCGACATACACTGGTTAAGTGATTTTTCTTACCACATTTTGAACAGAGCTTGCCAAAAGCCGGCATTTTCCTTCCGAATGTGCTTTGCCGCAGTAACGACAGTCCTTGACACTCCGATGTCCATTATGTCGCTGCGAGTAATGCACAGAGGCTTCGTGTGTTTGGACTGAAGGAGCTGGCTGAGTCAAAGTCGCTTGAAAGTCGCTTGATTTTATGGACACAAAAGCTGTCACCTGCTCTAGGTCGCGAATAAAGTCGACAATTTCGGGAACCGACTTGAATGATTTGATCTGAGTGGCTTCCAGAACGCGTTGTTGTTGGTTTACATTGCTGAGCCCAGAAATTAGCGCCATTTGGAGCAATTCCTCGAGAGGACTGGTGGATGTCTTCAAATCATCAAACTTACAGTCCTTAGCGGCACGACGAAGTCGGCTAACGAAGTCAGAAACTGATTCATTTGGTGCTTGCCGCATGGCGAAGAAACGAACGCGTCCAGCGATGACCAGCTTTTCCTTTGGCTTTAGGTACGCTTGCACGGCAGTGTTGATTTCATCAAAAGTCAGGTCGGTCACGGATTTGGGGGCGATTATGCTTTGTATCTTCTCCAAGGCTGTGAGCCCGCAGTGCGCCAAAAAGTTGTCTGCGATGGTCTTCTTTCCATCACTATCAGTCCAGTCCCTTGCTCGGGCCAGCGCTTGGAAGGCAGTCATCCAGGTTTGAGCTCGATCGGGCTTCTCCAGCGGCAGTTCGCCAAGTGACTGCGACGCCATTGTTGTGTTTTGTGCTTTGATTCTGTGCTGAGCCGAAAATATTGGGAGATATCTGAATATCTCTGAACATATGGATAGAACTACGGCTGTAATATCGGTCATTAAGGGCACCTGGGTACCAGGCTTTTGTATTAGCAGCTTTCGTCTGTAGAGGGATCCGTAGTGAGTGTGAGCAGTAGTGTATCAAAGTAGTTAAAGTAGAAAATAAATCGCACAAATATCTACTGCTTCCTCACCAGGAATGTTCCACCCTATCCATATCCCTGCTTCCCGAATGTCCTGCCTAAACTGTCCTGCTGGTAGGTTTTGCCGGTTTGATTGCGCAGTCACAAATAAAAGTGCACTTGTGCCATATGTATTGCGGTACTTCAACTGTTTGCTTTGTTTTCGTCGAAATTTGAATATTCCGACTGACAATGGAAGTTAAGGAAGTTTCAGGGGGTCATAATTTGAGCTAAACGGACAACACGAGTCTGGTGGAAACAGGTTACAATTACATGTAGTAATAGTCGTGTAACACAATTACGCGCTGCTCTGGCTCAGCTACAGGCGCGCGAACATGCGAGCGTAGACTATGTACCACGCAAAGTACACTGGACCATTTCTATCGCGATCTTGGTGTCCTGTATTCGCAGCGTGCACTGACCTACAACAGACACACACAGCGTGTATTCATATGCCAACTGCTGTGCTGCAGTGTCTGCTAGCCTGTTCGAGTCCGAGCGCCGCAAAACCTGCGGGCGTTTCCATGACAACAACCTGCTGATGGCGGACAAGGAGTTGGTGAAGTTTATTGAGAACATTGACCGTAGAGAGTTGTCCCACAAAAGCCAGGTGCCGTCACTCAGGAGACTGGCAGACAACAACCATTAATCAACGATCGGAAGTTTGCAGGCCACTTTCTGACGCCTAACGCGGCCAGTAGAATCGAGTGATCCAGCCATGCGGCACGGTACTGCGGCCATGTAGAGCGCCTTATGAACGCAATTATGATCATTTTAATTATCGGCAACAGGATAGTTGTACAAGGTTATAGAAGGTAGATTTGATTTGAAATTTTACAAGAAATGGTTATAAAACAAATTATATTTCTTTTGGTAAACAATTTCGAGCTTCTGAGATGTTTTGAATTTTTAAGTTTCGAGCTTGCGAAGTTTCGAACCTTAGAACTGTACTTTAGAGATCGTGGAAGGTTCGAGACAAGGACAAATAGAGTTAGTTGAATGACAACTTGCAAGTCGTTGGAAAAAAATATTTGAAGGCCGGTTCTTTAAGCGTCTGCAATTTCGCTTTGTCTCTTGTTGTGGTCATTGTGGTTTTGGTTGGCTTGTTGCGGTCCGCGGTCTCCTTGCATGGCCTGTTCTAACTTAGCCAGCACAGACCAAGAAGTATATAGACTGAGCAAGCATAATTCAGCCAGACTTCGAAACGGCTGGAATCACAATCCAGCTCCAATCGAATTTCTCCAATCGACTAGTCCCAATGTTAAGCAACGGGATTACAACTATTCAGTTTCAGTCACTACGAGTATGTTGTCTGTCTTCGTCACCATCAACATAGGCAGGAAAGCCTTAATGGAAGCAGATAAGCGCCCAGAAGAAGATAAGCGCCCAGAAGTAGAACACTTTGGATTTTAGTCTTAATTCCATTCAACATTGTGTGAGAGCATTAAAATGCGAAGAATTTTAATAAATTAATGCTTAAATTAATTGAATGCGCCCCCCGCAGATCAGTACTCAATTCCAGCACTGATATGTCAGCGGCTTTACGCGCCGTTGCTCTGCTCTCTTTGTCACCATGAAAAATGTGCTGAATAAAGAAGGGATGAGGGGTTGATTTTTCCAAGCAGCAACGTCCTGCGAGTTCTGCTTCATGCAGAAACAATTTCATTCGACGTTCAAATTATAACAGCAAATTTTCTAGCAATGTGGCTGTCCAGAAGACGCTGCGCATGTCAGTTGACGCATTTCCGGAACTTGAATTGCATTGCGCGACTGCCAGCATTGGCAGTGAATCCTACAATAAGCTGCATTTGATTCGCATCATGGCGCTGCTCTGCATGCGGAACCGAATGAAATCAGGGAAGAGGCAAAAGCTTCTATGAATGGCGGTATTTTCTAACCTGCAGTTTAGCCTATTTCAGTGGTTACCTTGTAAGTTTAACCCAGTCTTTTATTTCCGCAAGTTTCTAGATCTATCCATCTATCTATCTATCTATCTATCTATCTATCTATCTATCTATCTATCTATCTATCTATCTATCTATCTATCTATCTATCTATCTATCTATCTATCTATCTATCTATCTATCTACTTGGTCTGTATTAGCCAGGAAACTTCGCTTTCCTCCCCCCCCCCCGATTTCTCCCTATCTTAGACGCACGCGCAGTCCAGACCGCGCCACCCCACCCCACCGCGGGAATTTCACTCCTCGCGCGTACCGTACAATTGGAACGACCAATCTGTCCTGCAGTGTACAAAGCGATTAGGTTTTTTTCGGGGGACGATTTCAATGTACATTGGCTTGCATGCTGGTACCCACTGGACTGAACCAATGTTAGACTCGTGCAGCTCTTTCCGGGCAACAGTGTCTAACCTGCATAGCAAGGCTGAATGAATGGAATCACTGCATTGTCCAGCAAACCAGCACTAAATGCAGACTAAAGTAAATCCGGCACATACAGGCAAAAAGCACCTGCCTGCTGCCATTGCTGCTGCTGTTTGTCCTGCTTGTCGTCTTCCTCTGCCTGAGCTCCTACGCCCCGAAGCTCAGCAGCTACCAAATCACCTTCCCGGTCTTCAACACGGATGACGACTTCAACGCCTCCTTCGCCCGAGTGCTGCAGCGTCAGCAGTCGGGCCGCTGCCTTCACGAGTTCAACTCCAGCCTGAAGCTGCCACTGCTGCGACTCGACTCACCAGCCGAGCTGGACCCGAAGATTCGAACCCGGGCCGCCGCGGCCTGGCTGCGCTCGTCTGTCGACGTAGTGTTTGCCGCCTCGGTGCGCAACGCCATGCGCGGACTGCCCGGCACCGCCCAGCAGATGCGGCGCCTCGCCGACAGCTTCCGCAGCGCCGCCTTCGTCTTCGTGGAGAACGACAGCGCGGACGATACGAGGCGCTTCCTGACCGACTGGCGCCGGCGAGACCCCCGTGTGCGCCTGCTGGGTTGCGGGGGCGCCGACGCCGCGTGCCGCATGAACATCAGCTACTCCTCCGGCCGCGCCCACCGCCAGGGCTGGTCGCTGCCGCGCAACCAAGTCGAGAACCGCGAGCGCGGCATCGTGATGTCCGCCCTGAGGAACATCTACCTGCGCCACATCTACCGGCAGCTCTACAGACCCGACCGCGACTCCCTGCTCATCGTTGTGGATCCCGATCTCAGCTTCAAGCCGTGGGACCTGGACGCCATCTTGCAGGGCCTGTACTACTTCCGGGACAGGCCGGAGCTGCAGTCCCTGTGCGCCCACACCAGGTCTCGTGACGTCATCTACGACAACTGCACCCTGGTGTTCCAGCGCACCAGGCTGTTCTCCCAGGTCAGCCGCGAATCGACGATCGTCTCCGATTTCAACACGACGGCTCAGCCGCCCGGCCTGCCGCCCGTGAAGGTGGCCGGCTGCTTCCAGGCCTTCACCGCCTACCGACTGAGCCACCTGGCCGAACAGAAGCTCGAGTACGGACCGGCCCGAGGTGAGACCGTCTGCGAGCACCTGACGCTGGCCAGACAGCTGATGGAGAACTACCTGGACCTGGGCATGCAGCTGACGAGACCCATTGCTGCCCATTCCGCCGAATCCCCTCGGCAGGCAAGCAAGCGCGCGGATACGAGCGTTAGTATACGAAGTGGGCGAAGTCGTCATCCGTGTCGGGGAAGCTTCTAGCTGAGTATCGCGTGCTCAAACCCGAATAGATGACGCTTGAGCTCTGCAGACAGACGTAGGCAACAAGCATCCCGGACAAAAGCAGCAACACCTGCACCTGCAGCAGCGGCCTGCGGTTGCTCGAGAACCGTCTTGCACACGAACATGTAGCAGGGGGTTCGGGCATTGCGTTTGCTTGAAACGATTTAAAAAACTAACAAATTAAGCTTTGGGGCCACATTGGACTCTTCAGTTAAGGTTAAGTTTTAGTTGCTTTTTATCGCATTTCCCTGATTCGCTGGAACTAGGTCCGTCCAAGGCAGCCTCAAGCCAACGCAGTGTCAGCTCTTTTGCAGCGGAGTTTGCAATCTGCAATCAGTCGGCGCAGGGCACTAGAGGTGGAATAATTATGGGACATTTTTCTCCTGTAATATTTAAACGTCTTAAGTTTTCAGAGAAAAGTACGCTGGATCGTTGCGAGAGATCACGGTGCTTGATTGGATAATTGATTGAATCGGAAATATAGTCTCAAAGTGTAGATTGGCTAGCCAATCGCTGTTATCGGGGCAGAGGGTGTTTGCCGCCGCGCCTGTGTTTGGGGTTGGTCCCGCGTGCGTCTGTCTGAGGGGGGTGGGTGCGCCTCGGCCTTGGGCGGGGGTGGGTGTCAGTGGGGTCCCGCGTGCGTCTGTCTGAGGGGGTGGGTGCGCCTCGGCCTTGGACGGTGGTGGGTGTCAGTGGGGGTCCCGCGTGCGTCTGTCTGAGGGGGTGGGTGCGCCTCGGCCTTGGGCGGGGGTGGGTGTCAGTGGGGGTCCCGCGTGCGTCTGTCTGAGGGGGTAGGTGCGCCTCGGCCTTGGACGGTGGTGGGTGTCAGTGGGGGTCCCGCGTGCGTCTGTCTGAGGGGGGTGGGTGCGCCTCGGCCTTGGACGGGGGTGGGTGTCAGTGGGGGTCCCGCGTGCGTCTGTCTGAGGGGGGTGGGTGCACCTCGGCCTTGGGCGGGGGTGGGTGTCAGTGGGGGTCCCGCGTGGTATCTGTCTGAGGGGGGATGGGTTGCGCAGCGGCCTTGGGCGGTTGGTGGGTGTCAGTGGGGGCCTTTTTTCTCGGTTTGCTGGCTTGCGCGCGTTTTTTTACTTGCGATTTTTGATTGGGCCACTTAAAAATGTTTTTTTTCACACTGCCATCAAAAAGGTCGTGTGAGGACCACAACTTTTACATTAAATTTGATTTGTACATTTGACCGTGTAATTCGATGGTCCATTTGATAGCAGTGTGAATAAGCCTTTATTCAACTTTCTTCTGTGTACTGAGTTTGCGCAGGATAACTGTAGAGCAGCTACCTGAATAATTGAGAGACAGAGTCCTGGGCACGCACGGCTTCCCAAGTTATCAGACTCTCGACAACGATGGGCCAGAGCAAAGCAGTTAGTCGGCGGGAACAATAGAGACGTCAAACTCCGCCGGAGGCCGGCAATGAAGAGCGGAGGCAGGGAAGGCACTGGGGGCATCACAAACCCCAATTATCGCAATTACGAAAAGCGCTTAATTCCCATCATAAACCTGAAATATAATCCCGAAATATTATAAACCTGAAATATCATAAAACCGAAAAATCACAAACCCGAAATATCATGACTCGCCGAAAGTTCTAGCGCTCGGCGTTTCTAGTTTTGTTTTCGGAATTATGATATTTCGGATTTGTGATTTTCGGAGTTGAGCTACTTCCGGTGAAAGCTAGCTATAACCTGGAATTGGAAGTTTTTTTGCATTGCTTCTTATCGCATTTCGTAGGAACCAACTGGAATTTTCAGTTTTAAGACGCTGCATGAAGCTGCGAGCTGTCGGAATGGCTGAAGCTGGCACTTCTTGCAAGGCGATTGCGCCGATTTGCGCGTCACTTCGGGCGCGCGCCGAAGACGATCCGGGCAGCTGCTGGTCAAGGACGACTAAAGTAAAAGTAATGTATATTTAAAGTATATCAAAGTAAAGTATTTAAAGTAAAGTAAAGTATAACGTATATTTAAGTAACGTACTTAAGTAGTCCTTGCTGCTGGTCAAGTGGCAACGCGCCAGCACAGTTGCCATGGCAACTCTGGCCGACTTGGCAGCAGCTGCCACAGGACCGCATCAACAGACTCGCGCTCAGCATGCCACGGCAAGTTGCTACCCTGCTTAATCGAGGCGAACACGCGCTACTGACTTCTAGCGAGAGACTGTCTGCATGCATGTGCACTTTTGTGCGATTACGATGCACTTTACTGCTGCAGCCTGCTGCTGAGACGCAGTAGCTGTTACGCAACTCTGCTGAGCCGGCCGTGGCACCCAGCAAGCTGCGCCAGGGGTAGGGGGGTTTAGCTGTTGCTGGGACTGTAGCTTCTGTAATATCTCAAGGGTGAGAGGTCAGAACGTACAGTATTGGGGGGCTATTAAACCGAATTTTTTTTTGATGTACACATCCCATATTAGTATGTTCCATTCTTATACAATGTGCTGAATGTGTGCACAATAAGCATCACTTTTGTCGCCATTAAAACCATCAGGAATGATGGGAATCACAACAGCTTCATGTGTATTCTCCATGGCTGAGATCTTTTTCTTCGTTTTCTTTGGACTGCAGAGTTTAATGTTTTGGTCTTCTAAAGATAGGAATATTTTTGCGCCATGGATTCAATTTTATTGCAATCAGCTCGATTTGACTGAACATATTTTGTCTACTTTTTTATATGGCCCAAGGTAAAGTGTTTAGGTAGACAAGACACCAGTGTAAGTGCTCAGGTAGACAAGACACCAGTGTAAGTGCTCAGGTAGACAAGACACCAGTGTAAGTGCTCAGGTAGACAAGACACCAGTGTAAGTGCTCAGGTAGACAAGACACCAGTGTAAGTGCTCAGGTAGACAAGACACCAGTGTAAGTGCTCAGGTAGACAAGAGACCAGTGTAAGTGCTCAGGTAGATAAGAGACCAGTGTAAGTGCTCAGGTAGACAAGACACCAGTGCTCAGGTAGACAAGACACCAGTGCTCAGGTAGACAAGACCCCAGTGTAAGTGCTCGGGTAGACAAGACCCCAGTGCTCAGGTAGACAAGACACCAGTGTAAGTGCTCAGTTAGACAAGAGACCAGTGTAAGTGCTCAGGTAGACAAGAGACCAGTGTAAGTGCTCAGGTAGACAAGACACCAGTGTAAGTGCTCAGGTAGACAAGACCCCAGTGCTCAGGTAGACAAGGCACCAGTGTAAGTGCTCAGGTAGACAAGACACCAGTGTAAGTGCTCAGGTAGACAAGAGACCAGTGCTCAGGTAGACAAGACACCAGTGTAAGTGCTCAGGTAGACAAGACACCAGTGTAAGTGCTCAGGTAGACAAGACCCCAGTGCTCAGGTAGACAAGAGACCAGTGTAAGTGCTCAGGTAGACAAGACACCAGTGTAAGTGCTCAGGTAGACAAGACACCAGTGTAAGTGCTCAGGTAGACAAGACACCAGTGTAAGTGCTCAGGTAGACAAGACACCAGTGTAAGTGCTCAGGTAGACAAGAGACCAGTGTAAGTGCTCAGGTAGACAAGACACCAGTGTAAGTGCTCAGGTAGACAAGACACCAGTGTAAGTGCTCAGGTAGACAAGACACCAGTGTAAGTGCTCAGGTAGACAAGACACCAGTGTAAGTGCTCAGGTAGACAAGACACCAGTGTAAGTGCTCAGGTAGACAAGACACCAGTGTAAGTGCTCAGGTAGACAAGACACCAGTGTAAGTGCTCAGGTAGACAAGACACCAGTGTAAGTGCTCAGGTAGACAAGAGACCAGTGTAAGTGCTCAGGTAGACAAGACACCAGTGTAAGTGCTCAGGTAGACAAGAGACCAGTGTAAGTGCTCAGGTAGACAAGAGACCAGTGTAAGTGCTCAGGTAGACAAGACACCAGTGTAAGTGCTCAGGTAGACAAGACACCAGTGTAAGTGCTCAGGTAGACAAGAGACCAGTGTAAGTGCTCAGGTAGACAAGACACCAGTGTAAGTGCTCAGGTAGACAAGACACCAGTGTAAGTGCTCAGGTAGACAAGACACCAGTGTAAGTGCTCAGGTAGACAAGACTCAGTGCTGAACAATTCAAACAAAGAAGCAACCCAGACAACTCAGGTAGATAAAATTAATTAAAGTCCACAGACGAAAATGACACTAGAATGTAGCAGCGACAGCGAAGTGCCAGTTAACTACACCAGCAATTGCTTATATTATATAGTAATTAGTACACTTGCTCTCGTGTCAGACAGTAAAAAATAGCTAGCAGCATCCCCACCGCCCAGCAGAAACTGGGCAGGGGAGACTTAACACAATTTAACGGCAATTTACATAACTGGAGAACAGTGCAGATCTCAGCATAAAGTACTGCATGCACTGTGGCTGAGCTGCGGTACAGTAAGGAATTGCAGATGCAGCTGGCAGGGTAAATGCTTGCGTCAGGGCACTGAGAGCTCGGCATTCCTTGGGTTAATTAAAGCCGGAAAAAGCTATGCTTTGTTTTAATCAGCATCCTGACGTTGCCAGCAAAGAATGATTCGCGAGTTCAGTGACTGAATGGCTGCTCAGACGGCCGCTGCCGACTTGGCCAGAGGGTTCGAGTCCATCTGCGGAGTTGGGCAACGGGTGGGGCGGCTGCAGAACTGGCTACTGGCAGTAGGATAAATGCGCATACTGGCTACTGGCAGTAGGATAAATGCGCATACTGGCTACTGACAGTAGGATAAATGCGCATACTGGCTACTGACAGTAGGATAAATGCGCATACTGGCTACTGGCAGTAGGATAAATGTACATACTGGCTACTGACAGTAGGATAAATGCGCATACTGGCTACTGACAGTAGGATAAATGCGCATACTGGCTACTGGCAGTAGGATAAATGCACATACTGGCTACTGACAGTAGGATAAATATGGATGTCTTATAGTGGCATCCCCAATGGATCCAGGTTGCCCGGTGGATTTCTCTTTCCTTGTTCGGGTTGGCTTGTGTCTAATTACGACTCTTCATTGGTGGGCTCAGTTCGAGAAGTTTAATTGGGTTATATCTCCCTTTGTCTTGGCAAATAACGCCTCTTCTTTTTGCTTTTCGCTATTGGCTTAGACTATTCGTCTTGTTCACTAGGTGATTCTACCTGTCCAATGAGCATTCGCTCTTAGTTTCTAGCAAATAAGGAATGACCAGCAAATTCCGCTTATTCAGTTTCTTTTTCGAAACGGGCTACTTCGGCTATTTTTTCGCTGTTGATTGGTACCCGAATTGGGGTATCAAGTCTCTGAGTAGTACCCCATTTTGGAGGAGTAATACCCCATGGCATTCCAAATAGTTGAATTCTTGTAAAAAAATGTGAATCTGGCCACCGCCTTAAAGCACATGACTTCACTTCGCCTAAATTTCATACCGCCTAAATGTCACAACGCCCAAAATATTTGCACGCTCCTTCCCATTCAGTTTTAGGTGTCAAATTTAGGCGATATGAAATTTAGGTTTTATGAAAGCGTCCATAAAGTTTGGGAGCTTCACAATTCCAACCCTCTCTCTGGTGGGGCTTCACAAGACCAAAACTTCATGAGACGGGAATTTCACAAAGTTAAAAATTCGGCATGGTCCTTGCTAAATCAAGTTTTCTATGGTGTGAAGTTCGGTCTATTCCCGTCTTGTGAAAGCGACTCCTCCCCTTTACGAGTAGTCTGGCTCAACCCCATGAGTGGATGTAGAAAGCCCCATGCCCAGCCTAGGCAGGATCCCGATTCACTGATTAGCATTTAATCAAATGCTAATTTCAGAAAAGAAAAGCTTAATACCCATTCTGGGGTATCAATGGGCAAAACAGTACCCCAAATCAGTTGGCTAATATCCCATGGGGTACTAATTGGGGGTAAAAAACCATTGTTCGAACCAAAAGAGAAGGTTGCCTCTTTGGGCGCTAGATTCACTTCTATTTATACTAAAATGAGGGGCGGGGGTAAAGAAGCGCAAACAAAAAATAGAGAACCATGAATACCTGGAAACTGCTGGGAATTCAAAATTGGCTCTCTCTCAATCCCTCACCTCACCCAGCCTTATTATTCCCACCCAGCTTCATCACCCCACCAACTTTATCAACCCCCAAAACCAACTTCATCATCCCACCACCCAGCTTCATCATGTCTCACTTAAAGAATCCGAGCCCAACTCACCAGTCGAACCCGCAGCTCGGCGCTCCGGTACCGGGACGTGTCCAGGGCCTGCAGGGCTTTCGCCGCGTTGGCCGCCGAGTCCATTGTGACGAATGCAAAGATGGCCGGCACCTCCGACTTCTTGCTGCCAACGATCTTGACGTTGACAACCCGGCCATAGGCTGAGCACAGCTCCTTTGCGTCCGTGGCCTTCGTGCCCGGCGGTAGGCCGGCGATCCACAGGTGCCACGTCTCCGCCTGGCCGCCTTCTGACCCCGCAGCCGCCGCTGCTTCAGTTGAGTCGGCGGCCTGAGTTCGAATCCGCTTCACGTCGGCGCCATCGCCCGGGTCGTCGGAGGGCGGCGGCGGCCGCTTTGCTGCAGTCTCGCCGGCCTCGGGCGGAGGCGGCGGAGGAGGCGGCGGCGGCGGAGACTCGGGAGGCGGCGGCGGCGGTGGCGGCTGCTGCTGCGAGGTCGGCACGTTGACGCCGAGAGTGGGAAAGACGAACGGCTGCGTCTTGGCCGCGGCGGCGGTGGTGGCCGTGGTGGCAGAATTCGCCGAGACGGCAGCTGCGGCAGCGGCGGAGGCAGCAGCGGCGGCGGCAGCGTACTGGTACTGGGCCGCAGCGGGGGTCTGCTGCACCTGATACAGCTGGGTGTACAGGCCGCTCAGCTGGGCCAGCTCAGCCGGCGTGGCGGCTCCAGCGGCGGCCTTGGCGTAGAGCTGGCAGGCCAACTGGTACACCGCGGCCGGGTCGCTGGGCTGGGCGGCGGCTTCTGGGACCGCGGGCTGCTGTGGCGCCAAGCTGGACGGCGCCGATAAGAGGCCAAGGCCCGATGATACGGCGGAGGTCGGCGGTGCGGCAGCGACGGTGGCAGCGGCGCAGGCAGGCGAGAGCTCAGCGGCAACGTGAGGCGAGGAGACGGCCGCCATGCCGGCGCCAGGACCGAGAAGGCCGAGCGACTTGGCGCCAGCGTGCGCGGCCAGGGTGGGCGGGTTGGGCAGCAGAGTTTTGCGCGGACGCGACTGCTGCTCCCGCAACAGCTGGCCGACCATGTGGGCCATGGACTCCAACTGCAGGCGGGTCTCGGGCGGCAGCGTCATGGCCAGCAGGCGGCTCAGCGTCTCCTGCATGGCGGCCAGCGCCAGAGAGTGATTGGCGCCAGGCGCGCGCTGGATTCGCTCTAGCGAGGCCATGAGGCCCTCCATAACGGCCGGGATGTTGGCCTTGCTGTAGTTCCGCTGCGCCTCCGCCTCCTGCAGCATGGCCTGCTGCTGCTGCAGCTCCTCAGCTGTTGGCGAGGCGGCGGCCTGCTGCGAGTGCTGGCGCAGCTGGTGCAGCGCGGCGTCGATGCCGATGCCGTTGCTAGGCAACGGGCCATCAGACGGTTGGGCTTCCTCGGCCTCCTCAGCCGCCTGCTGCTGCTGGGCCCGCCGCTGCCGACGGCGCCGCTCCCGCTTGAGCCGATTGCGGCGCTTGCGCAGCTTCTTGACGGCCTTGTCGTCCGCCTCGGCCAGGCCCGGCGGGTCTGGCATCCGCTCCAGCAGCTCGTCGTCCGTGTCGAAGTCGTCCACGGTGTTGCACGGGTGGCGCCGCTGGCACACGGGGCACTCCACCATCGCCGAGGTCTTCTTGCGCCCGCCCGGCTCACCGTCTGAGTCCGGCTCCTCGTCGCTGCAGTAGAAGGCGCGCGCCTCGGCGCAGTCCCGGTCGATGACGTCACCGCACGGCAGGCGGATTGGCCAGCGGATCGGCTCCTGGCAACAGGCGCAGCGGTACTCGTCTGGTACCGATGCAGCCGCCGCCGCTGCCGCAGCCGCCGCAGCAGCCGCGCTGTCGACAAACTCTGGTGTCATCTTCGGCGGCTGCGGGTAGCTCGCGCCGCTGTTTGACTTTTGGGCGGCCGCCACCGTCTGCTTCTGCGGCTGGGGCGGCGGCGGTGGCGGCAGCCCGTCGTCGACGTCGGAGTCGACAATTTCGCCTTCCTCCACTGCGTCGTTTGCCAGCATTGGCGGCTGCTGCGGGGTTTGCAATAGACAATGACTAAATTAAAGAATAATTTATTTGCCTACTGTTAGTAGGCAGTCGAGAATTTAAACAGATGCCATTCAAAATAATTGGCGAGACAGTGCAGCTGACCACAGATACCAGAACAAGATGTCACTTGCAATTAATATTGTGACAAATTAAAACAACTATTCTTTTTCAGTAGTTTGTCTGCACTGTGTCACCTTAATTTAATGTGGCAGCTAAAATTTACTTGTACTTTTCTTTTTAAGAATTCGCAGCCTCAAGAGCATATGGCCTATGGGGTTAAGAATGAACAGCAATAATTCAACTCAATGTACACAAGTTAATGCCAGAGACAAAACTCAGCCTAGGGGGCAGGCCTAATCTAGCTTAGCCAATGAGAGAGCAGTGAGGAGAGAGGTCAAATGACAAAGGAGAGTTAAACCTAATATGCTATTACTATTAGATAGAGGAATAAAATTTTATTTTCTATTTTTCTATGATGTAAAACTTTATTAAATAGGGACACTGGGAAGACTATATTAACAACTAGGCTTTTTCTGCATGTAATAGATACATGTATTAAAATTTGGATCTTGCGTTTTGTCCTCCCTAAGATTAAAAAATCAAATGGGAAAATCTGGATCTTAGCTCTTAAAGGTCAATCAAAGTTGTTTACTTGCAAGTTTTTAGCCAAAAGAATTGCTTGGAAATGGAAGAATAGGGCTAAGTTGTTAATCAAATTTAAAAGGCCTATTTTATTAGCTAAGAACTAATATTATAAAGGACTACTGATTAATGATTGGTATAATTTGATTAAATACATTTAGCTGAATAATAAAGAATGAAATTTAGAAAGACTATATAAAAAATACAATGGGATCTAAAGAAATTGTTTTTAAGCTATGCTACCCATCCCATAAGTATGTTTTTTTCTAATAGCCTATCCATATTTATTTGTATATCAATAACTAATTAATTTCCTATAACTTTGAATGACATTAAATCCAATGGCAATAGTTTTTTATCATGATCATTATTTATTTATGGTTTAATGACACCCTTATATAAATTTGTGAATAGTTTAGTCTAGACCTAATGGGTATTAATTGATAAATACTGTGTCTCAATAGCAAAATGAGAAAGCCATGTATTTTCATGGGCTTTTTTAACTAGCTAGACTATATTTATCTTAACTTAATAGATTGCAACTTTGAGCTGTATTCAAAAAAGTATTCTTTTCTATTGAAAATTCTTGTATATATAAGGGGTCCCTAGTGGTTTAATGCATAGGGTAGGCCCCATATATAACCTTTTATAGAATGTTTTAAAACAATAATTTATCTAGCTAACTTGCATTTTTATTTATTTCTATATACATTTTATATAGTTTCTATAAGTTAAGGTATGGAAACAATGCATAGAAATATCACACAAATAACAAAAATTATTCTGGCATATACTGTGCCACCTAGGTTTTTCACTAGTACTAAGGAAAAAAAATTATATCCAAGACTAAAGCTTAATTGCAAGGTATAAGATTTATTTTCATTTGTATACCAGGTATACTAGGAAAAATGCACTTCTAGACTAAAGGCTAATCTTCAATCTCCTAGTCCCTAGCTTACTCTAGTATAGCATCAATATAAAAATTTACATAGAAAACAATTTTATGAAGCTTTTTTGGTAAAGCTGTTATCTTTAATGAATTTATAATGTATTTAAAAAATAATAGTTTAACTATATACTCATGACTTAACACTACAAAATTTTTTTTTATATTTTTTAAAAATACTAAAATTTTCATAATTCAAATGTGTGAATTATAATAATTATATTATATTATAATATATAAATAAATATAAATATAAATAATATAATATTATTAATAATATAATAATATAATAATATAAAAAAAAACTTTTAATAAAAAATGATAAAACAAAATAAAAAACAAGAAACATTACATAACAATTATGATTTATTCCCTTAAAAAATTAAAAAATAGACCTAATTTAAGTTTAAATTTGGCATAACATTGCAATATTGTTTTGGTATATATATAATGTGCTTTATTTTTTACTGCCATAAACTTGAATCTATGGCATAGGGGGTCATTTTTTCCAGGGTATTGTGCAATATATTTGAGAGTATAGGTACATAGGGCCTATGGGTGGCCACTAGGCTAAGAACCATTTTTTGATATATCTTCTTTTATTGGCATGGGTATCTTTTGACAACAGAAAAGGTAATTTATTGTTGCAATTGCACTCAGTAAAATCTAGACAATGGCCCATTTCATCTGTAATGCTAGGGTAATAACCCCAAAAGAAAAGCAAAGGTATGGCACTGTACCAATTGGCAATTAAAACATCTTAAAACATTAAAACAAATAAATAAAAACATTAAAACAATTAAAATATTAAATCATAAACCCTAATTGCCAATGCAATTAGAAAAAGTTGTTAAGCTGTCTTACTCTTATAGGCCTAACTGTAAATTAAGATCAGATGAAAGAAAATGCAGGCATGCAGCACAGCAGACAAAATGCTCATCGAGCTATTTCACAGACAAAATGATAGCAGATGAATTGGCAGCAGACAAATTGACAAGATAGCAAATAAAAGTCTAATCAAGAAAGCCAATACAAGTTAACTAATCTTTTGCCATGATTAAATTAGACACAAACTATACTAGGCCAAATCTAGGCAAGTCTAGAAAGTAGAAGTCAGAAATTATTGCACTATAATATTCTACTTATATGATATCAAATAGGTCTACCTTCAAATTTTCTATAGATAGACAACAGAAATATTTATTTTGTCTTAGTTAGTGAGTTAGTTAGTGACTTAAATTCACTAATTAGAAAATGCAGTTTAAGAACAATAAGAACTTACGCTTATGTATATTTTTAAACAAATTTTAAATTTAAGATGTCGATATTTTATCGTTTCTGCAATAACTGGAAGTATTAAACACCTAATTGTTACGTGTCAAATAAATTAAATAGGCTAGCTTCAAAAAAGGTTCTCCAGTTGACTCAAAATTGATTTCTTAGAAAGGCATTAATTTGAAAAACCAAAGTAGCAGATCAAATTAGCAGATTAGCAGTAGCAGTAGCAGACTCCAAGAAGACGCTAAGCTCGAGGACTTTATGCAGGATGGGCTCAAAGTGTCCCCCGCAACTGTCCCAATTGTCGCCACCAGGCGGATCGGTCGCGAACAACCTCTCAGCAATCGACCAAGGCCCCTCGTTGTTCGGCTGGTCAACGATAGCGACAAAGCGGCCTTCTTCGGTAATCTGAGAAACCTGCGCGAAACTGGCTCTGCCTACTCCCGTATTCGGATCGAGAACGACTTAACAGAAAAGGAACGGGCATTTAAGCAGAAGATTGTTAAAGAGCTTAAGACTCGTCAAGAAAATGGTGAGAAAAACATCCGAATTGGCTATAAGAGGGGAGTTCCCTTCATTAAAACCTACTGAACTTCCTCTGTAAACTGTGACTTAAATACCCCAACACTTAATGGTCAAAATAGTCAAAATATTATCCAGGCAAATGAAAAGCGGATACAATACACTAGAGAGTACCTCATTTCTATTAGAAATAACAATGCTCAAAAGATCAAAAAAATTCCTTACAATATCAAATCAAAACTCCTTGAATTTAATATTATCCAAAAAATTGATAAAGAAAAATTTACTATTAGCAGCTGGAATATCAATGGACTTTACACAATAAAAGACTCTGTGATGATTCCCAAACTTGAACTACTGGAAACTGAATCAATTTTTAAGAATAATATTCTCTGCCTTCAAGAAACTTGGATAATAGACACAAAAAATGAAAACAAGCGACTCAAAATCAACAACCTGTCTGAAAACTACATGACATACCAAAAGCCTGCAAACAAAAAAGGCTGTAAATTCATTGGCAGAGCTTCTGGTGGATTATTAACAGCTTACAAAAAGTCACTAGATACACAATACAATGTTACAGAATCATTCAAACATTATAAAAACTTCTTGACACTAAATTTTAAACACAAAAAGGATAAAAACAAAAGCTTTACCTTAATAAACTCCTATATACCCCCACTGTCTTCAAAATATTATGAAGAAGAAAATTGGGAACAGTTAACAATTCTCCTGGATGCTTACCACTCCGAAGAAAACATCTTCCTTATTGGAGACTTCAATGCTCATATAAACAATACCTCATACATAGATTTAAATTCAATATATACCACCAGAGCAAAAAACATCTCACTTACTAGACAAAGCCAAGACAAGAAAACCTGCAAAAATGGTAGACTACTTAACCAGATTACTGACTCATACAACCTGCATCTAATCAATGGTAGATCATTATCAGACACAAATGGTGAATTCACCTTTCTCTCAAAATCTGGTTCCTCTGTTATAGATCTCTGTTTCGTCTCTACCAGCTTACTCCAACACCTCGAAGACTTTAAAGTAAAGAACCACACCTACTTTAGCGACCACAACCAAATAGTGCTCTCCCTATCAAGTGAATTCACAGAGGAAATCACAGAAACTAAACAAGCAACCAATAACTCGAAAACGAGATATAGAGTCCTAAAAAAGTCACATAAACCCAACCTGCAACAAGAAAAACATATCAATAACTTCGCAAATGACCTGAAAAACATGAATGACAAAATCACAAATCTAGACATACAAAACCCAGCTTTTATAAATGAATTAAGTAGAAAAGTTAGACAAATTCAAAACAACATCACAGTAGAGATAAAGAACCCACTATGCTCAACACTGCCTCGCTTCCTTAAAGATTTAAGAAACGCTGCTAGACATGCCTGCAGAAGATATAAAACCTTCCCTACTCCCAACAACCTCTCAAGCAAAGTACAACTCAAAAAAGCATACGAAAAAAAGCTCACTTCATGGAAATTTGAAACAACTCTCTGTGCAGACAACATGATCAACCAAGCCTTTATTCAAAACGATACAAAACAACTTTGGAACTTATTAAAAACACCAAATCCCTCAAACAACAGAGTAACAATTGATGAAAAATTTATCATACACTTTCAAAATCTTGTAACTGAACAAGACAGCAGCATTAGACTATCATACAATCTTCACCTTGACAACCCTATTCTGGCTGATTTAGAGGATTTCAATGCCCCATTCACCAAAGAAGAAGTTATAAAACATATTAAAAAGCTCAAAACCGACAAAGCACCTGGGCACGATAAAGTATATGTAGAAACACTCAAATACCTCGAGAACGAACTTGCTGACCTCCTATGCTCACTTTTCAACGAAGCACTCAAACAAGGAACCTTCCCAACTAGTTGGATAACAAATACACTTCATCCGATTTATAAAAACAAAGGCAGCAGTGCCGACCCCAACAATTACAGAGGAATCTGCATTCAACCAATTCTTGGCAAGCTCTTTTGCCAAATTATTAAATCCAGACTCGAAAACCTAGCATACGCAAACAATCTTATATCAAAATACCAATACGGTTTCAAGCCCAATCACAGCACAATCGACCAATGTTTTAATCTTTACAACATTATAAACCAATCCATCTACAACAAAGAAGAACTCTTTATTGGATTTGTTGACTATGAAAAAGCCTTCGATAGCTTAAATCAACCAACCCTTTGGCACAAAACGGATAACCAGGGTATTAAAGGTCAAATGACGGAACTTATCAAGAACATGCATAAAAATGCCTGCTTCATTCTAAAAAATGATGATGATGATGATGAAACCCAGCCAATCCCAATATCTAAAGGTGTTCTTCAAGGCAACCCTCTCTCTACCATCCTTTTTGAACTATATATTGACGACATTGTTGAATATCTTGAACTCTCTAGCGCTAGGCGCTCTCTTACGAGATCTGCTTTCCCACTCATCCTACTCTTTGCAGACGATCAAGCCATTCTAGCTAAAAACAAAGACGAACTTCAAGACACATTTACGACTATGGAAAATTACTGCAAACAAAATTACTTGAAAGTAAACGCAAGCAAAACAAAGTTCATGCAGGGCAATACCAGACAAAAAAACGACACAGAAAGCATTGCTACAAAAATATACTACGACAACCAAGAAATAGAGGAAGTAAATGAATTTAAATACCTGGGAATTATTTTTGAACCAAAAAACAGCTTTAAAAAATGTATTGAACACCAAACTAAGCAGGGATATACAGCCATGTTTTCCCTACTCCATAGGGTAAAGAATACGTCCCTAGACATCACACTCATTCGCAGACTATTTGACGCGCTTGTTACCCCCGTTATCACTTACGGTTGTGAGCTCTGGGGCCCTCTGGCTACCATGTCTGATACAAAAGCTATTGATAATATTCAGCTGAAATTCTACAAATATCTCCTCAATCTACCAAAATTTGCTAGCAACAGTGTGGTATCATCAGAACTTGAGCTTACTCCAATCTCTCAACGAATCGCTAAAACCTACCTCATCTACTGGCTGAAGATTAGACACAAAAAACTCTGCCAAACGACTCTAGAAATTTTCTACTCAAACACCGGCCAAAAAAATCCATGGAAAATGAATGTACTAAAGAAACTAGAAAGTATAGACCTAAAAGCACTAACTGAAGATAAACTTTCCCAAAGCTTTAATAGCGAGAAATACCTAGTGAAAAAGCACCTCAAGATACACAGAGAAAGAGAACTTAGCCAAAAGCTAGAGAATCAGCAACATATTAAACTCTACAAAAACGCCTATCTCTACAAAAAAATCTGCAGGCCCGACCTTTCAGATTTCTTTCCATGTACATTTAGAAACAAAAAATTCTTAACAACCCTCCTAAAACTGAAATGCGAGATTACACCCAACTTTTTTTCTCAAGAACCATGTAAAATGTGTGGAGCGCGAAATGGTTCTGACATTCTACACTACTTGACCGAATGTCCACAAACTGAAGAGATCAGGAAAAAATACTTCTGTCAATACCTCTTAAATAGCAATCAAATACACAAGATAGGATATGCTACAAATGAAAAAAGAGTCAGAAAAGAGCTCACTGGTGTAGCTAAAATATATGAAGTCATGAATAGCTAAAACAGTTAAACAAACTGAATCAGATACATCAGCAGTGTAACAAATCCGCTTTTCAGTTGTTTATTCATTTACTGTCTTTTTTAATTTCCTATATTTAAATCGTCGTTATTCGTTAAAAGTAAAATTCTTTCGAAGTATTGTTTATGTTCGTTTTTCACGCTTTGAAATATCACGCGCTTTCAAAAATACTACATCTTTTTTTTTTTTTTTTTTTTTTTTTTTACAAACTCGCTTACCAAAGTAATCTCGCAATTAAAGCTATACCTCGTAATTTGTACTCATTTTTGTATTAATATTTATACTCGTTAGTTGTTAGTCGTCACTTTTCGTCTAAAAATACCGTAAAAATTCTGGCGCGCTTTCAAATACTTTATCTTTTACAATAACTCAGCAAATCGTCGTCAAATCGTCTTTATAAACTTCTATATTCGAAAATTCCAAATACATAGCTCTATAATATATTGGCCAAACAGGCTAATTGCCTGAGCCAAATTCTCTTACTACTACTAAAAAAATTTAATATTAACTGTTAGCTTATAAAATAAACACGTCAGCACGTGAGATACCTGTAAAAAGAATAGACCAAATAAAGACTAAGTAAATAAATGTACAGTTAGCACGTCTATAGATGTGTAGCTTTAGGTCCTAACTTTCCTGACTTTTTGCATGCATTTTTTCATAGTTTTTTCGTAATTCATTACACATCGAAATAATGTGAAGCAAGAGGACGTGATGCCTATTAAAAAACAAGGTGAGCTACCTTGTTATAGTTATATCATTAAGAACAAGCACAGTTTTACCCCAACTATTTTAGTTCCACTGGTATAAGCTAGAATTTTGGTTGCTTTACATTTTTGTATTTATCTTTGGTTTTGGCTTTGACACTGAGCCTCTTCACGGCAATCGGTTCTAGAACCAGAATTAATTCGAGTTCTAGAACCAGAACCAGTGACGTGTGAAATGAGGAGGCTCATTCCATATAAGATGGACATATTTGGAAAATAGAAAAAAAGTCAATATTTTTGCTTGCCATTGCCTTATTAGCCTATTTTTTTACCAAATGTTTTTTATGTACAATATATACAATCTAAGAATAAATAAATGATAAAATGTTGGATTAGTATGTTATCAATTGGCAAAAAGTCATTTTTGTAAAAATTTGGACATTTTTCGAAGCAAAAGACATCATTAAGATTTTGTACCTTTTAAAAACAAATAGAAAGCTTTTGAAGGTTGAAACGAACTATAGATGAAAATATAGTACTTGCATCATCAGATAAAAGCATTGGTGACCAAATAATCTATTATATTTTTAATGTATTAGTACCTCAAAGTTACTGAATTAACAGAAAAAAATATGTTACGACCATAATGTTACAACCATAAGGCTGCCTTTTCTTTTGTATCTTTGTTGCCTTTTGAGTTTATATATTCTAATAAAAGAGTATGATTTCTAAAGATGTTCTTAGTCAAATTTAAAAAATGTATTGCAAAATATCAAAAATGAAAAATGTTATAAGACTTTTACCTTTTACTTTCTATATGTCAAAAATCCTGTCGTTACGACCATAAGTGTCATTTAAGGTTTAATAGCATCTATACTTCTATACTAATGATGATATCTATATGAAACTCTATAAATATATTCTAGACAAAATAATCTTTCATTTAAAATATTGGTTTAGTATATTCTATTATTAGATTTCATTTTATAAGTAAAAATAGCCTGTCATGTTACGACCATGCTTATATGGAATGAGCCAGGAGCTTTGAACCCATTTTATGTTTGACAGTCTTTACAATTTAATTTTGTCGTTCTTTGACTTTGTTTCCTCTTGGATATGACAAAAAAAAGGAATAATTATATAACAATAATAAAAAATTGACGATTTCAAATATATTTTACTGTTAAAGTGTAAACATGACAACAGTTCGAGAAAATTTCTCAAACCATATTCTAGAACCAGAACCATGTTCCGGAACTGATTCTGTTTTTCAAACCATCAATATGAAGAGTGTCGAACCAGTTTGGAACCAGTTCCATTTTTTGAACCGGCGATATGAAGAGGCTCATTGAATTTTAAACAAAACAAACCAAAATGCGTTTACTAAAGTATACATTAGTAAAATTATAGCTTTATGCTTAAAGTTTAAGTTGACTAATAAATTTTACATCTAAAGTTATAAATAGTACTAGTGATGACCTTTTTGGCTTTTTAAGTCCCATCTCTAGAGCTGACTATTATAAGAGACTATTATAAGTTGCTTCAGCAACTTCCTATACTAGGTGAACCATTGCTCCATTAATACACTGTGTAATGCTGCTTTTAAGGCCTCCACAGTTTAAAGACTTGCATACATCTTAAGTATACTTTAGTAAACATGTTTTGGTTCATTTGTTTAAAATTTGGTGTCAAAATAATTTAATGCAGGAAACTAGAACATTGCCTTATAGACATTTAATTTTGGAAGTGTTTATCCCCATGGTCCCATGCCAATAATTCCTATTTCATCCACAGATTCATGTCAATAATTTCTAGCTTATCCCCATGGCAGCTTATTCCCACACTCAGGAAGGTAATTAAGCCACACTCAGGAAAGTAAGCTGGAATTTTCTGGTGTACCATTGAAAAGTTTGGCTATTTTGGTGTACCACTTTGGCGTACCACTTTGAGCTCAAGAAATTTTTGGCATACCAATTTTGGTGAATAAATTCATGCCGTGTATAAAAATTGTAATATAAATTAACCCTTTTTAGTTTTTAGGTAAAATGAAGGAAAATTTGTATAGTCTAGAAAGTCAATGATAAACTTTTTGCTTTTTAAAAATTAACAATGAATAAAACTTGTGTAAATTATTGCTAAGAATGTAAATTTTGCATTTTTTTCTGCAGGTTGAATTTAAGTTTGTTTAACCTTTTCTTGACTAGTCTACTATGCCAACATATCCGTTCCCAATGGCTTGGACCAAAATTGTGCCATAGGCATTTTTGCGCTCCACGACGAGACTGATGGCATGGTTTCATGCCAAGCCAGCAAAACCGCACCCAACTGACGATTATTTAGTTTATGTTTGCATCACCTTTCGCATAGATAGCACAGCCATTGCAGACTAATATGGACCGTTTTCGTGCCATGGCTTTTGTTTGCAGAAAATTATTGGGAATTGTGTATATATTTGATAAAAAGAACATGTGGACTGATGTGAACGTGTGTTGATGGACCTGATATACCGGTGTTGTAACAGTATTACTGTTTGAGAGTTCAAAAGAATGCAATAAAGTGTGTGAAACTAATGAAAGAAATAACAACTATAAAAACAACCCGCAAACCATAATATAAGCTATGCACATTATCCTGAAAAAAGAGAGAATGGTTGCGCCAGAAAGTTGCAGTAGTACATGGAATCACTTGACCAGTAGTGGGCCAACTCTGGCTTCTTGTCAACACCCATCAAAAGCATAATGCCGATCACCTTGCGAATCTCATCAGTCATGCAGTCTTTCCAGCTCATGATAATTTTGGGAACAGCCTCGATGGCCTTGCACTCTTCATATCTCTTCCATGCCTTGCTATTGGTCCATCTGCATAGATTTTCAAACATATCGTCCGGCAGGTAAAGCTTGAGGAAGGCTGACTCGTTTCCATTGGCAGTTTCAGGTGGCTGCCAGTTGGGTTGAACTCCAGGTGATTCGAGAAAGTCGGGCATTGAGGATGGCCATATGGATAAAATTGGAATTATTGGCATGGGACCATGGGGATACGCATTTCCTTTAATTTTAGTAAAGGATATTATGGCTAGGCTAGGCCTAGTATTTTTTGCCAAAAGCCTATTTAAGAAAGAGATAATGATTTTATAACAGTAAATAAGGGCTTGTATCTATGTAATAAGATTTTTAAAAAAAATTTTATTAAATGATTTTTATTTGTCTGAACTTGCTATTTGCTTTTTTTGTATATAGTCCAAAGACTTTTCTTTACTCTTTATTTTTTTATTTTTTGCAGGTTTGCTTTGTTATCTTCAATTAAGGAACAACTTTTAAAATATTGAATTAGAATGTCTAAAAAGATTTAGGAAACATTGTCTATAGCAATTATTATCCTGAATCTCAAATACTTTTATTTTTAGATCTGGATTGACTTTGTGTTTTTTAGATATTATTGCAAAGGTTTTGTCTATTCTATTTGTGCAAAATATTTTTATATAGATATAAAAAAGCTAAAAATGTAATAGCATAGAAATTGGTTAAGCACAAAATCTACCTTGCTAGACTTAGATTAGATTTTCCTAAAACCTTTTTACAAATATAAATGGCTTATACCAAATTCATCTGACATCTAATTTGTTAGCAGGCCTAAAATTTAGGAAATTGGAAGAAATTTATCAGTTTATAAGCAGTTAAAATAAGCTAAGCAAATTTGTCAACAAGACAGACTTATCTAAAGTTGTTCCATCCATAATGCAATACATAAATATTTATAACTAATTAAATGTGCAAAATATTGCTAGACTTCAATATGACTTCATGAATATACATGCCAAATGCTTTTGTGCATACATGACTTAAAATCTAACAAATTGGGCAATCAATGCTATATATAAAATGCTACAATGCTAGTATATACAATAATACCACATTGTACATAGTTGAGTATCCAGATACAAAAGTATATCAAGAGCTATTGGGGTATCAGGTATAATAGTTTGTATGCTGCATATGCTTTACAAATATTAAGCTTTATTGAATCTAATCTCAAATGAAGCAGATCACTTTAATGCAAATTTAATCTTAGTTTTGTTTATCACCTTAACCATTAACACTTGGTTTTGTTTGAGTATGACTTTAGATTTAAAAATGTATAAAAAATCAACAGGTTTAAAATCTCTAGCTTTTAATAGCTTGTAAAAATAAATATCAACTAAAACCATTCACCTTTTTTATCTTACATGTATCTTTTCAGTAGGCTTTGCCTTTCAATTTTTAGTGTATAGTAAAAAATAAAAACTAATCAACAGTGTATTGTCAAGTGACTAAATTTGTCAATAATGCATGGTAAGGTAAACCATGATGAAGATAAAATTAAGGTAAAGATGTTGACAAATTTGGTGACACCTAATATATAGAACTTTTTGAACTGTAAGTATATAAAAGTGCATCCAATGTTCCTTTTTTGAATTTTTATTTGACACTTTAAGTGTCCAAAATGATAAGAATTTTTTTTTCAAAAATTTACCTTTAGCGGTGATTGGAGCTTGTTTTTTTAATCTTTTATGTATTATAAATATTACTAACTATTATGGTTTGTTATTACTTATTATATACTAATGTTGGAATATATATATATTGATATACCAAATTAGACTAGCTTTTTGTTTTAAAAAAATTGGCATTCAAAAAGCCTTCATTTGAATTTTGGCTTTTATATAAATTTTATGTTATTTATATTAATATTTTATATAAAAATGATAAAGTATCACTACTAATCTTATTTAATATTACAATTTGTATTTAAAGATTTTTACTTTTTTAGTTAAATAAATCTTCTAATTATCTTTATTGTATATTTTGGTAATTAATTTTTCAAAAGAAATGTCAAGTTGAGGCTTTTTCTATTTTTGGTATATATTGGTATATATTCAGCTAAGATAAGATTTTTATTCTTTAAAAATAGTATGCATTATTATATGATCTAGATTCTAGACTAAAGTATGCAATTTTAAGAAGTGGATGTTAAAGTATGCTTAAAATAATTTTCAAGAAAAATAATCAAGATAAATCAGTATACCTTTTTCAAATTTATCCACACATTTTTAGATTTGCCAAATAGTATTGTTTGCTATTTCTATATTTTAAATTTTAGCCAAGAGGTTTTTAAATGTTAAAATTAAAAAATTTACAAAATAAAGTGCTTTTAACAAAAGAAAAAATAGAAAATAGAATAAAAAAAAACTTTTTTGTAGTTAGAAAAAAGTCTAAAGATGGATAAAACATTTAAGAGTTTAAGCAAAAGAGAGATAAATTTAAATTACAGTACATGCAAATCAAAGATATGCTGCAAAAGGCTCTTGGTAGGTATATCACATTTTTGTGAAAAATTAGGCTACACTAGCCCCTATTGGAATAAATGTTGAAAACCCGCGGACGCGCGCTTTAGAATAGAGTCAAATTATTTTCCCGCGCTTTAGGATAATTAGAGATGTCCCGAAAGAGCAGTTTCCTCGAAATCAAAATTTGTTAACTTTCCAAACTCAAAATTGAAATTTTCCGAAATCAAAACGCAGAAAAACAAAGTTTAGTATGACCAATACTCACTTTTTACATTCGATTTACTGCTTATGCAAAATGAAATACACGTAGATGTAGCAGAAATTACTGCTTTTTTAGCGATTTTTGACTTTTCGATTTTAGCTTCCAAATTTTGACTTCTAATTTTATTCGAAATTGAAATTTGCTCTTAATAAAAATTCTAATTTTGGAAAATTCAAATTGAAATTTCGGAACATCTCTAAGCTTTATAAATTATAAGTGTATAGGCCCCTTCCACAGAGGTATTAGATGACCCCTTTCCATGCATATGTATTTGCTAGAGCAGCAGCCAGCAAGAAAAGGCAGCGCGCGCACACCGCGCAGGCGCTGCGCGCCTGTGCGCGCGCCGCGCTTTAGAAAAATTTCAAAAGTGCGCCGGACGCCGTCCGCGGATTTACAACTTTTTCCTATAGGGACACTAGCCGGGTAAAATTCTGGAAGCTGTGCATGTGTTTGAATTTATATTCAAACATTCAAAGGTAATATTGATTATTTTTTGTGATTGAATTGTAACAAATCAAGGATAAAATATACTAATATTACTTTCTAAATATTACTTTCTAAAGTTTAGTACTAAACAAGATTTCTAAATTAAAACAGAGATTGCTGAGATGCCAATGCTCAAGGGGGAATCAGTGAGATGCCAATGCTCAAGGGGAATCAGTGAGATGCCAATCCTCAAGGGGGAATCAATGAGATGCCAATGCTCAAGGGGGAATCAATGAGATGCCAATGCTCAATCAAAGATGGGGTACATTTAAGACTTAAGGCGGATGCTAATATCTTAGGCTAGATAGTTGGCTTTTAGGACTGATGCTATTTGCGTTGAACATTCTTCTTCAAAAAATTGCCAATACTAACTGTAATGCTTTATACATTGTATTGTTTGGGAGCACAAGGTTTTCCCTCAGGAAGTTTTCCCGCTGTGGTTTTCCCGCCGAGGTTTTCCGGCAGGGTTTCCAGTCGGAATTTCAAGTAAAATACAGTCTATAGGCAATGCTAGACTAGATTAGAACTAGCCTAGACTAGATTAGACTAGACTAGATTAGAACTAGCCTAGACTAGATTAGACTGGACTAGATTAGAACTAGCCTAGACTAGATTAGACTAGACTGGATTAGAACTAGCCTAGACTAGATTAGACTGGACTGGATTAGAACTAGCCTAGACTAGATTAGACTGGACTGGATTAGAACTAGCCTAGACTAGATTAGACTGGACTAGATTAGAACTAGCCTAGACTAGATTAGACTGGACTAGATTAGAACTAGCCTAGACTAGATTAGACTGGACTAGATTAGAACTAGCCTAGACTAGATTAGACTGGACTGGATTAGAACTAGCCTAGACTAGATTAGACTAGACTGGATTAGAACTAGCCTAGACTAGATTAGACTGGACTGGATTAGAACTAGCCTAGACTAGATTAGACTAGACTGGATTAGAACTAGCCTAGACTAGATTAGACTAGACTGGATTAGAACTAGCCTAGACTAGATTAGACTGGACTGGATTAGAACTAGCCTAGACTAGATTAGACTGGACTAGATTAGAACTAGCCTAGACTAGATTAGACTGGACTAGATTAGAACTAGCCTAGACTAGATTAGACTGGACTAGATTAGAACTAGCCTAGACTAGATTAGACTGGACTAGATTAGAACTAGCCTAGACTAGATTAGACTGGACTAGATTAGAACTAGCCTAGACTAGATTAGACTGGACTAGATTAGAACTAGCCTAGACTAGATTAGACTAGACTAGATTAGATTAGAACTAGCCTAGACTAGATTAGAACTAGCCTAGACTAGATTAGACTAAGACTAGATTAGACTAGTTTAGGCTAGACTAGACATTAACTAGATTTAAAAGTGAGACTAGATTAGAACTAGACTAGACTAGATTTCAAATCCGATTGGATTTGACTTGAAAGTCCGACAGGAAAAAGCTTTCGGGTAAACCTCCGGCGGGACATTCTCATAGACCCGAATTGTTTATTAGAAAAATTACACCTTTCTTTTGTTGTCTCCCTCGCCTTTCTTTTGGCGCTGATTGCTACTTTGACTTTTTATCTCCCAAAATTAATTATCTTAAGTTGATTGTCTTTCCCAAACGCAGACGCCACCCGCGCCCTGGAGCTGCTGGAGGAGTATCACAGGCAGCTCAACTCCCCTGCTGATATTCAACTGCGCAGTGCAATTGAGCGGGTCATCAAAATATTCAAATCCAAGCTCTTCAATGCTCTTCTTGGTTTGTACTTTCATCGCGTTTTAAGTACTTTTTGTTCTTGAGCTCTGTTTGGGTGAAAGATTGGAGCTAGCAGGGGTTCACTGAATGGTATTGGCAGGGGTTCAGTGAATGGTATTGGCAGGGGTTCACTGAATGGTATTGGCAGGGGTTCACTGAATGGTATTGGCAGGAGTTCACTGAATGGTATTGGTAGGGGTTCACTGAATGGTATTGGCAGGGGCAGCAGGGGTTCACTGAATGGTATTGGCAGGATTTCACTGCATGGTGTGAAAGCGCAATGCCTGATTTCCCATTCCGCGCAGAGATTCAAGAATTCTACGAAGCCACTCTGCTGGACGACAGCAAGAGCACAGAGCAGAAGACGCTGGAGACAATGAAGGTCGCCGAGCGCTGGTCCAACTCTCAGGGTCTGGCGGGGCCCGGCGGCCTCGCCGCTGCCTCCCTGGCCAGGCTGGCTCAGTTGCAGGTGATTGTTTATGTCTGACGTGAGATTATCCATATCTCATGTGATTATCCATATCTCATGTGATTATTCATATCTCATGTGATTATCCATATCTCATGTGATTATCCATATCTCATGTGATTATCCATATCTCATGTGATTATCTATCTCATGTGATTATCTATCTCATGTGATTATCCATATCTCATGTGATTATCCATATCTCATGTGATTATCCATATCTCATGTGATTATCCATATCTCATGTGATTATCCATATCTCATGTGATTATCCATATCTCATGTGATTATCCATATCTCATGTGATTATCCATATCTCATGTGATTATCCATATCTCATGTGATTATCCATATCTCATGTGATTATCTATCTCGTGATTATCCATATCTCATGTGATTATCCATATCTCATGTGATTATCTATCTCATGTGATTATCTATCTCATGTGATTATCCATATCTCATGTGATTATCCATATCTCATGTGATTATCCATATCTCATGTGATTATCCATATCTCATGTGATTATCCATATCTCATGTGATTATCCATATCTCATGTGATTATCCATATCTCATGTGATTATCCATATCTCATGTGATTATCCATATCTCATGTGATTATCCATATCTCATGTGATTATCCATATCTCATGTGATTATCCATATCTCATGTGATTATCCATATCTTGTATGTGATTATCCGGACCTCACGTGCGATTATCTCGTGTTTCAATATCCCATGTGTGATTATTAATTTCTCATGTGTCAATCAATATTTCACCCCGTGATTATCGATGTTTCGCATCTGTGATTAACCATATCTCATTTATTATTCCATATTTCTAGCCCCCCCCCCAAAAAAATTGGCTCTAGAAGGAGCAGCTGAAAAGATTCCGCAAGTGCCGACTGTGGTGGCAAATCATGGCTGAATAAATTAGCCCAGAGAGAGGCGTGGGGCACAGGGGGTCAGAGAGCCACTGTGGCCCCGCTTATTACTGACCGCTTAGCCAGGAGGCAGTGCAGTTGTGTTCGCTCAGCCTCTGCCGGGCTGCACTTTGCCCCAAAACTGAAATCGGGCAGATGGAGGGGGGAGAAGGAAGAGTCCTCAAAACCCCAAAACACTGACGCGGTAACGCAGATGCTTAAGCGAAGCAAGTGCCGATATTTGGAATATTTTATGTTCTTCCTCAGGGCTACTATGAAATTTGCGCCGAAACTTGGCTCTGTAATCGGGTAGAGAGAGTGGGAGAGAAAGAGAGGCAGACAGAAAGAGACAGAGAGAGATGAGGGAGAGAGGCTGAGAGAGGGAGAGAGAGGCACAGAGACAGGGAGAGAGAGGCACAGAGACAGGGAGAGAGAGGCACAGAGACAGGGAGAGAGAGGCACAGAGACAGGGAGAGAGAAGCACAGAGATAGGGAGAGAGAAGCACAGAGACAGGGAGAGAGAGGCAGAGAGACAGGGAGAGAGAGGCACAGAGAGAGGGGGAGAGAGAGGCACAGAGAGAGGGAGAGAGAGGCACAGAGACAGGGAGAGAGAGACACAGAGACAGGGAGAGAGAAGCACAGAGATAGGGAGAGAGAACCACAGAGATAGGGAGAGAGAAGCACAGAGACAGGGAGAGAGAAGCACAGAGACAGGGAGAGAGAGAGAGGCACAGAGACAGGGAGAGAGAGGCACAGAGACAGGAAGAGAGAAGCACAGAGACAGGGAGAGAGAGAGGCACAGAGACAGGGAGAGAGAGGCACAGAGACAGGAAGAGAGAAGCACAGAGACAGGGAGAGAGAGGGAGAGAGTGGCACAGAGACAGGGAGAGAGAGGCACAGAGACAGGAAGAGAGAAGCACAGAGACAGGGAGAGGCACAGAGACAGGGAGAGAGAAAGAGGCACAAAGAGTGGGAGAGAGGGAGAGAAAGAGAGGCACACACATACAGAGAGAGAGAGAGAGAGAGAGAGAAAGAGAGAGAGAGAGAGAGAGAGAGAGAGAGAGAGAGAGAGAGAGAGAGAGAGAGAGAGAGAGAGAGAGAGAGAGAGAGAGAGAGAGAGAGAGAGAGAGAGAGAGAGAGAGAGAGAGAGAGAGAGAGAGAGAGAGAGAGAGAGAGAGAGAGAGAGAGAGAGAGAGAGAGAGAGAGAGAGAGAGAGAGAGAGAGAGAGAGAGAGAGAGAGAGAGAGGGAGAGGGAGAGGGAGAGAGAGAGAGAGAGGGAGAGAGAGACAGACAGAGGGGATGGCAAGATAGGCAGGGCGGACCCGAGCAAGTTTGCCCAGCCAGATTAATGAAAATGGGATTTTTTAGTGGGGGCAGGAACGACTCAAAACTGGATAAATATGGCATGGCATTGCAGTGATTGGCAGGGTCAAGTCCAAGCCATTTTGAGTTGGTTGCTATGGGGATCGGGACGGCCTTCCCGGCATTGTTTCCGCAGTCTGTAATGTAATCTGGTGGCGCGTGCGCGCCGTGTCTTTAATGCAATCTCGGTTTCGTCCGCGGCATCCCGGGGATCGGGGATTGATTGAGTGGGAGATGCCGGCTGGAATGTTAATTATGATTAGCGCTGAGGAGCCTGCTGTCTGAGCAGGCCGGGGGTATTCAATATAATCCCAGCTGCATCCCAGCGATCCCATTTTCCCATCCTGTCCCCTCTCCACTCTCTTGTCCCAGTTGATTAACAGACTCGACGTGGCGGCGAAAGCAAAGTTCCTCCAGCCGAGGTCGGATGGGGGAATGGGCGATCGGCCGCTGGGTGATGGATGGCGGGCTTCGGTATGGCCTCGCTTGCATGTACATGGCTTCCCGACTTAATTACCGATATTAATAGACTGGCTTTTCATACTTATCAGTTCTATAGGGGGACTGCCTGTTCTAGTCCAGTGCCTCTGAGTAGTGAGGCTGAGCTGTCAGGGGGGGGGGGGCAGTTGAGAGTTTTGTGCCTGTGATAAATGTAGATGAGCTGTCAGGGCGGTCAGCTGAGGGATTCAAACTTATGCCTGTGATAAATGTAGCTGAGCTGTCAGGGGGGTCCGCTGAGGGAGTCAAACTTATGCCTGTGATAAATGTAGCTGAGCTGTCAGGGGGGGTCCGCTGAGGGAGTCAAACTTATGCCTGTGATAAATGTAGCTGAGCTGTCAGGGGGGGTCAGCTGAGGGAGTCAAACTTATGCCTACGACGTAGCTGAGCTGTCAGGGGGGGGGTCAGCTGAGGGAGTCAAACTTATGCCTGTGATAAATGAAGCTGAGCTGTCAGGGGGGGTCAGCTGAGGGAGTCAAACTTATGCCTGTGATAAATGTAGCTGAGCTGTCAGGGGGGGGTCAGCTGAGGGATTCAAACTTATGCCTGTGATAAATGTAGCTGAGCTGTCAGGGGGGGTCAGCTGAGGGAGTCAAACTTATGCCTACGACGTAGCTGAGCTGTCAGGGGGGGGTCAGCTGAAGGAGTCAAACTTATGCCTGTGATAAATGAAGCTGAGCTGTCAGGGGGGGTCAGCTGAGGGAGTCAAACTTATGCCTGTGATAAATGTAGCTGAGCTGTCAGGGGGGTCAGCTGAGGGAGTCAAACTTATGCCTATGATAAATGTAGCTGAGCTGTCAGGGGGGGGTCAGCTGAGGGAGTCAAACTTATGCCTGTGATAAATGAAGCTGAGCTGTCAGGGGGGGTCAGCTGAAGGAGTCAAACTTATGCCTATGATAAATGTAGCTGAGCTGTCAGGGGGGGGGGTCAGCTGAGGGAGTCAAACTTATGCCTATGATAAATGAAGCTGAGCTGTCAGGGGGGTCAGCTGAGGGAGTCAAACTTATGCCTATGATAAATGAAGCTGAGCTGTCAGGGGGGTCAGCTGAGGGAGTCAAACTTATGCCTATGATAAATGAAGCTGAGCTGTCAGGGGGGTCAGCTGAGGGAGTCAAACTTATGCCTGTGATAAATGAAGCTGAGCTGTCAGGGGGGTCAGCTGAGGGAGTCAAACTTATGCCTATGATAAATGAAGCTGAGCTGTCAGGGGGGTCAGCTGAGGGAGTCAAACTTATGCCTATGATAAATGAAGCTGAGCTGTCAGGGGGGGGTCAGCTGAGGGAGTCAAACTTATGCCTATGATAAATGAAGCTGAGCTGTCAGGGGGGTCAGCTGAGGGGTTATTTTGTATCCAATATATGAAGCTGAGCTGTCAGGGAGGTCAGCTCAGAAGGACAGTCTTTCTAGTTCTGTGCCTATGCTTAGCGAAGCAAAGTTGCCAGGGGGGGGGGGTCAGCTGAGGGTTCGGCGGTTTCGCGTGACTGGCGGGCTTGTAGTTGGGCAGGACTGCGGTACAAGCAGCTTATTGCTGCTGCTGCTGGATGTTGCAGAGAGCGGGAAAGCTGTTTCATTATTGATAAGCCGGCAGGCTGGCGAGGGAACTGGGGAGAAAGTCGCAGGGGATCCCGCAGGCTGTGGCACGCATTCATATCCGCACAGTTTTCCGAGTTGGCTTGGGATGAGGCAGATAGAGCAGCAACTCTGTCTGCCTGTCTCCGAGTTCGGCAGGGCCTAATGCTGCACTGACTAGTTCACAGATCTCATGATGGAGCCATTATTCTTCTGCAGGTCAAGTGGGCGGCCAAGTGCTTGGGGAAGTATTTTTTTCTTCTTGAGCACAAAAATCTGTGAGGCAATTTAAATTTTCATTGCAGGCCTAATATTTTATCAGCTGTGCTAATGCTAACACACTTACTGAGGCTGCTGGCTTGGTCGTTAATTTCATTGCCCGGAGACTGGGCAGGATGAAGCCGGGTAGGATGGAGCTGGGCAGGATGGAGCTGGGCAGTGCCCCCCCCCCACCGAAGTTTCTCCGGCCAGCAGCGGCTTCAACCGGCGGGTCAATTTAGCTTTTTTCGGCCCTCTTATCCAACCGGCCAAGCCTATCGACTAGCCCGCGGGAGAGCATTCTCCAGCCTCCGCTGGGCCTCATCTCCGTCCCGCTGTCTAGGTTGGGGGGACGCCGCTCGGGCACAGATGTATAAAAATTTAGTCAGCCAACAGTTCGTGTGGCTGGGCCTGGCGCGGTTGTAAAGTGCGTCTGCCCGCTGCCCTGCGTGTCTGGGACCCGGGGGGTGTCGGGCCGGCTTCGGTCTTGATGGCCGAGCGTGTGCAGAGACGAGAGAGGATGAGCAGCTCTGGTGGCCGCTCTGATGGCTCAATTCCCACTGGAGGGGCAGCTAAGAAGTGGGATTTCTACCCATCCGCGCGTCCCGAGCTGGCGTGGCTGCCCGCAAGCTCAAATTATTGCCCCCCCCCTGTGTCCGCTAAAGTCGCAAAGCTCAGCGCCCGAATACCGATAGAGCATTGAGATAATATCTGGAGGTCCCGGGTTCGATTCCAGGTGCTCAGCTCGGTGCCGCCGCTAAATCCCGGCTGCCGGCGGCGATTCCGGCGAATCCCACAGCCTTTTATTGCCCAACCCCAGCCCACACCCTGACCGCCTGTTTAATGAGGCCCCTGGGGTGGGGGGGGGGGGTTCACGGCCAATTTGCGCTGGCGGGGAGGACAGGGGTGGGTCACTGCTAGCGAAGCAGGCGGCTTGGCTGGCTCTGGTAAATTCTGCTGGGAGATCTTTATAGTCAGTCAGTCAGTCAGTCAGTCAGTCAGTCAGTCAGTCAGTCAGTCAGTCAGTCAGTCAGTCAGTCAGTCAGTCAGTCAGTCAGTCAGTCAGTCAGTCAGTCAGTCAGTCAGTCAGTCAGTCAGTCAGGCAGTCAGTCAGTCAGTCAGTCAGTCAGTCAGTCAGTCAGTCAGTCAGTCAGTCAGTCAGTCAGTCAGTCAGTCAGTCAGTCAGTCAGTCAGTCAGTCAGTCAGTCAGTCAGTCAGTCAGTCAGTCAGTCAGTCAGTCAGTCAGTCAGTCAGTCAGTCAGTCAGTCAGTCAGTCAGTCAGTCAGTCAGTCAGTCAGTCAGGCAGTCAGTCAGGCAGTCAGGCAGGCAGTCAGTCAGTCAGTCAGTCAGTCAGTCAGTCAGTCAGTCAGTCAGTCAGTCAGGCAGTCAGTCAGTCAGTCAGTCAGTCAGCTGTCACCGTCGCCCGCAGCAGCAAAATCATCAGTTCGCCGCGCCGACCTCCGAGCGCGACTTTGACCAGCTGGCGGACTTCAGCGGCGGCCGCAACAACGGCGGCGAACATCTGCAGCGGCCGGCTCCGCCCACGCCGCCTCCGCCGCTGCCACCGAGCGAAGACGCCGCCTCGCCGTCGGCCTCGTCGCTGACGCAGCCGGCGTCCACCTTCGAGGTGACGCTCGAGCGGTCAGGCCTCGGCTTCGGCTTCAGCATCGCCGGCGGCTCGGACGCCCCGGCGCCGGCGGCGGCCGCCGAGGACCCACGGATCCGCGTCACCCGCTTGGTGCCCGGCGGAGCCGCCGAAGGCCGCCTGGCTGTTGGCGACGCGCTGCTTCGGGTCAACGGCGTCGACGTCTCTTGTGTCACCCACGCAGAGGCTGTGGAGGCGCTGAAGCTGGCGGGCAGCCGCCTGCGCCTCCTGGTGCTGCGGGGACCCGCGCCAACCCCGCCGCTGCCGGCCGCTGGCGCCGTCCTGGGCGCTGCCGCCTCGGCGATCTTCGGCGAGCATCAGCAGGAGACTCGCGTGCTGCTGAACAAGACGGCCAGGGGCCTCGGCTTCAGCATTGCCGGTGAGGGGCTGCCGCCCTTAATGCTTGCTCCATTAAATGCCAAAAATGGGTGGCACACATGCCGTCTCTGCTTGTTTCTGTAGTATTGCCTTTAGTACCATGACCCACTCCATTCAGGTCCTGACCCATTTCTGACTCACTAGACCTAGTCTCTGACCTACCTGACTGAGTCACCTGACCCCGTCGCTCACCCACATCAACCAGTCGCTGACCCACATCACTCAGTCGCTGACCCACATCACCAAGTCGCTGACCCACATCACTCAGTCGCTGACCCACATCACCCATTTGCTGACCCACATTAACCAGTCGCTGACCCACATTAACCAATCGCTGACCCACATCAACCAGTCGCTGACCCACGTTAACCAGTCGCTGACCCACATCACACAGTCGCTGAACCACATTAACCAGTCGCTGACCCACATCACACAGTCGCTGAACCACATTAACCAGTCGCTGACCCAAATTAACCAGTCGCTGACCCAAATCAACCAGTCGCTGACCCACATCAACCAGTCGCTGACCCAAATCAACCAGTCGCTGACCCACATCAACCAGTCGCTGACCCACATTAACCAGTCGCTGACCCACATCAACCAGTCGCTGACCCACATCAACCAGTCGCTGACCCACATTAACCAGTCGCTGATCCACATTAACCAGTCGCTGACCCACTCAATCGTCCCTCAGGCGGAATGCACAACGAGCACCTGCCAGGCGACAGCGGCATCTTCATCACGAAGCTGATCGAAGGCGGCGCCGCACAACTGGACGGCCGAATCGCTGTCGGCGACCGCCTTGTGTCGGTGAACGGCGCCTCCCTGCGCGGCGTCACCCACGAGGAGGCGGTAGCGGCACTGAAGCGCACCGGCCAGGAGGTCCTGCTGTCTGTGGTGAAGCCCAGCCCCGAGCAGCTGGCGGTGCTCATCGGCATGGAGGAGGAGGCCGAGGAGGCTGCCGCGGCGGCTGCTGCGGAGGCTGCTGCGGAGTCCTCAGAGCGCTATCAGCAACAGCAGCAGCAAGTTGGCAGGCGGGCTTCCAAAGAGGCCGCAGCACTGAAGAGCAAGTGATCCGGTTAGTGCAATCCATCCAGGATGGCTGGGAGGAGCGCCGCCCGCTCAAGACCGTTGCCGTCACCCTGGACTGCTCCAAAGCATACGAGAGAGTGTGGCGGGTCAAATTGATGGATAGAATGCTGGAAGAAAAAGTCCCAGCGCACCTCGTTAAGTGGTTCGCCAGCTTCCTGGAGGACCGCAAAGGCAGAGTGCGCGTGGGCGATGAGACCAGCAAATTCAGACGCTTCCAGGAGGGACTGCCGCAAGGAGCGGTGAGCTCCCCAGCGTTATTCCTCCTTTACGCTAACGGCTGGAACGGCCTCACCGAGCAGGGCGTGGAATATGGCGGCTTCGCCGACGACCTCGCCATCTGGGCCTCTGGTACCGTGTACTCGGAGGTCAGAGATACCATCCAGAGAGCGCTGATTAAGATCGAGAGGTGGGCCAAAGTGCTGAAGATAGAGCTAAATCCAACCAAATGCGAATGTTGTATTTTTAGTAGATCTCCTAAGGACAAGTCTGCTGTCACGGGACTCACGATCGCCGGCCGCACTATCGCCACTGTGAGGAAACTTAAATACCTGGGTATCACCATCGATGGCGGCTTAACGTTCGCGGCTCATACGGAGGCCGTGCTAAACAAAATGAAACGCAGAGTTAGAGCTATCCGTGTCCTGGCTAATACCAGCTGGGGCTGGAGGACCGAGGAACTCCTGTTGATCTACAAAAGTATTGTTGAGAGTTGTATCTGGTACTGCGCCCCAGCGTGGCTCCCCTGGCTGTCCAGCACTAGCTTTGAAAAACTCGAACGTGCTCAGAGAGAATGTCTCCGTCTAGCTGCGGGACTGGTGCGTTCCACCCCATTGAAGCGGTGTACGTGGAGACTAATATCGAGCCGATCCGTTATCAAGCGCGCAAAAGGGCGATGCTGGCCTGGGAAAAGGCCACCAGAGCCCCAGAGGGAGACCCGCTCAGGGAGTGTAGTGAAAGAACCGGAAACCGCAGACTTCAGGCGAACAAAGGGTGGAGGGATCAGGCCAGAGAGGAATGCCTGAGGAGGTCGACCCACCCCAGAGAGGGCTTCACCAGAAAGAGACACCCGCCGTGGAGACGGCTACATATGGACGGCGTCGTGATCGCTACGGAGCTTATTCGCGGAGGAAAGAAGGGTGACAGCAACCTCGCCACAGAGACGATCGACACCATTAACGCCTGGGGCGAATTCGATTTGTCAATCTACACGGATGGGTCTGTTGGAGAAGGGCAGCGTAAGGGTGGTGCAGCTTGTGTCGTGTACTTTGACACGGAGAGACGCGTCAAGAAAGCGGCGGCCGGGGAGTGGTGCAGCTCCCTGGTTGCGGAGGAGCGAGCCCTGGAGCTGGCACTGGATACCATTGCGGAGGCCAAGCCGCGAAATGCCATCATCCTGACGGACTGTAAATCGGCCCTCCTCAAGCTCAGCAGCGAGAAAGCTACCCAGGATACCACGTCGTACCGCCTGATCAGTAGACTCCGTGAGATTAGCCAAGTTACCAGAGTGGTGCTGCAGTGGGTACCCGGTCATGTTGGTGTCGCGGGCAACGAGGATGTCGACCAGGAGGCTAAGGAAGCAGCGGCTCTACCGCAGGACGACGTCCCCGTCATGTGGAACTGTGTAAAGGCGGCCATCAGGAAGGAGCCGGCGCCCCCGCCCTCTGATGAGCGTCTCCGTAGGGTCTACAAGCACAAAACTAACAAATGCGCTGAAAATCGTAGCACGGAGACCACACTCGCCCAACTCAGATGTGGTCAATGCAAGAAGACGGCCTACTGGCGACAAAAAATCGGTGCTGAGGCAAAGGCGAGTTGTCAGGACTGCGGTGAGGAAGAGGACAAGGACCACTGGGTGTGGTGCGACAGGTGGCATAAGGAGAGGGCGCGTTTTGGTATTCAAGGTCTGGAGGATCTGGGAGATGAAGCGAAGGTGCTAGGGTTCCTGAAGTGCACGCACCCTGAGTGGGTGCAATGAGGGAACCCGCCCAGCCGAAGACACACACAGCAGCAGCAGCAGCAGCAGCTCTTGCCCACCGACACTGCGGCATTAGAATTTGCACCTGGTGAGAGTCCGAATGATCAGTCTGCAGGTGTGTGTGTGTGTGTGTGTGTGTGTGTGTGTGTGTGTGTGTGTGTGTGTGTGTGTGTGTCAGGCAGCAGAGTGTATAAGGCTCGCGGGTGGTGTATCTGTGGGTTACGCATACACTGCAAAGTCACAGCCGCTTGAGTAGGCCCGGAGTGTTCCCAAGCCGGTGTGCGCCTCTGCTGTCCCATCGCGCCAGCCTGAAAGGTAAGCACAGTAGTCATAGGGCAGTGAGAGTTTTTGCTGCCCTGATAAAAAATCGCCGCGCATATTGTGTTACATATTTTTCCTTGTTGAGTTCAGTTAGCCCCAGCGTTAGCCATTTGAGTACTGTATTCTTTATTTCTGCATGGCCTGTCTGTGTGTTAAATGCTTTTTTATGTTATTAACTCGTGACTATCGGGACTTTTTGCGTTTTTATGCAATATTGTGTAGCTTTGTAGCTTTCTGTGCTTTAGCTTAAAGCCTCGCTGAAATACCTTCATGACCTCAGGACCCTCAGTGCCTCAAGACTTTCACGGGCATCAGTACCCTCAAAACCTTCAGGGCCTCAAAACTCCAAGACCTCAGTTTCTCCTTCAGTAGGACCTTCAGGGCCTCAGGACCTTCAGGGCCTCAGGACCTTCAGGGCCTCAGGACCTTCAGGGCCTCAGGACCTTCAGGGCCTCAGGACCTTCAGGGCCTCAGGACCTTCAGGGCCTCAGGACCTTCAGGGCCTCAGGACCTTCAGGGCCTCAGGACCTTCAGGGCCTCAGGACCTTCAGGGCCTCAGGACCTTCAGGGCCTCAGGACCTTCAGGGCCTCAGGACCTTCAGGGCCTCAGGACCTTCAGGGCCTCAGGACCTTCAGGGCCTCAGGACCTTCAGGGCCTCAGGACCTTCAGGGCCTCAGGACCTTCAGGGCCTCAGGACCTTCAGGGCCTCAGGACCTTCAGGGCCTCAGGACCTTCAGGGCCTCAGGACCTTCAGGGCCTCAGGACCTTCAGGGCCTCAGGACCTTCAGGGCCTCAGGACCTTCAGGGCCTCAGGACCTTCAGGGCCTCAGGACCTTCAGGGCCTCAGGACCTTCAGGGCCTCAGGACCTTCAGGGCTTCAGGACCTTCAGGGCCTCAGGACCTTCAGGGCCTCAGGACCTTCAGGGCCTCAGGACCTTCAGGGCCTCAGGGCCTCAGGACCTTCAGGGCCTCAGGACCTTCAGGGCCTCAGGACCTTCAGGGCCTCAGGACCTTCAGGGCCTCAGGACCTTCAGGGCCTCAGGACCTTCAGGGCCTCAGGACCTTCAGGGCCTCATACTTCAGGCATCCTACATTCCTGTCTTTTAGACGTTTCTTATTAGGCTTTAAAATTCTTGGCGTCAGGGCCTTCAGGGCTTCAGAATCAGAACGATCACCAAGCCCTACCCAAAATATTAACCTCCCCCCTCAGCGAATATTTTGCTGTGTATCCGCAGTTGCCGCTCCACCCCATTGAAACTGGATGCCCCAGTCCGATGCAAACTTCGAGCTTCGACCAATTTCGGCATTCGAGATGGCCTGGCGCGGGTTGAAACTCGTGGAACCGTGGAACACGCAGATCCGGTGCCAACCCGCTTGCTCGGGGTAGTGGAAGGGGGCGGCATCTCGGTGCTCACAGTATCGGGTTTCTCAGCTCAACCATCACGCTACCCCTGCCCTCCCCCGGGGAGCTCTCAAATTCAAGCCTCTAGTGGGCCATTTCGGGAAAGTTCTGCCTGTCGGGAACTCCCGGGCGCAGCAGATAATTAGAGTTGTGCGCGCGGGCCCGATCGCCTGTTGCCCATTTTGTCTGCCTATTAAAAATTTCCGATAGCTTTCAACCGGATATTTTCCAGCTTTCGGTGTCTGCGGAAACTAAATGCCTCCTTTTGGCGTGCGCAATTGATATTGTACATGTTCAGTAGCTAAATGCAAAGTAGTCCATTTATATTGCAGTATCAAGTCTGTCATGCTGCCATGTTTTACTAAATTTTAATTTCTATGCATTTTATTATCTTTTCATGATCTTGTTTGATAACCCCGCCCGTGTGTACACTGGCTAGCCGTGTTCCTCGCTGCCCTCTACCCCCGCCCGTGTGTACACTGGCTAGCCGTGTTCCTCCCTGCCCTCTACCCCCGCCCGTGTGTACACTGGCTAGCCGTGTTCCTCGCTGCCCTCTACCCCCGCCCGTGTGTACACTGGCTAGCCGTGTTCCTCGCTGCCCTCTACCCCCGCCCGTGTGTACACTGACTAGCCGTGTTCCTCCCTGCCCTCTACCCCCGCCCGTGTGTACACTGGCTAGCCGTGTTCCTCCCTGCCCTCTACCCCCGCCCGTGTGTACACTGGCTAGCCGTGTTCCTCGCTGCCCTCTACCCCCTCCCGTGTGTACACTGTACACTGGTCTTCGTCTTTGCCCTCTAATTAAAGATTGACATGCAAGTGTTTATAAAAGTTCCCCTTTGTTTATCTGTTTGTCTACTTTTATGTTGTCAGCTTTTATTATTTTAATACCTTTTCTCTCGCTCTGGCCCCATAAGAACCGAAAGTCTTCAGGCTGCAACTCGTTTTGCTTTCAGGCTGTCTCAGAAAACGCGTGTCTCTGCTTTTACTACCAAGAAAGAAACCTAAAGGCGAACATCTGGTACCTGCGGACAGCTTCATCTACGCTGGTGAGTCACGGTATTGTTGAGCCTTCCCACACCTTTTCTAACCGTCCCACACTTGTTCTAAGTCTCCACACACGCCATTTCGCAGAGTTGAGCCATCCCACACCTTCACTGAGCCAATACCACACCCTTCAGTGAGTTAATACCACACCCTTCAGTGAGCCAATCCCACACCTTGAGCCAATCCCACACCCTTCACTGAGCCAATCCCACACCTTCTTGAGCCAATCTCACACCTTCTTGAGCCAATCCCACACCCTTCACTGAGCCAATCCCACACCTTCACTGAGCCAATCCCACACCTTCACTGAGCCAATCCCACACCCTTCACTGAGCCAATCCCACACCTTCTTGAGCCAATCTCACACCTTCTTGAGCCAATCCCACACCTTGAGCCAATCTCACACCTTCTTGAGCCAATCCCACACCCTTCACTGAGCCAATCCCACACCTTGAGCCAATCCCACACCCTTCACTGAGCCAATCCCACACCTTGAGCCAATCCCACACCCTTCACTGAGCCAATCCCACACCTTCACTGAGCCAATCCCACACCTTCACTGAGCCAATCCCACACCCTTCACTGAGCCAATCCCACACCTTCTTGAGCCAATCTCACACCTTCTTGAGCCAATCCCACACCTTGAGCCAATCTCACACCTTCTTGAGCCAATCCCACACCCTTCACTGAGCCAATCCCACACCTTGAGCCAATCCCACACCCTTCACTGAGCCAATCCCACACCCTTCACTGAGCCAATCCCACACCTTCTTGAGCCAATCCCACACCTTCTTGAGCCAATCTCACACCTTCTTGAGCCAATCCCACACCCTTCACTGAGCCAATCCCACACCTTCTTGAGCCAATCTCACACCTTCTTGAGCCAATCCCACACCTTGAGCCAATCTCACACCTTCTTGAGCCAATCCCACACCCTTCACTGAGCCAATCCCACACCTTGAGCCAATCCCACACCCTTCACTGAGCCAATCCCACACCCTTCACTGAGCCAATCCCACACCTTCTTGAGCCAATCCCACACCCTTCACTGAGCCAATCCCACACCCTTCACTGAGCCAATCCCACACCTTCTTGAGCCAATCTCACACCTTCTTGAGCCAATCCCACACCCTTCACTGAGCCAATCCCACACCTTCACTGAGCCAATCCCACACCCTTCACTGAGCCAATCCCACACCTTCACTGAGCCAATCCCACACCCTTCACTGAGCCAATCCCACACCTTCTTGAGCCAATCCCACACCCTTCACTGAGCCAATCCCACACCTTGAGCCAATCCCACACCCTTCACTGAGCCAATCCCACACCTTCACTGAGCCAATCCCACACCTTGAGCCAATCCCACACCCTTCACTGAGCCAATCCCACACCTTCTTGAGCCAATCTCACACCTTCTTGAGCCAATCCCACACCTTGAGCCAATCCCACACCTTCACTGAGCCAATCTCACACCTTCTTGAGCCAATCCCACACCTTGAGCCAATCCCACACCTTCTTGAGCCAATCTCACACCTTCTTGAGCCAATCTCACACCTTCTTGAGCCAATCTCACACCTTGAGCCAATCCCACACCTTCACTGAGCCAATCTCACACCTTCTTGAGCCAATCTCACACCTTCTTGAGCCAATCCCACACGTTCACTGAGCCAATCCCACACCCTTCACTGAGCCAATCCCACACCTTCACTGGGCCAATCCCACACCTTCACTGGGCCAATCCCACACCTTCACTGAGCCAATCCCACACCTTCACTGGGTCAATCCCACACCTTCACTGGGCCAATCCCACACCTTCACTGAGCCAATCCCACACTTTCACTGGGCCAATCCCACCTCGCCAACCCGCAGCGGCCCGCAGCCAGCGCCAGTCGTGGTGCCACTTTGACTCGCCAAAGATCCTTGTCACCGAGTGCCAGGGACTCGGCAAGCGCAGTCCAGTTGTTCAGGTGAAATCGCTGCCACCGAGTCGGCAGTGCCAGTCTGGGCTCCGGAGCTCCATCAGGCGTCTCAGCTGCCTTCTCCACTTTGCTTATCGGAGCCGTGTTGAATCTTGAGGCCATGAGTATCCTGAGGTCAGGAAGGTCACGAGATCCAGGTCATGATTTTCTTGAAGGTCATGATGTCCCATGAAGGTCATGATGTCCTTGAAGGTCATGATGTCCTTGAAGGTCATGATGTCCTTGAAGGTCATGATGTCCTTGAAGGTCATGATGTCCTTGAAGGTTATGATGTCCCATGAAGGTCATGATGTCCTTGAAGGTCATGATGTCCTTGAAGGTCATGATGTCCTTGAAGGTCATGATGTCCCATGAAGGTCATGATGTCCTTGAAGGTCATGATGTCCTTGAAGGTCATGATGTCCCATGAAGGTCATGATGTCCTTGAAGGTCATGATGTCCCATGAAGGTCATGATGTCCTTGAAGGTCATGATGTCCTTGAAGGTCATGATGTCCCATGAAGGTCATGATGTCCTTGAAGGTCATGATGTCCTTGAAGGTCATGATGTTCTTGAAGGTCAAGCTCCTACGCTCTTGAAGATAGACAGTTTCTGAAGGTGCCGAGTTTTAGAACCTCCATATAAACTTCACATTGTTTTTGCACAGCTGACGCGAATTAAGAATTATTTCCTATATTTACCGGGCATTTCTAACTGTTTATTGCTTTTATACAGTTTTATACTCTTATTCAAATCACGAGGACGCTTTTGCACAATCCTTTAGTTAGTTAGGAAAAATAGTTTTTTTTCTATTCCTAAACTTTTTTAAGTCTTTGTTTTGGCAATTTAATTGCGAAATAAACTGCAAGCAACCGCATTGCACTAAGCCGGCCGTCCGGTGTGCTTTTCTGCTTCCTACAATGCCTGTCTTCAATCGTTGGGGGTGATTATTTTATTTTCATTTTCATTTTTAGAATTTTCTATTTATAGCCATGTCGCAAGTAGTCTACTGTAAGTAGGACGGTTGAAATTCTAATGTAGATAAGAAACCAATTACCTAAGATCTAAGTGTAGCATTTCTATTTGGAACAGATGGAGTTTTGTGTGTTTCTATTTTGGCTGCGGGCTTATTGTTATTATTTGGTATCTGCCTGGCACAGTTATGGATTATTAATCTGCACCGGTGTTGAACTTAGCGCTTTGCTGCATGCGGCCAGTGTGCGGCGCCTGACTGACTTCTGTCGCCACCGCCTCCCCATCCTCCATTTTCGCGCAATTCAAGGCTATTTTGACGACACCATCGACTGCAACTTCGTCGAAGTGATTGCGGAGGATTTTCCAAGGTTGGTTGGTTGCTCTTCTATTGCTGTTGCCGTGTATTTTATCTTGCATTTTTGTGCATTTTTGCTGCTCCCGCTGTCTTTCAAATTGGCTGGCTTTCCTTCGGCTCACCCTCTGATGCTGTCTTCTTACTCTCTTCCTCTCATCCATGTCCCTCACCCACTCATGTCTCTCCCACCCTCTCATGTCACTTTCTCAACGTCTCATGTCTCTTTCTCATACTCATGTCTCTCACCCTCTCATGTCTCTCTCTCACCCTCTCATGTCTCTTTCTCACCCTCTCATGTCTCTCTCTCACCCTCTCATGTCTCTTTCTCACCCTCTCATGTCTCTCTCTCACCCTCTCATGTCTCTTTCTTACCCACTCATTTCTCTCTCACCCTCTCATGTCTCTTTCTCACCCTCTCATGTCTCTCTCTCACCTCATGTCTTTCTGACAATTTCGTGTCCCTTTACCATCTCACGTCTCTGTCTCACGCATATATATCTATTCACACTAATCCGTCTAATTAAATTTTACTTCCGGTTTTAAAATTTCTACTATGAGTTAATAAAAAATTAGGCAAAATAGTCACTCCTTAAAGTATCCCTTTGATCTCTGCTCACTCTTGTCGCCCAGCTCACAGCTGAGGGCAGGCAGGCAGGGCTCTGCTGCTGCTGCTGTGTGCGCAGGCCATTCATTCGCTGTCTTGCTGCCCTTCTCTCCTGACGCCAACCCCCTCCGTAGCCCGCGCTGCTCTGCCCCCAAACCCGCGCACTGTGAATCTTCTTTCCGTCACCGCCTCTCCCTGCCCCTCTGTACTGTGAATGTCGCCGGGCACTGCCGCCTCCCTCTGCCCAAGTGTAGCCGCCTCCGCCTTCTTATTTTGCATTTCTCTCCAGTCAAAGCCGCTGACTCACTGAGGCGCATTTTAATATCTGTGCGCTTGCCCAGCCCTGTCTGCGGTAGCGGTGGGCCAGTTCTAGTTATTAGCTGCGCCAGCGAACTCTTCGAGCGAGTCCCCCCGCCTCCCCCCACAGCCGTAGATTTAAGTTCTCCCTTCTAACCTTCCCCCTTCGTCTGTTCCGCCATCTGCTGCCGCTGTTGAACTGGCAGCGGTGGCGCAGCCTGCAGCAGACGTCATGGATGCCGCAACCGCGGCGCCCGCCGCCGCCATTCCTCCGTCGACGTCGTTCCCGCCTCCAGTTGCTCGACGGCCTCGTCCGCCGCCTCCGCCCGTGCCGCCTGGGCCGCCCGCTGCCGGAGTTGCCTCCGCCCCCGCAGCTCCCCCTGCACCAGCTGCTCGGCCTCGGCCAGCGCCACGACGGTCAGTTGAGAGCTGCAGGGCCTTGCCGTACAGCCGGTCTGACACCTCGCTGCGACCGCCGCCTCCAGATGTGCTCATTGTGCCTGCCAACCTTCCTAGGTAGCTTACTGACCTCCCCCAGGCTGTGACTGGGTAGCTTCCTGACATCCCCCAAGCTGTGACTGGGTAGCTTCCTAACCTCCCCCAGGCTGTGACTGGGTAGCTTCCTGACCTCCCCCAGGCTGTGACTGGGTAGCTTCCTGACCTCCCCCAGGCTGTGACTGGGTAGCTTCCTGACATCCCCCAAGCTGTGACTGGGTAGCTTCCTGACCTCCCCCAGGCTGTGACTGGGTAGCTTCCTGACCTCCCCCAGGCTGTGACTGGGTAGCTTCCTGACCTCCCCCAGGCTGTGACTGGGTAGCTTCCTGACCTCCCCCAGGCTGTGACTGGGTAGCTTCCTGACCTCCCCCAGGCTGTGACTGGGTAGCTTCCTGACCTCCCCCAGGCTGTGACTGGGTAGCTTCCTGACCTCCCCCAGGCTGTGACTGGGTAGCTTCCTGACCTCCCCAGGCTGTGACTGGGTAGCTTCCTGACCTCCCCCAGGCTGTGACTGGGTAGCTTCCTGACCTCCCCCAGGCTGTGACTGGGTAGCTTCCTGACCTCCCCCAGGCTGTGACTGGGTAGCTTCCTGACCTCCCCCAGGCTGTGACTGGGTAGCTTCCTGACCTCCCCCAGGCTGTGACTGGGTAGCTTCCTGACCTCCCCCAGGCTGTGACTGGGTAGCTTCCTGACATCCCCCAGGCTATGACTGGGTAGCTTCCTGACATCCCCCAAGCTGTGACTGGGTAGCTTCCTGACGTCCCCCAGGCTGTGACTGGGTAGCTTCCTGACCTCCCCCAGGCTGTGACTGGGTAGCTTCCTGACCTCCCCCCCGGCTGTGACTGGGTAGCTTCCTGACCTCCCCCAGGCTGTGACTGGGTAGCTTCCTGACCTCCCCCAGGCTGTGACTGGGTAGCTTCCTGACCTCCCCCAGGCTGTGACTGGGTAGCTTCCTGACCTCCCCCAGGCTGTGACTGGGTAGCTTCCTGACCTCCCCCAGGCTGTGACTGGGTAGCTTCCTGACCTCCCCCAGGCTGTGACTGGGTAGCTTCCTGACGTCCCCCA
>NIVC01000874.1:0-240000 GCA_002269645.1 Macrostomum lignano | reverse complement strand
GAAATGTTTCTTTTAAAAGTTATTTTCGCTACATATCGGCTACAAAGCCAGTAGTCATTGGATGCAAAAAAATCCCCATAAATTCGCTGCTGCCTCTCAGGGAGCCCCGCCTGGTGGCTCTGCGCCGCGGCCCCACCGGCTTGGGCTTCAACATCGTCGGCGGCGAGAACGGCGAAGGCATCTTCGTCAGCTTCATCCTGACTGGCGGCCCCGCCGACGCCTCCGGTCAGCTGCACCGCGGCGACCAGCTGCTGGCGGTCAACAGCGTCGACCTGACCGGCGCCACGCACGAGCAGGCCGCGCAGGCGCTGAAGGGCGCCGGCGACTGCGCCCAGCTGCTGGTGGCCTACCGGCCCGAGGACTACAACCGGTTCGAGGCTCGAGTCCAGGACCTCCGCGAGCAGATGCTCACGGGGAGCAGCGGCGCCCTGCGGACAACGCAGAAGCGCAGCCTCTACGTGCGGGCGCTGTTTGACTACGACCCGCTGAAGGACACCGGCCTGCCGAACCGCGGCGTGGCCTTCCAGCAGGGCGACATCCTGCACGTCACCAACGCCTCCGACGACGAGTGGTGGCAGGCCCGCCTGGTGGCCTGCGCTGCCAGCGGCGGCGACCCGCCAACCGCGGCCGAGCAGGCGACCGCCTTCGGCATCATCCCGTCCAAGCGGCGGGTGGAGCGGCGCGAGCGGGCCAAACTGCGGAAGGTGAGCCGCGGTTGGCTGAATGAACTGAGACCCGCCAGTCGCTGCCGCACCGATTCATCGAACAGACCCAACCTTGCCTTAATCCGCTACATGGATCTCCATTAATCCCTTGCAAGGATCGCCCTTAATCCCCTACAAGAATCGCCCTTAATCCCTTACAAGAATCGCCCTTAATCCCTTACAAGAATCACCCTTAATTCCTTACAAGAATCGCCCTTAATCCCCTACAAGGATCGCCCTTAATCCCTTACAAGAATCGCCCTTAATCCCTTACAAGAATCGCCCTTAATCCCTCACAAGAATCGCCCTTAATCCCCTACAAGCATAGCCCTTAATTTCCTACAAGAATCGCCCTTAATCCCTCACATAATCGCCCTTAATCCCTTACAAGAATCACCCTTAATCCCTTACAAGAATCACCCTTAATCCCTTACAAGAATCGCCCTTAATCCCTTACAAGAATCGCCCTTAATTCCTTACAAGAATCGCTTTTAATCCCTCACAAGAATCGCCCTTAATCCCCTATAAGGATCGCCCTTAATCCCTTTGACTTTGCTGCAGGGCGGTCCGAAGACGCAGCGGGGAGGCGAGCGTCGCCCATTCCGCTACCCTTAATCCCTTACAAGAATCGCCCTTAATCCCCTACAAGGATCGCCCTTAATCCCTTACAAGAATCGCCCTTAATCCCTTACAAGAATCGCCCTTAATCCCTCACAAGAATCGCCCTTAATCCCTCACAAGAATCGCCCTTAATCCCATACAAGCATAGCCCTTAATTTCCTACAAGAATCGCCCTTAATCCCTCACATAATCGCCCTTAATCCCTTACAAGAATCGCCCTTAATCCCCTACAAGAATCGCCCTTAATCCCCTACAAGCATAGCCCTTAATTTCCTACAAGAATCGCCCTTAATCCCTCACATAATCGCCCTTAATCCCTCACAGAATCGCCCTTATTCCTGGGAGAAACCGCCATTAATCCTTAAAATTGAGCGAATGACCCTAATCCACTTGTTACTTGCCCTCCCCATACCCAGGTGAACTTCAACAACCAACAGCAGCAGCAGCAGCAGTCCCAGTCGCAGCAGCAGTCCAGCTCCATCGACCAGAGCCAGCTGTCCAGCAATAACAGCCGCAGCAGCGGTGGCAGCGGCGGCGGCGGTGGCGGCACCTTAGAGAAGAAGAAGAAGGCCTCCCTGCTGCGCAAGCTGCACCTCAAGTCCGGCAAGGACGGCACCGCGGGCAGCCTGGACAGCTGCGAGTCCGTCCACACCCAGCAGTCGCAGCAGCAGCCGGCCGCACCATCCGAGGACGCGGCCTCCGCCGGCAACCTGTCCGACTCGCACGTGGCCATCCCCACCTACGAGGCCGTGCAGCAGCTGGACATCCGCCTGGCCCGGCCCGTCATCATCCTCGGCCCGCTGAAGGACCAGCTGAACGACGCCCTGATCGGCCAGTTCCCCGACCGCTTCGGCAGCTGCGTGCCGCACACCACCCGGCCGCAGCGGGAGGGCGAGCAGGACGGCCGGGACTACCACTTCGTGGACAGCCGCGAGCAGATGGAGCGTGACATCGCCGAGCACCTGTTCATCGAGGCCGGCCAGTACAACGGCAACCTGTACGGCACCAGCGTCAGCAGCGTGCGGCGGGTGGCGCAGAGCGGCCGGCACTGCATCCTGGACGTGTCCGGCAACGCCATCAGGCGGCTGGAGGCGGCCGGCCTGCCGCCCATCGCCATCTTCGTGCGAGCCGCCTCGATGGAGAATCTGTGCCAGCTGAGGCGGGGCCTGACCGAGGAGCAGGCCAGGAAACTGCTGGACCGCTCAGCTCGCATGGAGGCTGAGTTCTCCGCTTATTTTACTGGTGAGAGTTGCTGGCTGTGTCTGGGTCAGCTCTGTCTGGGTCAGCTGTGTCTGGGTCAGCTGGCTGTGTCTGGGTCAGCTGGCTGTGTCTGGGTCAGCTGTGTCTGGGTCAGCTGGCTGTGTCTGGGTCAGCTGTGTCTGGGTCAGCTGGCTGTGTCTGGGTCAGCTGGCTGTGTCTGGGTCAGCTGTGTCTGGGTCAGATGGCTGTGTCTGGGTCAGCTGGCTGTGTCTGGGTCAGCTGGCTGTGTCTGGGTCAGCTGGCTGTGTCTGGGTCAGCTGTGTCTGGGTCAGTTGGCTGTGTCTGGGTCAGCTGTGTCTGGGTCAGCTGGCTGTGTCTGGGTCAACTGTGTCTGGGTCAGTTGGCTGTGTCTGGGTCAGCTGTGTCTGGGTCAGCTGGCTGTGTCTGGGTCAGCTGTGTCTGGGTCAGCTGGCTGTGTCTGGGTCAGCTGTGTTTGGGTCAGCTGGCTGTGTCTGGGTCAGCTGTGTCTGGGTCAGTTGGCTGTGTCTGGGTCAGCTGTGTCTGGATTGACAAGCTGACCTGGCTGTGTCTGAGTCAGCTGTGTTTGGGTCAGCTGGCTGTGTCTGGGTCAGCTGTGTCTGGGTCAGTTGGCTGTGTCTGGGTCAGCTGTGTCTGGATTGACAAGCTGACCTGGCTGTGTCTGGGTCAGTTGGCTGTGTCTGGGTCAGCTGTGTCTGGATTGACAAGCTGACCTGGCTGTGTCTGAGTCAGCTGTGTTTGGGTCAGCTGGCTGTGTCTGGGTCAGCTGTGTCTGGATTGACAAGCTGACCTGGCTGTGTCTGGGTCAGCTGGCTGTGTCTGGGTCAGCTGTGTTTGGGTCAGCTGGCTGTGTCTGGGTCAGCTGTGTCTGGGTCAGCTGGCTGTGTCTGGGTCAGCTGTGTCTGGGTCAGTTGGCTGTGTCTGGGTCAGCTGTGTCTGGGTCAGCTGGCTGTGTCTGGGTCAGCTGTGTCTGGGTCAGCTGGCTGTGTCTGGGTCAGCTGTGTCTGGGTCAGCTGGCTGTGTCTGGGTCAGCTGGCTGTGTCTGGGTCAGCTGTGTCTGGGTCAGCTGGCTGTATCTGGGTCAGCTGGCTGTGTCTGGGTCAGCTGTGTTTGGGTCAGCTGGCTGTGTCTGGGTCAGCTGTGTTTGGGTCAGCTGGCTGTGTCTGGGTCAGCTGTGTCTGGGTCAGCTGGCTGTGTCTGGGTCAGCTGTGTCTGGGTCAGTTGGCTGTGTCTGGGTCAGCTGTGTCTGGGTCAGCTGGCTGTGTCTGGGTCAGCTGTGTCTGGGTCAGCTGGCTGTGTCTGGGTCAGCTGTGTCTGGGTCAGCTGGCTGTGTCTGGGTCAGCTGGCTGTGTCTGGGTCAGCTGTGTCTGGGTCAGCTGGCTGTATCTGGGTCAGCTGGCTGTGTCTGGGTCAGCTGTGTCTGGGTCAGCTGGCTGTGTCTGGGTCAGCTGTGTTTGGGTCAGCTGGCTGTGTCTGGGTCAGCTGTGTCTGGGTCAGCTGGCTGTGTTTGGGTCAGCTGGCTGTGTCTGGGTCAGCTGTGTCTGGGTCAGTTGGCTGTGTCTGGGTCAGCTGGCTGTGTCTGAGTCAGCTGTGTTTGGGTCAGCTGGCTGTGTCTGGGTCAGCTGTGTCTGGGTCAGTTGGCTGTGTCTGGGTCAGCTGGCTGTGTCTGAGTCAGCTGTGTTTGGGTCAGCTGGCTGTGTCTGGGTCAGCCTATCCAGGCTGACATAGGGTCTCTAGGTCAGCCACCCTGACCCAGTTTCCTTGCTCCCCATTGCAGCCACCGTGTCGGGCCAGTCATTCGACGAGATTTTCTCCCAGGTGAAGCGAGTCATCTCTGCGCAGTCGGACCGGCCCGTGTGGGTCACCTGCAGAGATGAAGACGTGTGAGACCGCCCTCAGCCTCTTCCAAAGCCGGCCCGAGAGTCATCCAAAATAGCCGATGCAGAAATGGCTTTTATTAAAATCCGTGTTTTTACTCTGCGCTGCACCTCCTTAATCAGCCCATACTGTAGCCCAGATTTTTACAGTTTCGCCTGCGTTTTAATTAAGGCTCTTCTAGTTAGTATTCTAGAGCAGCCGCGGCCTCATCAAGTTCATTTCTGGCGGTCTTGTACTTTTCCTTGCTTGTTATCCCGCCGCAGTTGCTATGGGGATCTTTTCCCCCCTGCTGCCGGCCGATCCCATCTCCCCTATCTGTGTTGATTATCCTGTACAAGCCTCTATGCATAAATATTTTTAACCGCATAACCAATATATGCTTACTTATAATACTGGCTACTCACAGTAGTGGCTGCCGGGGCCTGGCGGAGAAATTCAATTTGCAATTCCAGCCCAAGCAACTGGTCCGAGTTTGATTTCTTATTATCAAAGCTGATGCGATTGCAGTGTTTGAATGATTGCCTGGTGCTCTTAAAGCATGCAATTAAAATTGATCACAACTCTGCTATAACAGCAACTGGTTTATTTGCAACAAAAAAATTTACACACGGTAGCCACTATTTGCCAGGGGATTGACAATAACAGCAATAATAAAAACGGTGATAAAAATTGATGCAAAACTTTATTGGGGCAGCAAGCAGATCTGATGAGTACGTGGTGAGTTAGCAAAGCTTCCTGCAGCTTGGCAATGCAATAGATTGGCTCCGTCTACACATTGAACTATAATCATAGACAACTCGAAACCATCGGCATCTGCAGTAGTGCGGACGGTTTAATCAATGCGAGCTCTTTAATTCCGAGTTCAGGTACCAGTTGGTCAGATTCTGAGTTCAGGTACCAGTTGGTCAGATTCTGAGTTCAGGTACCAGTTGGTCAGATTCCGAGTTCAGGTACCAGTTGGTCAGATTCCGAGTTCAGGTACCAGTTGGTCAGATTCTGAGTTCCGGTACCAGTTGGTCAGATTCTGAGTTCAGGTACCAGTTGGTCAGATTCTGAGTTCAGGTACCAGTTGGTCAGATTCCGAGTTCAGGTACCAGTTGGTCAGATTCTGAGTTCAGTTACCGGTTGGTCAGATTCTGAGTTCAGGTACCAGTTGGTCAGATTCTGAGTTCAGGTACCGGCTGGTCAAGCTCGGGTTCCGGTGAGGGTCAAGCCTGAGTACCGGTGGGTCAAGCTCGGGTAAGGGTGGGTCAAGCTTTGAGTGAGTGCCAGCAGGTCAGATTTTGAATTCGGAACTCGGAAGCCGAGCTCGAGTCAGGTAGGTCAGTGTCAGATTCAGTTTAGTTCGAGTCGGGCTCAGATTTGATGGGTCAGGCTCGGGTTCAGTGGGTCAAGCCCACAGGCAGATGTGGCGGGATCTGTCGCAGGAGGCCACGCAGCCACCGCCGGGGTGCCAGGCAACGCCGATGATGGTGGCGGCCTGCTGCTGCTGGTCGGGCCGCAGGCGGGTCTCCAGCTTCCGGTGATGGCGCTCCACACGAACAACTCGCCCTGCTCAGTGCCGGCCGCGGCGAACTGGCCATCGGGGCTGAAGCAGCAGCCGGTGTGGTCGAGGCCGATGTGGAATCCGTCCGCGCGGAGGTCGTGCAGCAGCAGCCGGGAGCGCAGGTCCAGCACGCACAGCTGGTTGTCCCGGGTGGCGGCCAGCAACTTCAGTGCGCGATAGCCGGGTGGGGGTTGGGAATTAGAGAAGACTTCATGAAAATCGATAGGAGGGCATGAGAATCAGGGTCAGGGAGTACGGAATTGAAGAGAGGGCATGAGAACCCAAAGGGGAGGGCATGAGAATTCAAAGGGAGGGGCATGAGAACCCAAAGGGGAGGGCATGAGAATTCAAAGGGAGGGCATGAGAATTCAAAGGGGGGAGGGCATGAGAATTCAAAGGGGAGGGCATGAGAATTCAAAGAGAGGCATGAGAATTCAAAGGGAGGGCATGAGAATTCAAAGGGAGGCATGAGAATTCAAAGGGAGGGGCATGAGAATTCAAAGGGGAGGGCATGAGAATTCAAAGGGGAGGGCATGAGAATTCAAAGGGGAGGGCATGAGAATTCAAAGGGAGGGCATGAGAATTCAAAGGGAGGGCATGAGAATTCAAAGGGGAGGGCATGAGAATTCAAAGGGGAGGGCATGAGAATTCAAAGGGGAGGGCATGAGAATTCAAAGGGAGGGCATGAGAATTCAAAGGGGAGGGCACGAGAATTCAAAGGGGAGGGCATGAGAATTCAAAGGGGAGGGCACGAGAATTCAAAGGGGAGGGCATGAGAATTCAAAGGGAGGGCACGAGAATTCAAAGGGGAGGGCACGAGAATTCAAAGGGGAGGGCATGAGAATTCAAAGGGAGGGCACGAGAATTCAAAGGGGAGGGCATGAGAATATTTAGGAGGCCAGAACCTACCTTGAAGCCGTCGGTGGCCACGTCCAGCCCGGTGACCTTGCCGGCCAGCTGCATCTCGCCGACGCCGCTCTCGCCTCGGCAGTCGTAGAGGCGGACCTTCTTGTCGAAGTGGCCGCTGATGATGAGGTCGTTGAGGGTGGGCGACACCGCCAGGTCGTTGCAGGAGGAGCCGGCAAAGACAGTCTTGACGCAGGCCCGGCTGCGGAGGTCCCACAGCTTCAGTGTGCGGTCGTGGCTACCCGTTACCAGGCGGTTGCCAAGGCTGAGGAAGCCTGCTGCTAGCACCTTTGAGTGATAAGTATGGCGTAGACAAGGGCCTCCTTAATCTGAATGCGTGCAGACAGCATTTACACAGCAGCACAGCAAATATTTACACATTTACAGCATAGCTAGCGCAGCTACAGACAATTATCATACAGCATAGCTACAGACAATTATCATACAGCATAGCTACAGACAATTATCATACAGCATAGCTACAGACAATTATCATACAGCATAGCTACAGACAATTAGTCATATTTACAGAACGGCTGGCACCCTAACCCTAACCCTAGCATAGCTACAGACAATTACAGTTACATTTAAATCATAGCTACAGACAATTACAGCCATATTTACAGCATAGCTACAGACAATTATAGCCATATTTACAGCATAGTTACAGACAATTATAGCCATATTTACAGCATAGTTACAGACAATTATAGCCATATTTACAGCATAGCTACAGACAATTACAGCCATATTTACAGCATAGTAACAGACAATTACAGCCATATTTACAGCATAGCTACAGACAATTATAGCCATATTTACAGCATAGTTACAGACAATTATAGCCATATTTACAGCATAGTTACAGACAATTATAGCCATATTTACAGCATAGTTACAGACAATTATAGCCATATTTACAGCATAGCTACAGCAATGACAACCTTCGCACCTTGTTGCTGTGTCCGGTGAGGCAGGCCCGCATCCGCTGGTCGGCGTAGCTCCACACGCGGACTGCGTAGTCGCTGGACGGCGCGGCCAGCAGCTGATCCTCCGAGTCGAAGCAGACGCTGTTGACGCTGGCGTTGCTGCCGGTGAGGCTGCCGCGCAGCTCGAAGCGGCCGCCGCTGACGGCCCAGAGCTTCACCTTGCGGTCCGTGCCGGCCGAGGCCAACAGCCGGCCGGAGGGCGACCAGCGGACGCCGTTCACTTCGCCGTCGTGTGCCGAGTCCATGGCGGCGTCCAGGCGACGCGGCAGGCAGACGACGCCACCGCCGCCGCCGCCGTAGCCGGGCGAGTCGCTGCCGGAAGCGTCGAGGTGGATGTTCACCGGCTCGCTGGCGGCCTCCTCCAGCTCACGACGGACTCGCTCCTGCGCGGCAGAGGGCGAGGAAAGAAAAAACTAATGCCTACCGACACTCTTGGATGCATCAGCAGAGGTCTGTACATAGACTAGGCCGTATGGATAAACATGGATGGATAAACACCATGCCGTATGGATAAACACAGTTACAGGCAAAGATACAGACAGTATCCTAGATAGTCATATACAGCATAGATGGCCTGTTACAGTAATATATAGTACATTGATACAGACAGGTATACAGTCAGACGCTATAGACAGTTACAGCCATAGACAGCATCTATAGACAGACAGCTCCAGCCACAAACCATTCTCACCTGCTGCTTCTTGAGCGCCTCCTCATTCTGCTTGTTGACCTTGGTGGCCATTTTGCCTTTGTGCTCCATCCAGCGCTGGATCAGGTCGGCGTTTTCGTCCGCCAGCCGCTTCATGCTGGCCTCCACCTGGTTGTACGCCAGCTGGTTGGCCTGCAGCTCGTCTGTCAGAGTCTGGTTGGTGTCCCGCAGCTGCTCAATTTCCGAGCGGAGCCGCTGAACCTCGTCCTGCAGCTCGGCGGCCCGGCGCTTGGCAGCGAGCAGCTGGGCGTCCCGCGACTGCAGCTCCCGGTCCTTATCGTGCAGGTCGTTCAGAAGGCCGTGCAACTGGGTATTCAGCTTGTCCTTCTCGCGAAGGAACTCCAGCTCCCGCTCCTGCAGCGCCAGCTGCTTCTGCTCCATCAATTGCGCAGAGAGGCCGCTGCTCTTTAGGGTTCTGTATTGGCAGGCAGGGAAATCTTCTAAAAACATTGACATGTGCATCTGGATTCAACCCCTAGATCTACATCCGCAGTCCATAGATCTATATCCGCAATCCCTGGATCTTCATCCGCCATCCCTGGATCTACATCCCCAATCCCTGGATCTACATCCCCACTATTTGAATCTACATCCTCAATCTCTGGATCTACATCCCCAATATTTGGATCTACATCCCAAATATTTGGATCTACATCCCCACTATTTGGATCTACATCCGCAATACCTGGATCTACATCCTCAATCTCTGTATCTACATCCCCATTATTTGGATCTACATCCCCAATATTTGGATCTACATCCGCAATCCCTGGATCTACATCCGCAATCCATAGATCCATACCCGCAATCTTTCCCGCACTCATCTTCAAACCACCAAACCAATTCTCACCCATCCGGGTTGCCAAGCTTGCTGGACAGCTCAGATTTGAGCTTGTCATTCTCAACCTTCAGGTGCATGTTCTTCTGCTTGGTGAGCTCTAGACGGTCTTGCAGCTTGTTAACTGCGGGTTTGAGAATTGTGACAGTTGCGAATCTAGCGAGCCTTGAGACAAGATTGATTAGACAGTGACAGTTTGACACCAGAATTCTGAAACCCAGCAGCCTTGGTGCCTGAGGAACCCTTAGTGACAGAATCCTCAGCAGCCAAACACTTAGTGACAGAATCCCTGATTGCAGCGCATGGGCATTTTGGCGGACGGCGTCCGGCGCGGATCAGCCTGCGCGGCGCAGCATTGGTGGTGGACCAGGGGTAAGTTGCAAAAATGCCACCCCATAGAATACGGGCGTAGTACTAATTAGATGCCGAGGCATTTAGGCTTGATAAAACAGTCATAGTTACTCCTGCCGTTTACCCAAAACTGCGTTAATTTTGCTTTAGGGTTTCTTTCACAGGTAAGTCATTTCACAGCGTGGCGCAGGTTGTGTAGGCGTCTGGCGTACTTAAGCCATGCGCTGCAATAGGGACAGAATCCTCAGCAGCCAAACACTTAGTGACAGAATCCTCAGCAGCCAAACACTTAGTGACAGAATCCTCAGCAGCCAAACACTTAGTGACAGACCCTTTAGCAAAACACTCAGTGACAGACCATTTAGCAACTACTCAGTGACAGACCCTTTAGCAACTACTCAGTGATAGATCTTTTAGCAACTACTCAGTGATAGACCCTTTGGCAACTACTCAGTAATAAGACCCTTTTGGAACCAAATGGTTATTGAAAACCATTTAGCAAATGAACCATCACTGATAGACACTTCAGCATCACCAGGAGCATAAGTAAAAATGATATAAAAATTGAACTATATAAAGAACTCTTACAGGCAGTGATCACAGCAGCAAATGCATGCTCCTTTGCACTGCGTTGCTTCAACCGCAGCCCAATCAGCTCCGCCCATGCAGATTTCTCCATTCACTCCTTTGCCAAATATTTTGCTGCTAATAAAATTACCAATGTAGCCTTATAACTGCCTGAAACATTGACAATTCAAGAATTTATTATTATTCTTTTTAAATCCTTAATTTCAGAACAAAAATTTTTTAATTAAATTAAAGTAACTTAAATATAGGAATAAAAATGCCTATATTTCCTTGATTAATAATGATCCTAATCCCAACCCTGAAATCTTGGGATCCCAAGGAAAATTCGATCCCTGCAGGATTAGGGTCCTAACTCTAAAAAATGGGAATTGGGAACAGGTCTTTTGATTCAAAATTTGTAGATTTAGTGATTACTTGTACTCATTACGTCATTACTAATATCATTACAACATAATGCCTATTGTAATGCCTCGTATCGGATTAAAAGTACAACTGTAAAAGGTTTTTAAAAAATGAAAGTTACCACAAACATTGCAAAGAAGAATATTAGTCGGCAAAATGCTACAGATTGTAGTGCATTAGCTACAGAATGACTATTTTTTCGCAAGCTCGCGACGCAAAAGCAAAATTAAAACGCACTCAAGGATATTAGCGTCAGTCTGCCAAGCGCGAGTTTTTGTTAAACCCTATAGTTCATTTTCACCTTGGCCTCTCGGGGGTGTGGTCGCAGCGCAATTGGCGAGGTTGCGGGTTCGCTCCCCGCAGCTTGTTGGATCGGCGGCGCGGGCTCCCCGACAGGAAAATCGGGCTCAGTATCCGGCGCTACCCGCTTGAGGTCGGTGCAGTGCCGCCTGCAAACTCTGGCGCCCTGCCGAATGGTCATCGAGTCGCCCTTGACCTTCTCGACCAGCCAGGGTGCCCACTCGAACGGAGCCTCGCCCTTGAGCGGATTTAGTTGGCGCCGCAGCACTGTGTCGCCAACTTTGAGCCCGTGCGGTCTCGCCTGCCGTTGCTTGTCGGAGTAGCGCTTGCTCTTTGCCTTGCTGCTGGCGTCCTGCTGTCGGAGCCTCCTGTCCGCGATGCCCACCGGCCTCGACGGCCTGACTGACGGGATGGCGTCGTTTGGGACGCGCCCCATGAGAAGCTCGGCTGGTGCCCGGCTGGAGGTTCGCTGCGGTGTACAACGGTAGGCCAGCAGCCACTCGTCAAGGGCCGCCCTCCAGTCGCGCTTCTTGGCAACGGCAGCCCGTACAACATTATTGATGGAGCGGTTCAGGCGCTCGGTGATGCCGTTGGCCTGCGGGGGATGCAGCGGTGTGATGAGACGCTGCCGGATTCCGTAGCTGTCCAGAATGCCTTTGAACTGGGCCGAGGAGAACGGCGGGCCGTTATCAGTGACCAGTACCTGCGGGATGACGAATCTGGCGAACGAATTCCTCGGCTTGGGAATCAGCGCTTCACGTCAGTCACTTCGGCCGCGTGCGACGTTGCTTCACAGGCTCGGCACGCACGCACAAAGAGCTCCGCTTCTGTCTGCATCCTCGGCCACCAGACTTTGGTGTTCAAATGGTCAACCGTCTTGCGCATGCACTGATGACCGCGGTGTGTCAGGTCCAACACCAGGCGCCGAAGCGCCGTTGGAACTAAGATCCGCTGGCCCCGTAGGAGCACGCCGTCCGCTGCCGATAGCTCGTCCCGTAAGGCGTGAAGCGATGGCAACTCCGCCGACTCGAGGCTCCATCGTCCTGTCTCCAGCGACCAAATAGCGGCTTGAATTGTTGCATCTTGCAGCGAACTCTCTTGCACAGAGGACAACGACAGCGCGTTCGGTATGGCCGCCTGGACAATTGCAGCGATGCAGAGGGTGTCGAGCTCCTCGCCGACATTTCTTCCTCGTGTTGGCAGCGGCTGCCGGCTGGGTTTAGTGGGCCAGGCTGGTATTCGACTGTGAATTTCATGTGCTGAATGCGCAGCGCCATTCTTTGGATCCTCGGAGGAGGCCTTGAGCCACTGCTGAACAATGAGATGAGCGGCTTGTGGTCCGTCACCACCGTAAATGTCGGGGCGCCGTGGAGATAGTACTGAAATTTCAAGCAGCCGAATTTGACGGCCAGCGTCTCCTTCTCAATCTGGGAGTAGCGCTGCTCAACACCGGACAGCGTCCGACTGGCGTACGCGACGGGCCGGTTGGTGCCGTCCGCTTGCGTCTGAGTTAGGATCGCGCCCAGGCCCGCTGTGCCGGCGTCGACGATGAGCTGCGTCGCTAGGCGGTGGTTGAAGAAGGCGAGGGTGCCGCTGGCCGCAATCCGGGTCTTGACGTCGCCAAAAGCTCGTTTCTCGAGGTCGGTCCATGCCCAGGACTCGCCTTTCCTAGTCAGATTTCGCAGCGGCCTCGCTACGTCCGCCAGCCCGGGGTGAATGAGGCCAGATAGTTGACCAGGCCTAGGAACGAGCGCACCTCTGTGGCGGTCGTTGGCTCGGCGAATGCGTGGATGGCCTCCAGCTTGGACTCGGTTGGTCTGACTGCCTCACGAGACAGCCGCATCCCCATTAACGTGACCTCGGTACGGGCGAGCTTGCATTTTAACGGATTTAGCGTCAGCCCGTGCTGCGCCAGTCGTCGCAGACATGCCTGCAGGTTGCTGTGGTGCACCGGCACATACACAATGACGTCGTCGTGAATCCATTTTACTTTCTGGAGCCCAGCTAGCACGGATGACATGACCGCCTGAAGAATTTCCTGGGCCGTAGACAGTCCCATGCAGTCGGGTCAGCCGCCGTAGGCCTCGTGGCGTCGAAAAAGTCAGAAGATGGCGGCATTCGTCGGCGACTGGGATTGATAAAATGCCTTCGCGATGTCGAGCTCTGAGAATAGCTGCGCCCCACGGGCTACCCACGGACAGGGGCCTTCCACCAGCTCGATGATGCTTTGGTCCTCGAGGCACTGCAGCTCGGCGTCGACTGCCTGTGCGAGATGTATTGGCACCCTTGATGGAGGGTGACAGACTGGCTTGGCTCCCTCTTCCAGGAAGATGTGGGCGGCATAGTTTTTGAGCCTGCCGATTCCGCTAAAGACTTGTGCGTTTTCCGTCAGGATTTCGCAGAGGGCCAGTGCCCCGGCGCGTGTAGGACGTCTTTTGGGATCCCTGCGAGCGTGCTGTCTAGCGAGACCTCGGGAGACGGACGCAGCTGGCATGCCATCTTGTTCTCCGGGCCGACTCGCAGAATCTGAAGTCTTTCAGCGCTTCTCTGGCCAATGATGCAAGCGCCCTCACCGTCGAGCACCAAGAACGGTAGTGTCTGGTAGATCTCGAACACGCTGACTTGCAGGTCTGCCTTGCCCAGCAGTCTCAGTGGCTCTTGGCTTCCGTACGGGTAGACCTTGTCGCTGGCGGGTTGCAGCGCGGCTTTTTGCGGCATCCTGTCGTAGGCCGCCCTGTCGATGATGTTGCAGGCCGCGCCGCTGTCGATGAGCACATTTGCCTTGAGCCCGTTAATGGTCGCAGGCGTCCAAGCTGAGCCGCAGTTCCACAGGGTGAATCGTTCGTGCTCGACGGGGTCGTCCTGCAGATATTCGACTCGACCCGGCGGAGCGTCCTCCTGCGGTTCGTTAACGGTCCTCAGAGGGACTTTAGCTGCTCCTCGACACGCCCGAGCGAAATGACCCATCTTGCCGCAGCGTCGACACGCTTTGTCACGGACTGCCTCACACGTCCGAGGTCCTGACCGCCCGCAGCAATCGCAGTTAATGCCGCTGTCTCTTGCCGCGGCAGCCAGCCTGGTTGAATGCGATGGTCGGTTACGAGGTGGATGCAGCGCCGTCACATTCAAAGCGGCAGGGTGGCCCGGCCCGTCTCGGCTGCGGTGCTCATATCCATGGCCTGGGCCTGCTGCTCCGCTGCCTCCCTCGCTCGGATTCGCTTCATAACGTCGTCTAAGGAGACATCGTTGAGCTGCAGGAGTTCCCTCCTGATCTCTCGGACCGGTAGTGAGCCACGATCTTGTCCCTGATGAGCGAGTCTCGGAGTTCGCCGAATGTGCATTGGTCCGCAGCCTTGCATAGCTGATGGTACCAGGCCTCAATTGACTCTCCATCCTCCTGTTGGCAGGTTTCAAATTGGTACCTGAGGAAGACAACGCTGTTCTTTTGGTCGAAGATACCCTGCAACTCTTTGATGAGCTCATGTTATTGTCCATGAAGTCTTCCAGCTTCTCACCCGCTGTGTAAACTAAGAGCTCGAGCTGCTGTGTCTCATCTGTGATTCCAGCTGTGCATCTGTAGCTGTTGAACCTTTGCGTCCAGGTTTTCCATTGCTGAGCTCTTGTCAGAGAATCGCCTTCGAGGTCAAAGACGTCTGGTAACCAGACCGCGAGTTGCAGGGCCTGCGCCATATTTGCTGAATCACTAGTCATTATTGGTGTGCGGGGGGTCTCACTGAGAGTTTGCTTGTGATGCCATTTAATGACTCAGACTAGCTACAAGTATTTAGTTTGGCAAGAGAAACAATACACTTAAATGAGCCAGCTACTCAATTAAATATATTTACGCTCATATTGCAACAAGAGTATTGCATAATAAGAAGATTGCTATGAATTCATTGACCAAGCTAGCCATACATTATTACCATGCAGAGTGTACACTATACATATCACTATTAGTAGCTAACTTTAGTAGCTAAAGTTTGAAGAAAATTGCTTGAGCCATGTTTTTCTAAAATTGATCAAACACATACCAGTATACTGGCAAACCATTTTAGTATATTAAAGTCTCTAGAGCATTACAGATGGACAGACAGATCTTAGACATTTAGTATATTTGAATTATTTTTGTTTCTATTGACATATTATCTTTTCTACAACTCTACATAGTTCAATATATAATTTAGTTCAATATATAAGGGATTGTCTGGCTCATTGCCAAATGGCTCCGACACCATTAGCCCGAGCTCGGCGAATCCCGGACTTGACATTGGTCATCATCTCCTGTACATAGTGCAGATCCACCTGGCAGAGGCAGTAGCGAATGCGATTTTCCAGCTGTTCCAGACTGTCCGCCGTCCAATTGTGATGGTAAACCTTTTGCTTCAACATCCCCCAGAAGTTCTCAATTGGTCGCAGCTGTGGTACATTGGGAGGATTGAGCTCCTTGCTGACAAAATTGACATCTTCCTCTTCAAATGTGTCAATGACGTCACAAGCATAGTGACAGCTTGCCAGGTCAGGCCAGAACAGGTAGTTGCCGTCAGCATGCTGTTCCTTAATAAATGGCAATAGACGCTTATGAATGCACTCTCTTATGTAGATCTCTTTGTTCATTGAGCTGCCGTGGCAGAAGAAGACCTTGGACATGCCCTTCTTGCTGATGGCCAGCCAGACCAAGACTTGGCCTCAAATTTCTTGCTGGGTGAACACCTGACCTCATCAGGTGCATTACCTCGAGCTGTTGCATAATAGAACCTGTTACCAGGGATGACATTGGATGACAGAGAGAAGTACGATTCATTGTCCATGACAATGTCCAGTCCGCCGTCATCTCCTGCCAGCACAGCACAGTAGAGCCTGTCAATCCTCACACGCTGGCGCTCTTTCTGCTCAAATGACACAAATGGCACTTTTTCTTTCTTGTATGCACTCAGTCCCTGCTTCTTGAGAATCTTGTTGACGTATGGCTGGCTGATATCATATTTGCGTGCAATTTTGCGCTGGGACAGACCCATCCTGGCATCATTTGACATCTTCTCCATTAAAGTGGCAGTGACCTTGGTAGCTGGTTGTCCTGACCCCTCCTTCCGTAGCATAGAATCTTCTCCAGTTGCTGAGTAGCGATCCAGAATTCCATAAATGGTTGATCTTGGGACACCAAGCTCAGCAAAATATTTTGCAATTGCATTTTTGCTCAGCTTAGGGTGCTCAATTTTATATTGTACAACCAGTTTACGCCGCTGCTCTTCATTTAGAGACTGCATCTCAAACATGATGGGGCAAATGAGTGAAAAAAAACAACTTAAGTTGTGAGGAAGACCACCAGTATTGCTCAAAAGCATCAGCTCAATAAATTCGCCTCGTTAAAGTTTGTCTATGGCAAAAACTAACCATGTCCAGATTTTTACCAATCACCCAGTACAACTTTTTTATTTTAATATAAAATATATTTATAAAGATAGACCTAGGTCATAGATTAGTACCTAGGTCTATAATTATATAGGGCATCATTTTTAAATGTTAGGCCTAACTTGTTTATCTTTAGGTAAAGTCCTAATTATTTGAAATAATTAACTATGATTTATACTAAACTACAGTCTCAAAAATAAAAAACACTGATAGGCCTACATTTTTTAGATTGTCATAGGCAATATCTATAATTAAAAGACAAGACAGATAAGGCATTTAACTTAAATATGAGCTCATTAAGATATTGGGAACTTTATAGATCCCCAAAAATCTAGTTTAGGCATAAGAGTTCAACTTTGAGATGAATTTTTACACTTTGTTAAAGGAATATAGGTTAGGACCAGTGTCTGCAAACTTTGTTTTTATGATGCCAATTTTTAAGGCCTAGACTAGTAGACTCTTGGAGTGGAGTCTTGACTTGAGTTTTCATTTAGTTTCTAGGCTTAGCCTGGGCCTATTGGCCTATGCTGCCAGCATAATGCTGGTAAATCTTATTTAGTAGGTTAGAAAAATTTTTATAACCTTGAAATTAAAGTTATAAAACTTGACTAGCCTATTTGAAACAAAAACTTTCAGTCTCAGAAAACTCAGAAACAGTTAAACAGACAGGCCGCAGGCAGAATCCAAATCACATTAAAAGTTATCGCTGAGAGCTGCCTAATTAGGCCTAGCCGAATAAATTAATTATTGTCATTTTTCTAAGAAAGGCAGAATTTAAAAAGTTAGAAACGTTGATCGGTTCGTAAAGCATATTTGATTCAGTTTGTGCATGTGGATTATTACGAGGCAAGAATTTAAGAATTAAGACCACGTACTAAGATTGAGCTAGGTGTGGTTATACCAACATAAAAATATACTTTAGGCTGCACCAGAACCCAAAATCTCAATAGCCCGTACGTACGTCGATTGACTCAAATTATTTTTTATGATTTATTCTCAAAGCTGGAAAGCAAATCCATGACTTGATGTTTCATTTATTCTGAATTATGATAGGTAATTGTATGTTAGGAATGTTTAGGAAAAGGGCAAGGACTACTAGCCTATAACGAAGTACGCGTACGTGTTCCTAGTGGTCCTTGGAACAGGGCAGTATACAGTATAAAATAATTATATGCATACAATGTATATGCACGTGACCTGATGAGCATGAATAAAGGTGGAAAAACCTTTACACATACAGCACCTCGATTCCTGCGATCTGTAAACGATGGGAACCCAATACCGTCGATAAAGTGGATTGATCTCCTGACTCCGAGGTTCCAATTTTCTACCGAGATTCTGGCCAGGCTTCAAATTCTTCTAGCTCGTAGTACATTACCATGTGTCTCCGAAAAGAACGATATAATGGCCATGAACATTTTTGATGCATTAATTCTTGCACAGCCCAAAGTTGCTATCATTTTTTATTTTGATAGCAATCTTTGTGGATACGTATAAGCGCAATTATTTATTATCCAAGTAAATTTATTTATTACTACGATGCAATGGCATCACGCGCCGGGGGGCATGAACACCCGGAAAATACTGTAGAGGATATATCAATGCTCTTTCACTTTGTGACCGGTATTTAGTTTTTTCAAAACGCTTAAATAACCAAAGACACTCATCTTAAACTTGCACAGTTCAATAATGCAAATCCAGAATTTTGCTCCAATGCGCCAAAATGATCGGAGTGTCTAGCGCAGCTGCAGCGCCGAAATTAGTAGTAACCAACAAAACCAGCCAGCATCCCGAATACAGCATCAAATCCATGGCGCTAAATACTCATTTCAGGTATAAATACTCGTTTGATAATATTATATCACCTCTACGGTCAACCATCCTTAACAATTGCATGTAAATGCATCGTATCAAACGTCATTGTTGAGAGAAATGCCCCACACGGTACCTCACTTTGTTATAGAAATGTCGATTAATTATAAAACTCGAATAAGACTGATCAAAGCGCAACAAAACAATGTGCAGTAGAATAGCTAATCCAATAAAGTATTTGTAAGACAGTAAAGGTTTATTGTTTAATTATCAAGTTGAAGCATGCAAGCGCCAGTGTAGAGAAATTAATTTTTCTGTTCCTCATTTGTCCCAGTAAAAGCCACCCGCTGTATACGTAGGTGCGATCCCTCTAATCTGGTACTCGAACCGCTGCATGCCGCATAGTGCAAGTAAAGAAAGTTAAATATGAAAGAATACAGTAATTCTGTTGCAGAAAAATAGTAAATATTATTAGAAGCTTACAGTAAAAAGTTTTCGCAGAAAGACAGTTTTAAATATTGTTAGCTCGTAACGCACGTTTAAAAGAGGCGATTTAGTTTAATCATAGTCCATCACCAAAAGAACAATACGAAAATTGGACTGAACTAAACACTGAACTAAATGGAGAAAAAAGAAAAGACAAATATTAATATAAGTTCGTTTGACTGTTCGTGCTCTCATCCTCTTTTATCAAAAACAGCGGCTTCCAAGGCGTGCTGCATCTCCTCGAACTTCTCCATAAGAGTCAGAAGGCGACTGTCCATTCCTGAGTATTGGGCGAGTTTTATACTGTTTAGAGCTGATTTGGGAGGGGGCCGCAGCCCAGCGGTCTGGCGCGGCGCTCTGATGTGCCAGCGGCCCAGGCTCGATTCCAAGTGCAGTCACATTATTTTATGGCTAAATTGGAATCCCAGCTTGGATCTGCTCGTGCAATAAGCGGCCTTGAGGGCCAACCCCCAATGCAGAGTGAAGTGTACATGCCTATCGATAAATAAATAAGGTCAGGGCCGCTGTGTGAGTGTGTGCGTATGACTGCGTACATATCCACGCGCTTGTGTACCTGCTCAGGAGAGTCTGCGGAATGGGCAGTAATGCCTCTCGCCGGTTAAGTTGTGTGACAATGTCGCTTAAAGTGCTCCAGGGTGCACACAGCCACCTGCCTGTAATCTAAATCTAACTAGAGCTGACTGGCATCGACTGGTAGAGCTAACCATCATCTGAAAACTTCCCGAAAATGGGACGATTCTTAAAGTTTGCGTTATAATGATTATGTCGAGTCATATACCTCTGAGAACTGAATAAAACGTTTTTGCATTTACAAGTATTGGATCTAATTATGGTGGAAACTATTATGACAACTGTGCAAAATCATTGCAGTCGGACGTTTCACTTACCAAAATCACAGTACTGCGGTTGGCGTTCCAAACGAAAGATGGACTTAAACGACTGGATGACAGTGTCGACGACCTGGAAAGCCTCCTGCTGCTGCTCGTCGTCGCTGGAGTTGGTCGCATCCGCATAGCTCTCATTCAGCAGAACCACAAATATGTTCAGCACTATGAACACGATCGTGAATGTGTAGGAGAAGAACAGGATCTTGTACAGGGCGCTGCGGCTGTCTTCAAAAGTGGCATTGAACTTTCCCAGCATCACGGACAGCTGTGTGATCATCGTCTGCATCAGACTGCGGTACTCTCCGTCCACGGGTCCCAGAACAAGATTTGCGATGAAGGCGAAGGCCAAGAAGATTACGAGAAACACCCAGAAGAACGACCTCAGCTCCGACAGCGAGTTCCCCAGAGTGCCCGACAGGTGGGCCAGACTGCGGGAGTAGCGGACCAGGTTGAGAAAGCCGATCTGTACGAGAAACATGGCGATACCGAGGCAGTAGTAGAACGACTCGTCGAAGAACATGACAGTTTCCAGATTGCCAGAGTTGGAGTTCTGCATGGACTCCAGGGCTGCAACTGTGGCGAAGCTGCGCAGCAGAAGAAACACGAGGCCGGCAATCATGGTGAGGTTTGTGAGCAGGTGCGACACATTCCACGGATTGGAGAAGTGTTTTGAGAAGCCCTGAAGCCAACAAGACCGCAGTTGCAGCAGCAGCAGTACCAGAGTGATTGCAGCGGCCAGCAGCTCAGCACACAGTCGAAGGGCTCCGCTGGCGCCGATGTACCGGTAAAGGCTCGTTGATCGCAGACTGGCGGAGCTCAAGGCGCCACCGAACGGAGGCAGCTCGGTCAGGATGGACACGGATGTAAAGAAGTTGGTGTCAGGGTAGAACAAGCTGCATTCAAGCAGCACTGCTCGTGTGTAGTTATCAATCCAGTGGTAATGCGTGGCCTCTTGCAGGAGTGAGAGGGCTTTGGAGAAGTTGTTTGGCAGGTCGAGCACGTAGCCCCTTCCGCTGTATGAGTTGTACGTGCCCCATGTTGGCCACGGGGTGACCGTTCTGGCGTGGAATGCAGCGTCAAGGCCGCTCCCAGTGTGGTTGCAGGGCAGTTGGGTGCGCCAGCCGATGCCGTAGCAGCTGCGATCTTCAGTGCTCGCACTGTACTCGGCAGACACTGCCAGAGAGTCGCGCCACACGGGACGCACCCTGAGCTGTCTCAGCTTCACGCGACCCAACCGAAAGCCAACACCATCGGAGATGAACTTCTGCTCAGCTTCACTCAATGGTTGGCCATTCGCAGCCACAGTCGGATAGAGATTTGGTAGAACTGTGCGGTTCAGCCAGGTGTGAATGTCCTCCCATTTCTGCACCTGGAGTTCGTCAGGGAAGTGCAAACATAAGAAACAGGGAGCACAGCTTTTATCCCAATATTGCAAAAAGGGCCTTATTGCAAACCTTGTCAAGGCTGAACTGAGGACTCGGCTGGTTGACGGTAAGCCGCATCTTCAAGCCGTTGTTTCAGGTGAAACACGACCGGATCCATGGAGCCATAGCAGACGCAGTACAAAAGGAACAGGTACGCAAGGTTCAGGCCGATGCTGATCGCTGTTGACTTTGCCTTCTTGCGGAGTGCGTCGTTCGACTGCGAAGAGAGAACATCTTGGAGAAGCATGAACTTCTCTGAAATTTGATGAATAATAACATATTTCTACAGCATAAAAGAAAGTATTTCAGAACACTCAAAATCTCACCTCGACCGTCATGAATCTCGCGAACTCGGACGCTGTGGGCATCCATGGAGTCGTAGTCCTTCCTCATCAGCAGAGCCAGCACCAACCCGACAGCCAACACTTTCAGCGGCTGGAGAAGCAACACCGTCTCAAAGAAGGAAAAGAAAAACGCAAGCAACCAGCCTTCCGACTTCTCCTTGCCCCAGTCCATTGCGTAGAAGACAATGAACACGCCGGCAGTGAGCACACTCAAAACGAGAAGCACCCAACCAACGTACTGGCACCAGTGAGGCAGAGAGAATTTAGAGATCCAGGTCTTCTCTTCCTCCTCAGCCTCAGTCTCATCCTCGGTCGTCGCCGCATCGCTGTTGATGACGCGGCGACTTCGACTCGACTGAGGTCGGTACCGCTGCGCAGGCTCGATATGTTGCGGCTGTCGCTTGGACTTGAGAAACAGCAGGACAGTCGCCATGGACACGGGCAGCACTGTGAGCGCACCGAGTATTGAAGTGATGAGGGAGCCGTAGAAACCTTCACCGGTCCGATTCGGAAGGCCTCCGACGAGCTGTCGGCGACTTCGTACCTGCAGGAATCAGACAGGGCAAATCAAGCAAGAGGTTGATGGATTTCATTTTACTACTTTTACTCTTTATCCTTATTGTAAAAATGAGATACTTTGAAGTTGAATACACAAAGTTCGCTCATACCACATGGCATTGGCAATCATCGTCATGAAGAGTAGACTCCAGCACACTCCGAGACGCTGCAATCGACTGAAGTTTGTGTCCACTTTCCGTCGCAGCATTGAAAACCAGATGTGGTCATCCTGCATCCGTCTGCTCAGGTGGTTGCGGACGAGGTTCTTTGAGAACTTGAGGTCGATCGATGAGGCGCAGTTGACAGCAGAGTCGATGCCCGGACTCAACCAGTCTTCAATCACAAAGATGTACTTGTTGTCGTTGGTGCAGTCAGTGACGATCAGGCGACTGACGTACCATCGGCCGGCACCGGACTCGGTCTTGTCAAATGTCAGACAGATGGATCGAATGTCACCCAGATGCGCTTTAGTCGTCATCAGGAAGTTGTCAACACCTCCGCTTTCAAAGTTCTGTAAGGTTCGAATTGTAACTAATCTGAAAATCAGTTTACCTTGAATCAAAAAATTCGGAAAGTAAAAAACAAGAAGCTGACCCGTCTCTCTCCGTCATCCAGAGTTCTCAGTAGCTCGCTCGCATTCATGCCTTTAACTGAGATGAAGACTCCAACAGGGACTTCATAGCCTCTTTTCGACCCGTTGAACACCTCAATTTTGTAGACGAAGCCTTTCTGCTCCCGCTCGTCTTTCAGGGGCAAAAATTGAAACTGAAATGAGAGATGACTCACAGTAAGTCAACTGGTTTACAAGACATAAAACACGACTCATCAGAGCTGGGCTGACTGCTCACCTTCTGTGCGTCCCGCAGGTCCATTCGTCTCAGTAACACTGCCAGAGGAATGAACAGAACCCACAGAACGATCACAACAGACAGCACTGCCCTGCTTTCGCTCAGCTTGCCCTGCCAGTTTTCGAACAGCTCGCCGAAGTCGATCGTGTTGGGCACGAATGAGATTCCAGCTCCGATGCTGCCGAATAGGTTCACCTTGAAAGCCGGCCTCGCCACCGCCGTCTGCTCGCTTGCCTGAAAGTTAGAGTGATCGATTTGCAAATCAGACTCGAATTCTAGCTCTAAAATTGTGAGCTCGACTGTCACTTAAGTCGTCTTACCTGGCACTTGGCGCTATCCAACAGGCGCCACTCGTCGACCCCGCTGTCCCATGCGTAGCACTGTTGAGTGGAGATTCCCAGATGATACAGCAAGGTGCAGTTGCTGCAAGTCAGTGAGCCAGACGAGTCCCTTGAGCAGCCGAGCTTTCTCACTCCTACGAACACCGTTTGGTTAATTGAGAACATATCAGCTGGAATGAAAATCAGCTCCTTTGTTGCGGTGTCATTGGTCGAGTTGAGTGACTGCGGCACTACTCGGTGGAGAGTGTAGTTAAGAGGATCTGGCGCGGTGCCTTCGTGCAGGAAAACTTCGAGCTGATGTCCAGCATCGGGTTGGATGACGAGCTGGATGACCTCTCCTGTTGCATTGAAGCTGTGATACATCATGAGCCACTTGTCAGTGGGAGTCTTAGCCACTCTGAGCAGCGGTACCTGAGCTCCGGCCAGCTGCATCTCATAGGTCGGAGAAGAGGAAGCTGACCGCCTTGATCGCCCACGGGATGGTGGAAAGTCGTAAAAGCTGCATCCTTGCGATCGGCCACGAAGGAAAGACGTTGTGACTTTGGACTCCGACTGGCTCCAGTGGTACGGATCGGCTGCGCTCATCATGAACGTGATGTTGCATTTGCCGGACGGATCTGCCGCGCTGAACCTGGGCAGTGAGACGCTTCCCATATCTGTTTCCACCTTCGCTCCAGTGACATTTGCATCCTGAACGTCCTGCGTTATGCCCATTAGAGCGAACCCGGGTTCGACCTTCGTGAAGTTGCTGACAGACTCAAGCGCTAGAAGCCCGATAGAGTCAATGCAGTCGAGGGTCTTCAGCATGACACCTTTGACCATGCTGCGGTTACTGTAGTTGCCAGCCCAAAATCCAGAGGCATTCCAAATGCTCAGCCCTGATTTGAGTAGATTGTCCTGAATTTCTTCGCTGGCTTTGTGCGACAGGTTCGCTCTTTCGATACGCGCTTGTTCGATGACTTTTCTCAGCGTTTTTGCCGCAAGCTCCTGATGAAAGTTTTTAAAGATAAAGCCAATTTTAAAGAAAAACTATTTACGCTTCTTGATCTGCAAACATTAATTACCTGTCCAGGTATATCCAACTGGCTTGTTGAATTCACTCCAAATCGCAAGAGAATGGTTGTTACTTGCAACGCATCCGAGAAGTTGAACGGAAGAGCGTTAACAAAATTCAAATACTTCAGTCTCATCTGCAAAGGTAGAACAATAATAAAACTTTTGCCACTTTGTAAATGACATTTAATCTCTAATGTACCGCAGTCATTCGCAGCTGGAATGCGGCCAAATCGTCTGGAGACAATGCTGCTCCGTAGGCATCTTCGTTCCAGGCATTCATGGCCAGCGCGATTGACTTCAAGGTGACTGCCGCGGCGCTGTAGTCACCGGAGGCGAATAAACTTGCGATTATCGAGTCGAGAGGGTGCAGCAGCTTTTCCAACAGAGAAAGCAACTCGCTTGATGTGCCCGTCAGAGCCGAAATCTAAAACATCGAGAGCAAGTCTCATTTTAATCGTACTTCCCAGACCAAAGATTTGACAGCTTTTCTGAGACTGACTGAAATGTTGATGGTGAAGATCGCCTCTGCTCCAAGAGAATCTGCGATTTTAAACTCAATGCTGCCCAAGCCGCTGCTTGCCCCGACAGGCAGCAAAACTGTGGGAAAACTGGCGCTACTAGAGTCGAATCGAGTCGGCGACTCAGTCGGATCCCACCGGAAGAGTGTTGCCGAGTACGCCAGCGGAGCAACGAACGCTCCGAATTCCGTCCAGTTGGCGCAGGTCAGATGGGCCAGCGTCCTCATGTTAACCACTGAAGCAAATAGAAGTGAAAAATTCATGCAGGAGACCAGATCCGTCACACAACGTTTGCGATCCAATAAAAATTGTCATAAAGGTCAGAAAATCTTAAGCAATGGGAGACTTTTCCATCTTAAAAAACGCTGCACAAAATAAAAATTGATATTTGCTAAGCAATATGCAAAACTGTTATTAAATTGCTAGCACGTACCTCCAGGAGGATCCACACGACAGGTGCCGCCTACTGGAGGCCCATTCACGGTTATGTTGGCAACAAGGTTTGAAATCTCTTGACCCAGATTCCACAGCTGTCCCATCACTCTGTAGTAGGAGCTCTCCATCAGTGTGCCAGCCGAAATCGAGAGCTCCTGGCCATCGCTGCTTGACTGGCGAGTTCCCTCGATCTCGTCTCCGCTGACACCGAGCCGAACAATCGTCAAGTTGCTGCTCACGGCAAAGAACTTGTGGCCACAGTTCTGCTCGCACACAAGTCTGTAGACAAGCGGCCTCTTGGCGACAACTTTGGCTCCGCAGTTCTGCTCGCAATCAAGTCGGCCTACAGGCTTCGGCTGTGACTCAACAAACACAGTCTTTGATTGCCAAACCTCTCTGGTGTCTTTTTTAAGACGGACTCGGAACACATAGCTTGCGTTCGGAACAAGATCGAATGAGTTCACAGTGATGGATCCAGCAATGGATGCGTTTCCCAAGTACACGACACCAGATCCGTTACCGAAGCAGCCTCTCAGTTCCGAGAGCGCTCTGGCTTCAGTCTGCGATGGGATGCTGATGGTGTTGGCTGAGTCTGATTCTTCAGGTCTGAAGCAGCTCCACTGGAACGTCATGCCGCTAAGATCTCCATCTTCCACGTCAAAGTCCGTGGCCGTCGCAGACGCATTTAGCACGAAGGTCTGATTGAATGAAACATATTCCGGACCAGTAATAGCTTCTAGACTCAATGGAGTCTTTGAGACGTTCAGCAATATCCACGCAGTCTCTGCCATAGCAGCATCCACAGTCAGCTCGGCAGTGAATGAGACATTGTACAGCCCGTATGGCAACATCCGACGCTGAACCAAGCACTGATCGGAGTTGTCAGTGCACAGAGGAAGCTGGGTAGATGATTGTACAGCAATGATGGTCCAGTATGTGCTGATGTTGGTCAGCTTGGAGCAGTTGTATGGCGCCACGGCAGTGAGGTTGATTTGCTCGGACCTCCTGATTGTCTGCACTGATGACACTTGCAATGGAGATGCGTCCGAGTCAAACAGTCTCACCATTGGCTTGTAGCAAGGGATGTCAATCACGGTGGCAAATGTTTGCGCCGAGTCATTGCTCACATTGTTGTAGGCAAAAACCAAGACAGAATAGACGCCTACTTTTGATTGATCTCGCTTCCAGGTGATTCGCAAGTTAGAGGGACTGACCTGTGTATAGGCTGGACTGTTCGGTGTTGCGATGGACCGGCAGGAATTCTGCGCACCGAAAATTTCATTAATTAGGCTGGTCTGATTGTAGTACACGAGAATGCAGGTATCGTTTGGGAAACTTGTCATATCAAGCACGAATTCGACCGGCGTGCCAAGCCAAACCGTCCCGTTCGTGCTAAAGTTGGCTATTTTTACAGAGTCCTTGTGCACAACTATTGAAAAGTTCCGCTCGATGCCATCAATGCTCAATGGGTTCCAGCAGCTCATGCTCACACGCTGAGTTCCAATGGCTTCTACCGAATATTTGAATGTCACAACTGCGTTTGAGCTGTCCGTCAGGTTTTCGATGAAGATTCTTTTCGATCCGTATGTAGAGAACCCGAAATCGCAAACAACAAGACCAGCTTGCATATTGGGCTCATTGTTGATGACGAACTCAGCCCCCTCGAACGGCCACAGAACGGTTTGTCTGTAGGTGACGGATACGTTGATCAGTGGATTCAGAACAACGATTGGGTTGATCTGAGCTGTTTGCCAACTCACTGGGTTCGAGGCGTTGACTATAACAGTGTAGTTTCCTGCAGCTGAGTACAAGTGCGCCAACCGAGTCTCACTGCTCGCCGCGTACTTGCTAGAGTATGTTTTAACCTTTTCTGGGCTGGAGTCACCAAAGCTTGTTGTGAATTGGACGGATGTTCCGTTGGACACTTGAATAGTAATTGTCAAGTTTTGACCAGTCTGGACAAACACGTGACTGGCATTGGCTGTAAGTCCTGACACTGGCTCATTGCAAACCACAGTTGAGTTTTTGGCGTACTGACTCACTAAATTCCAGCAGTGAACCGACAGAGTCATTTCCTCAGTGATGAGGTGTGAAGGGCAGTCAAGGACCACAGGTTCTGAAAAATTTTGAAGCCTAACTGTTCTATTGAGCTCTGCTTCAGAGAATATGAATTTACAAGTCACATTCGTAGGCACAGCTCCAGTGTGGGTCAAAGGAAAGTCAAATTGCGGTGCTTTAGCGCTAAAATATTCAGGCTGAGTCATTAAAGTGACGGTGTTCTGTACGATGATTCCAGACAAAATTGAGCTCTCCTCATTAATTGGGCTAGAAGCCAGAACATGGATGTCATAGACTCCAGGATCATTGAATGAGTGGGTGATGTTAACGGGCTCTGTATATGACAAAGGCTCGGGATGCACAATCACTTGGCTTGTACCATCAGTCATGTTCACCGTGTAGGTGACATCAGTACCATTTTGAACAGTGAGCTGCACCGGAAACTGCTCTCCTGTGAGCAGGACTGATTTATTGACGCTTATTTTGACGCCTGTAATTTGAAATGCTGCATAAAACAGAAGATCGAAGTTTTCAGTATAATTGCCGCCCGAGTTCCAGCACTGCACATTCGAAGTGACAGCAGATTGCTCAAGATCGTAGACATGCGAAATGCTGAGCGGAAAATCGTAGTACAGCTTGAGGTCCTGATAAAACTTTACGCTGTCTGAATAGAAGGTAAAATTGCAATTGAACTTTAAGTATCCATCGCCTGTACCGTTTGTTCGAAATAGAAAAGTAACATTGTTCGGTGCCGGCATGCGCTCGTACAGAGTCGTGATGGTCAAGGAAGTATTTAGGTTGGGGTTAAGTAGAATGATATTTGTTTCTTTTAAATGGCTTATCATATTGCTGCAACTATAGTTTACAAAGTATTCGCCATACGGCTCATTCAGCACGTGACTGACGGTAAATTTATAGTTGCGGTAGCTTTCGATGCTCCCATTTAGCTTCCAATTCCACGTGGCGTTGTACCCGTCCTGGACGGATATGACGCAATCCATGTAGGTGCCGAGGCTCCACGCGATTTGGAACTTAGCTGCGACACCCGGCATTGCAAAGTTATCATGAATTGTCCGCCAATTATCAATTTTAAGGCCTGTAAGAAAGTTTGGTTGTGCTATTTTATATTCTAGAGTGTGAAAAAGAGAAATTTTAGGCTTCTAAAAAGTTGCATAGTGAATCTTACCGGCGCAATTAAAAATGTTTGAAATTTCAATTTCATTCCAGTTATTTTCCAGATTGGTTTCTACGTAGCTGGGGTTGTCCGGGTTGATCATTCCAGCTCGCAGGGTCACCTGTTCCGAAGTGCACTGCTGGAAGCTCAGAAAGAATACAGCATCGCATACAACATAGGCAAGCTGGCCAACCTCCATGCCTTGAGTTCGGTCTTCCTCTACGCATTCGATTCCTTCCATAACCAGCGGAGCGTAGGATGCGTTTTGAAATATGATCGAAATGTTGGGTTCGAAATTGATGCTGGGAGACAGCACGGGGTCGATCTTCGACCCGTTGACCAGTTGCAATACAAATAAGAATGAGGCGGTGTGGCGATACTCCGGAACCCACGGGTTGCTGGCGTTGCGAAGCGGAGCCACAGTTTGCAGTGCGATATCCGAGACTGAAAGCAATTTCAATAACTATAACAGTCATTACCGATGAGAAGTATAGAAATTATCTGAAAAATATCAAGCCATACTTACAAACCGTGCAAAATGTCTCAACCGGATGGCATGCCAAGCTGTTGCTGAAGTTGCTCTCCGAGTAGGACGAGTTCACTGAACTCTTTAGCAAAACACAGAAATGTGTCGTCTTGTTGCACTGATTTTGGCTTAGTTCAAAAAGTGGAGCGTGAACGCTGACAGAGAAAGTGTCTCCGCTGACGTATCGGCTCTTGAACACTGACTCGTTTGCGGCTCTCATTTCGATGCGAGAAAGCGACTCAGCCAGGCATGATTTGACATGGCCGTCATTGCCTGCCAGGTTCTGGCAGTTACTGATAGTAAGATGCAAAAGTACAATAAAGTTGTTGTCATTCACCGAACCCTGTATTCCACTGCTTACATTCCTGATGTGTACTGAGAGATGGTACCCAACAGAAACATTCTGATGTCTCACCAGAGGATTTGGGGTCAGATGTAGCAATGTATAATTTGTCAGCTCAGTGTCACCTAAGGGCTGGCACTCCTTCAAACTATCGATTTCAATGCATAAAGCGTTATTAGTCGGGTTGGAGTCGCGCACCGTTTCATTTTCCGACGCGCTGAAGCCGATGCACAGATAGGACGCTGAGACGCACTGGCCTCCTTCCGGCATCGTGAAGTTGGCGGTTATGACGAACTCAAACTCCTCATAAAGCTTATATGAGCCTTGCAGGTTGCCTTCAATGACAGTCACAGGGTTGTGTTGGAGGTAAAACTCCTGGTCAACTGGAGGATACACGCTTGACGACTTGTTCAGAAAGTAAGAGAAAAAATTCGCCAGAACTTTCGGCGGAGCAGCCTCTGGAATGTCGGCGCTGCCACTTGCGTGCTTCAGACGGATTGTTGCCGTGTACCGACTGGCGCAGCCGCGAACCGGCACTGGGTCTAAAGTAACGTTAAAAGCAACGATGCTCATGTCCACCGTGATGGTGCAGACTGGCTGGCCCTGGTCTTGAAGATTCGCGCAGCCGCACTGAGGCGTGAGCGCTGAGCCACGAGGAATGCACACGGTCATGTTCTCACTTGAGCACTCGGCATCCATAGTGCACGCATCGCTCACTTGGTCTGATTCTGTGGCTGAATTCGAATCGAAATAGGTAAAGGCAAATGAATTGAGCAATAATTAATGAAACAGAAAAGCCAAGCTGTAAGAAGTAACTTTGAGTTACTCTTAAGTTACTTTAGTTACCCAAATTTGAGTTGAAGTGTTTTTCTCACCGTTTGGGATCATACTCGGCGCAAACAGCCGCATTCGAACCGACACACCGTTGTCGGCAGGCAGGTCCGGCATCCACCGAGGAGCTCCGTTCGAGTCTTTTGCCAGCTTGATCAGATTTTTGCCATCGCACTGACTTTGCCACCACGGTGAGAGCGGCTGGGCACAAGACAGGTTTGAGAACAGGCCGAACTGAGCGTTGTTCAGCTCAACAAAGGTGTACTCGTCCAGAGTTCCCGTCCGGCAGTCTTTCGCGTGCATCGGGTAGCCACCTGCTCGAGACCCGACCCACCACTCTTTGCACTCGACATACTTGCCGAGTCCCTGCGAGTTCGTGGCCTCCAGCCTCAGTGTCAGCGGCCACTGACTCGCAAAGTATGTCGGCAGCAGCTCGAGGAAGTCGAGTCCGGTCCAGAAGCTCATCTGGTCAGCTTGCGTGAAGTTGAAGTCCATGGCGGGTCGGCCCAGAGCGAATCCAGTGCGGTAGTCGACTGGGGTGCGTCCGGTCTCCAGGTTCGGGGACAGCTTCTGGTACACGACCAGGGAGTTTCGAAAGCAAGGCAGGGTGGCGGATCCGTGGTAGGGGTGCTCGAGCGTTACTGATTGAGTGCCATTGCAGATTGCCTGATCAATCACTGTAATGCGCATTGTCAAACAAACAAATGGATCTGAAGTCATTATGAATTTATGTTGCTGGTAATAATGGAAGCAATTACAAGCTTTGGCATCTTGCCTGTTAGGTTTTTCGCTCGGACGAAAAGATCCATTTTGATTCCTAAGCTGCGATCCCACGTTGTCGTCAACCGCAGTTTGTCCGTGTAGGCCAGGTTAACGATGAGGTAGTACACCGGGGTGAAAATTGTCGACTTCGGTATCTTTATTGGAGCCTGGAATATGAATTTTTTAATTTATTAGCTGAAAGGCTGGAGTGCTGCCTTCTCAAGCTTTTATGTTTCAGACTTCTCAATGCCTCTTCACTTTGATTAATTGTGTCCGTCAGGAGCGAATTCCTTGTGTCTTCTGCATGAAAGTAAAGACCTAAAGACTGCTAAAATAATTCAACAGTAGATTTAGAGGGTAAGCATCAAAACTTGTTTTTATGCAATTCTGAAGCATCTCGAAAGTGTTAAAATGTTCATTGGTAGCAGTATGCATTGGTAAAGTTTGCAGTATGCATTGGTAAAGTTTGCAGTATGCATTGGTAAAGTTTGCAGTGTGCATTGGTAAAGTTTGCAGTATGCATTGGTAAAGTTTGCAGTGTGCATTGGTAAAGTTTGCAGTATGCATTGGTAAAGTTTGCAGTGTGCATTGGTAAAGTTTGCAGTATGCATTGGTAAAGTTTGCAGTGTGCATTGGTAGAGTTTGCAGTGTGCATTGGTAAAGTTTGCAGTGTGCATTGGTAAAGTTTGCAGTATGCATTGGTAAAGTTTGCAGTGTGCATTGGTAAAGTTTGCAGTATGCATTGGTAAAGTTTGCAGTGTGCATTGGTAAAGTTTGCAGTATGCATTGGTAAAGTTTGCAGTGTGCATTGGTAAAGTTTGCAGTATGCATTAGTAAAGTTTGCAGCGTGCATTGGTAGAGTTTGCAGTGTGCATTGGTAAAGTTTGCAGTATGCATTGGTAGAGTTTGCAGTGTGCAATGGCAAAGTTTGCAGTTCATTGGTAAAGTTTGCAGTGTGCATTGGTAGAGTTTGCAGTATGCATTGGTAAAGTTTGCAGTATGCATTGGTAAAGTTTGCAGTTCATTGGTAAAGTTTGCAGTGTGCATTGGTAAAGTTTGCAGTGTGCATTGGTAAAGTTTGCAGTTCATTGGTAAAGTTTGCAGTGTGCATTGGTAAAGTTTGCAGTGTGCATTGGTAAAGTTTGCAGTGTGCATTGGTAAAGTTTGCAGTTCATTGGTAAAGTTTGCAGTATGCATTGGTAAAGTTTGCAGTTCATTGGTAAAGTTTGCAGTATGCATTGGTAAAGTTTGCAGTATGCATTGGTAAAGTTTGCAGTATGCATTGGTAGAGTTTGCAGTGTGCAATGGCAAAGTTTGCAGTTCATTGGTAAAGTTTGCAGTTCATTGGTAAAGTTTGCAGTTCATTGGTAAAGTTTCTCAGAAAAACTCACCGGTTGACCCAGTTTCAAGTCATTCGATGTCATGTCCCAGCTCTTCGCGTTATAGTTGTAAAACTCCATAACAAAGTTGAGATCTTGACTGACGAAGAGAATGTTCGGGATGAAATTAAGCATTAACATGCTTTGTAGCAGGTACTTCTTTGGTAGGATCAGCTGAAATAATATTTTTCGTCGAAATTAAATTTTTTCTACGTATATTCAAGTCACCCGCTTGTTTTTCATCAGCTCGTTCATCTTACTGTCAGCCGAGTTCCGGTCCAGAAGGTCGAAGTGAACAAGGGCAACCCAGTGGTGCTCACGGCAGGCTTCGAAACTCTGTTAATAGATCCGAAGCGCTGGAACACTTTCTCGTCCTCAGGTACTGCAATTCGGTGATTAGGGTTCTCACTTCAAGTTCTGATCCCATCAAGTCAAGCTGATTTGAAGACAATTGAAAATAAGATTAACTGCGACAGAAATCTCACACCGGCAGAAGACAAGAACTCCAACGGAGCTGTTCGGAACCTCGTTGCTGAAGGCATGGAAGTCTCTCTCGGGCTTCTTGGTCAGGACGAACTGCTGCCCGCTCTGCCGGACATAGTTGCAGTCGGCCACGAAAGAGCCGTCAAGGCACCTCTTCACCGCTTCGAACAAGGAGACGTTCTCTGGCGTGGAGCCGGCAACCTCGTGCGAGCTAGTGGGGTAGTAGCGGTCCAGTGTGGGCAGGAAGTACGGCTCATCGCAGCTGCGGTTCCACCTTCGGGCTGACGAAAGTAGAGTGGCGGGTGTTTAGCTCGTGAAAATTACCAGTAGAAGACGTTCTCGGTGATCTGAGAGATTCCGAGATGCACTAATAACGCGTATCGCGTGTTTCAGGCCTCACCGGCAGTGACCTCACAAATGACGTGGGCGGAAATGGTCGAGTTGGCGGAGCCCCACCAGCTCATGCGGCTCAGGTTGGCCAGCGCCAAGGTGTGCTCCGGCTGGCTCTGGAACGGCTCCCAGAAGCTCCACTTTATTTTCGCTGAGGGGCTGCCCTCGATCGCCCAGCCGCTGCCGTCCCTGACCAGGCCCAGGTGGACCATGAACTCGCTGGTCAGGGACCCAGCGAACTGCAAGGCCGCCATGGAGACGATCATGTTGTCCTCGAAGGAGCGCGGTAGGAATAGGCGGCCTCTGTCAATCCAGCGGATTCCGGCGCAAAGCTGCTGGCCCAGGACGCGGTGCTGCGGCTGCTTGGCGGCGAAGTAGCACTGGCCGTTGAAGTAGAAGGACGAGGCGGGGCATTCTGTGGGGCGGTTGGAACCAGCGCATAATTAATTCTTGGTGCGCCCGAACAGTCGGCAGCTAAAAAATGAGGGGTGAGAGATGAGAGCTGCAACATGCCCAAGTGTCCAGCCAAAGTTCCCGGATTTGAGTTTTTTGTGGTTCATGTATTCAAGGGCGAACTGCCCCGGCACTCAGTAGCTATGGGCAAGAATAAGGCAGACAGGGCGGAGGCAGAATGCGCTGTATTTTTCTTGGATTGTCATCGATTATCCTCGAAAAACCATAGCCGCTGAAAGCTGTTCTCTCAGCTAACGCTGATGGAGCAGAGCTGATGGTTTTTGAGTAGCTTTGCAGCTCCCTTTGCATTTTTGCCACCAAATTTTCCTGTCTGTATTGTCGCTATTTAGCCCAAGCTTGAGAAGTGGCTCAATGACCTGCACCGTCCCTCGCCTCTGCCCCCCCCCCCTCGTCTCATCGACCGGTTCAGACCAAGCTGGGACTCTCGAGGTGACTTCTGAGGGCACTCAAGCAATGTGTTTTTGAAGCAAGAAAGAAATATTGAAAGAAAGGGGAGAGGGGTTGGGAGCGCTGGGATGCGTGAAGACAATTGAGCTGAAAGATGGGCCTTCCATTCAGACCAAGTCAGTGTTTCTGCATCACAAGCACAAGAGTTTGACATTGGCGAAAAAAGCCCAGACAGTACTGGGTGGTGAGTAGGAGATCTCAGCTTCTGGTTTCTGCTAATGTGAAGCAGCAGGTCGCAAACTTCTTGACAGGGCAGCCAACGCCGGCGTGGGGACTGCCAACTGCAGCTGGCAATGCGGAGTTGCTATTCTTAGTCCTATTGTTTGCAGACTTCGCCGACCTGCTCAACCTGGTCTGAGCTGCTCTCAAGCGCAAAGATGGCGCGTTTTTATGCTGTTCATTGTTTCGAGGCGGTAAGGGGTTTGTTTGAGGAAGTTGCTCAACTTCAATGGAAAACCAGCATCCAGAAACTTCTTATGGAAGCTAGCGCTACAATGCTAAACAGTGGGGCCAGAGCAGCCCAGCTGTAGACGCGTCTGGCTCTCGTGCCACGACCCCTGGTTTTCGACTCCGTGCGCGGCCGCATAAATTTGGGCCTTGTGTGCGAAAACTTGGCCAGGGGATTGACGTGCGATACAAACTTTCGAAGGCCAGCCTCCAAAGCAAAAAGAGTGCACATGTCTTTTGAAAAGAAAATCAGGGAGGTTTTGCAACTTGTGTGCACGTATGAGTTTTTATGAGTGCATGCCTGCGTCAGCATCCGCACTCTTCTATGTGCTCAGAAGTCAGCAGAATGGCAGAATTGCCTCAGCACTGGTTGTGGGACGATGTCTTGGAAGGCGTTGCCTACAAAAGTCACAGCCCTACGGCGACTATCTATTATAGTATTCCTTATTAATACCTGTTTAAATTTCTCGAGAGAAAAGCTATGATCCTATGGCCTGGTTTTTAAACAGCTAAATTTTACGGAACACAAAGACTTACTGAATCACTTAAAAGTTGTTATACTTTTATTATGGCATTCCTCTTGGCTTTCATCTCTACTCGCACGTAGAATAGAGGTTGCACTTCCTGAGCTAAAAATGATTTTTTGAATTCAACATACCGTCTGCCAAGCAGCCATAAAGTTTGAAGGTCACATTTTCGCAGTCTCTGCTTTTGAAGTAGACTCTGAATCTCGCCGCGTTGATGGTACCGTTCAAGGCGTACATTGTGCCGGGCTCGTCCTCTGGGCTGGCTGTAAAATTCTGTCAATTTGAAGCGGCGCTATGCGTGTCAAAGTTCTGCTGATCAAATAGGCGGAGCTCGCATTGACAATAGAGCAGCTCAACTCACCAGCGGGCTGCGCACGGCATTGTTATCATGATCGACGAAGGTGACGAGCATCGTCTGCGACTGATTGCAGTTGGCTCCCGTCAGAGTCACGTTGGTCAGGTGGTACAGGTCCATTAAGAACACGGTGTGATGAGAGTTTGCAGTGCTGAGCGTCACGGATGTTGAGTTGATCTGCACCGGGATCGGCTGAACCAGTCTGTACCTCTCAATCGGCGGACACTCTGCAAGTGGCGTCGTTTTGAAGTGTCAAAAATCTGCGATCAGAAATTACTATTAGTAAGAGGATGCATTAAATTTTATTGTATGACATTTTTTGTGTCGATCAGTGCCCTATGTTTTTGGTCTGATTCAAACATACGCTCGTAAAACCAAACATATTCGTCTCCACAGCAAAACTGGCAGCAAAGCGTGGTTCAAGCAAGCATATCAAAAGAAGATGCTGCACCCTCGTTACAGGTGTACGAGTTATAGCAGCTTAGACAGTGCCTTCAGAGTGACGCATTGAAGCCAATAGCGAAGTTGGAGCACTCTGAGTTTGCGTACAAGGCAGTATTGGAGAGACTGGAAGAGAGGATGTGGTAGAGAGCGGCGTAGGGTAGTGCTGGTGCTAAAGGATTTGGATAGCTTTTCTGCAATCGAAATGGAGATGCACCTGAGTTAAAGAAGCGTGATCTGTCAGACCTTGCTGCTCTCAACCTGATGGAAGCTGGGCGTGAGTTTAATAGTACGCTCGCAATGGTCTGCTTTATCTGTGGGTGCAGAAAAAGCTGCCAACGGACAATCTACCGCGTTATCATTAATAGGTTGGCGAAAATGGCAAAGCTGACTTTTTGAGCGCGCTTCATCAATGGCTGTTGCGGGAGGCTGAACCACACTGAAGCAGAACTTAAGCAAGAAGAGCCCGGATACAGTGCGGACGCACTTTGGAGACGAAATAGTGAGCAATGGAAAATGAGCTGCCGTGTTTGTGACGGAAGCCCAAAGTGCCGGGCTGGATGGGGCACAAGTGAATATTTTCTGAGCTGAACTGTCATAAAGACAGTCTACTTAACTAGCTAGATGAAGAGGTATATTAGAGCTTGGGATAGCTGCTAGTGATCACCGAGTATGTACCGATACTTTACTTTTCGTAAGTCAAATTCATTTTGCTTGGCCGGGCAGGTGAAGTGGCGGTGCAGAGCTTCTTAAGCCAGCTCGGTGAATCTTGCACTATACCTCTGTCCGCCAGTCCTCACGTCCATTTTAAGCATTTTTAGACAGTGGAAGTACTGTTTTGAGAGTAGAATATTGAGTCTTTCGACACCCGCTAGCCTCCTAGACAGCAGAATACAGTCACGAGCCCGCCATTCAGAGTCATTTTAGCTCCTGGTGAACCTGGTTATGTCCTGGAGGCGCCTTTGGGGAGGGGGCGCAGCGCGTGCCGAGGGTCGACAGCGAGGGGCGTCAATACCAGAGGCTCCACCTCGGGGGGAGGGGGGGCGCTATCCAGGGGGCACCGTAACAACCCTGCATTTTCCTCACCAGCGGGCAGACCGATGAACTCGATCTTGATCGACTTGTTGCCAACGAAATCCACCGGCGTGAGCTTCAGCACCCTGGCCCGGATGCTGCCGTGCGGCAGCGGGTAGGTCTGGTTGATCATGTCGCTGCTGTTGATGCCCGGCAGCAGAGCCGGTGCGCTGGTCCCGTAGGTCTGCAGCGACTCCAGCAAGCTGCCGTAGGCCAGGTGAAACGTCTTCACGTAGATTTCCGGCGAGTCCTGGCCGATCACGTAGCCCCAGATGAGGTTGGCGAGGTCGAACTCGAACAGCAGGTAGTCGGAAGCGGCGAAGCCGTTGTTGCAGGACTGGTTGGCCAGGCTGGGCTCGCCGTCCGTCGACCAGCTGAGCTTCACGGCGACAGGCGGAAACTCGGCGTACGAGGCGCCCACTGCGCTGACCTGGTGCGGCCCGTAGGTCACGAGTGGCTGATCATCGCCTGCAGGTGATTGGGACTCGCTGCAGGTGATTGGGACTCGCTGCAGGTGATTGGGACTCGCTGCATGTGATTGGGACTCGCTGCAGGTGATTGGGACTCACTGCATGTGATTGGGACTCGCTTGCAGGTGATTGGGACTCGCTGCAGGTGATTGGGGCTCGCTGCAGGTGATTGGGACACGCTTGCAGGTGATTGGAACTCGCTGCAGGTGATTGGGACTCGCTGCAGGTGATTGGGACTCGCTGCAGGTGATTGGAACTCGCTGCAGGTGATTGGGACTCGCTGCAGGTGATTGGGACTCGCTGCAGGTGATTGGGACTCGCTGCAGGTGATTGGGACTCGCTGCAGGTGATTGGGACTATCTTGCAGATGACTTGAGATTCGCTGCAGGTGATTGAGATTTACCTGATTGGGATTCGTCTGCAACTCACTGGGACTCACCTGCAACTCTCTTACTTAAGCTAGATTTATTTCGTCCAGAAAAACGTACGTGACACTTCGAAACCTTTAAAAGGAGCTTTGATGGCCGGTGATTGATAGCGTAAAGAGTTTTAGGAAATCAAGAATTATTGATCATTTTATCCTTTAAGAGTACAGTGAGGTACTTTTACAACTGTTGATGGGACCAGAATATTTCTGCTAAGGAAGTACTTTTTACTGTAAGGCTTAGAAAAATCAAAATCGCAAACTACATGTAGACCATCATTTTAACAGTAGAACAAAACCCTAAATTAAGAATATGATTGAATAACATATTGTTATTGAATAACCAACAAAATCGACCAAAATTATTCTATTCGTACATGTACGTTGCAAGAAAGTCAACGCTATTTGGGGGGGGGGGACTTGGCCTGCTGCGCGCCACCTTCAATACCGACGACGAGTGAGTCAGCAAGGCTAGGCAGCATCTCTTCGTCATACCCGCCTGGCTTGTCCAAGCAACCTGCAGCTACTCCAGCCGAAGCTGGATCACTCTTACCAATCTCGGAGTAGCTGAGCACAGACGGTGCCATTTGAAGCACGGCAAAGCAGATCAAGACCAGTTGAGCCGACCGGCTCTCGCTGCTGGACTGCATGATCTGTGCTGAACGCTGTGTTTAAATTACTTTTTGCTTGAGTGTCTCTCTCGGATTCGGGCGATATTGAAAACTTCTAATCCACACTCAGCTTCCCACCTGCAGCCAGTTAACACCCCATCTTATGCCATCCTCTGTTTAGGCTTTGTTTATCTTGTCTACAGCCAGTCAGAATGAGAGGCCAAGGATACAATCTAGTCCAATCCCGATCCCTGTCCCAGCCTTGCTTTTCTGGTTACGAGTAGAAGTTTAGGATGAGGAAGGTCAAACCTGACACTCCAAATGCGCAGGAAGGTTGTCATGGTAACAAACGATTCTTGCGGAGGAAATAGTATAGTGTACAGTAGAGCAAAGGTCCGGGGGCCGTAGAAAAGTGGTCTAGCACAGCGCTCTTATGTGCCAGCGGCCCAGGGCTCGATTCCAAGTTCAGTCACATTATGGGGCTAAACTGGAATCTTAGCCTGGGTGTGGGTGCCTAACGACAAATAAAGTTAGGGCCGCTGTACCCTCCTGTGCTACTGCTCTGCGAACTTTCTGTACACTGTACAGACAGCTGCTCACAGTTTTATACTTACTGCGTGCAGGCAGATTTTACCCTTTTATTTTCTTGTAGCCAAATGTTGCGAGTGTACTTTCTACCCTGAATTTGTGTAATGGTTGTGTTTGTGAAGCAGCTTGATTAATATATCGACCAGTCGCTTATCCTTTAATCAACCCTAGCTAATTTAATTGCACATTTTCACATTTCTGTACAGTGTGTACCAGGGGTGTCGGAACCGGGGGGGGGGGCATGGGGGGCTGGAGCCCCCCTATTTTTAGCATGACCCTGCATGTGCCCTTTTTGAATTTCAAGCAAGTGTCGGCCGGTTTTCGGCTTTGGCTTTTCTGAGTCTTGGAAGCTAAGGCTACCATGCAGCTGATATAATAGTTCATGTTGTTCTCAATCCCACTCCACTACAGTGGTTTATTTAATGTGCCTAAGCCTAGTGCTTTTAGTTCAGGGGTCAGCGAACTTTTTACCTCAAGGGCCGGATTGAGAACAGCGCGTGACTGCCCTTCTGGGTCCGCTTCGCTGGGCCCCATAAGCGAAACGCGCGCCCAGGAGTCCCTGATGACTGCGGGCTATCGGGAGAGAGGATAGGGAATAGAGAAGAGAAATACGAGCGCAGGAGAAAGGAGAGGCGAAGGAATAAAGGAGAAGAGAGATAAAATAGGAGAGGAGAGAGGTGAAGAGATGAGAGGAAAGGAGAGGAGAGGAGAGGAGAGGAGAGGACAGGAGAGGAGAGGAGAGGAGAGGAGAGGAGAGGAGAGGAGAGGAGAGGACAGGAGAGGAAAGGAGAGGAGAGGAGAGGACAGGAGAATATGAGAAGAGAGAGGTGAGGGAAGAGAGAGCTGAGAAGAGACACAAACATCGAGCGGGCCGGATTGCTATTGTGAAGATTCAAAGGACCCAAGGGCCGGATAGAGAGGCTTTGCGGGCCACATTATGGCCCTCAGGCCGGAGTTTGCCAACCCCTGTTTTAGTAGCCCCTTTACTTTGGCATCTTTGATCGAAATATCGAGTCCGCCGTAATCCCAAGACTTAAACCGCTGCTGGCGCTGCAACTAAAAGCACTAAAATGCCGTCAGATAAAAGAATAAAGAGACAGCGCCAAGAGGAACTGAAGGAGGCAGCCAAGAGGTCCAGAAAATTACTGGTTTTCATTCATTTGAGATATTTACTAAATATTGATAGTGCAGTGCAGTTGCGCAATGTTTGAAGTACATGTAGTTGAAAATCCGAACAATTTTCTTCAGACTTTTGGCGACTTCAAACACAATTGAATATTGGCCCGGTTGTCACAATCAATGTCACAAACTGACATAACAGGAGGAGTTTGGGTGCCCTTATATTAAAAAAAATCATTTGCAATGTGCCCTCCCACCCAATAGCCCCCACTTTGAATTATGTTACGACACGCTGAACTTGTGTACTATACTATCTGTACTGTATTATGAATGTAGATATCGCCTCTTGACTATTGACCAAAAATATACTTTTGCGTATGAGTCGGCCGTTAACCCCCGGGTTTCCATGCATTTTCCGATTTAGATCTATTCCTGAACAAGTCAATACATATTTGTCCTCTACAAAATTTGAGCTGAACCTTTAAACAAAGATAGGTCTATTTCACAAGCTCCATCTTTTACATCGATAAGTTCAAAAATACTTTAAAAATTGAAAATTGAAAATAATTCAAAAATCCTAAAACACTTATTCTTGCTTGAGCGAAGCTCTACACTTTAAAATTTTCCATATTCTAAATAATGGTGGAGTTTTCAGCAGCCAGCACAACTAACAAGACTTTATAACGAATGTGAAAACTTGAGCCAGTGAACGTCGAAAAATTGTGAATTTCTGGGTTTTTGAGGTTTTAAGCTTTGTGAAACGTCGACCTTCGACATTTTGAGGCTGATCGAGAGCTCCGAGCACAGCGTTAAGTTTTTAATGCAATAAACAGATAGGCGAACACTACTTCTGAAAGTATTTTGTTATTTTTCACATCACTATTTTACTTATTATTCAGCATCGGTATCAAATGACTGAACATTTTTAAAAATATATTCTTGGCATTTGTTTTAGTCACTGCATCCGTCGGTTCCGTCTGTCCGACCGACCCGCCTTAAGCATGTGAAGTCGAGTTCTCAGACTGAGTGTATATGCAGTATATCCAGTATATGTATAAGCTATGCTTGGAACCAGCAACAATTTGTTCAAAATGTACCTATAGGAGTTCATATGGCACCGAGCTTTCCTCCATTAGCACTTTGGCAATATCCTCTACTGGATAGCACACTACTACTTTACATAGAACTCTGTAAACTCTTGCAAGAACTCTGTAAGCTTGTTAGATTCTGAAAAGTTCAAAAAGGGGTTTAAATAATTTAGAGTAGGAAACCAAAGGATCATGCAACAGGCCTACTCATAAACAATTGCATCATTTCTTTTCATTGGGCCTTATTACAAAGCTAACAAAGGTCAATAATATGCTATAAAATCTAAGTAGAATAGGGCCTATTTATTAGAGGTAATAGGCCCTAGTCATGGGTGGCAAAAGCTTGTGGCACCAAAGGTATGTGCCCTTTTCCCACCCAGAAAATAAGTCCACATGGTAATTTTTAATGCTTTTTCTGATTTTAGGCCATAATTAGTAGGCCTAGCTTATAAAGGTACATATGCCCCCTTGCTCTGTGCCTGGTGCCCTCCTAAAATATTAGGTTCCACTGCCCCTAGTAATAATGCAACTAAAAATTATTGAAGGGGGCAGATTCTGGAAGCCAGAAGGTATCCTATATACTAAAAATGGTCTGTCTGTGTCTATGTGATCGATTAGAGAAAAAATGGCTGGACCGATTTTGTTCAAACTTGCACTGTTCGATCAGAAATTTTCCCGTGACGGTACATGCATCGTGGCTAAGAAATTGCTCGATGCTAAAGGCATTAAATATTCGAAAAACATGCTTTTTTGCAAAGGTCAAGCAAACTTTTCGACTTGAAATGCATTGTAAGAATGCTAGAGAAAAAACTGACTGGTTGAATTCTGATTCTGAAATAGATTGCATCATAACTGAATTGTAACTCCGACTTGAATTGAAAATGCAGTGTGGAAGCGTAGCACCAGACTTGATTTAAATTGCGTAACCATATTGTTAACTGATACTGACTGACTGAGAAACTGATTATGTCATAACTGCTTCGTGTGATTTACTCTATGCTTGGATTTTCAAGTTTTGAATTATATAAGTGCAAAATTTGATGTTATCAAAACGATGAGAGCTAGCCTAGAGGTGAACAAACTGAACTGCTAAATGCAGCGACGATGGTTCGAATTTTCGTAGAGTATAATTTTTTTAATTAAAGCTTTTCAACGTCAGGAAAACTAAAAGACTTTTTAAAAAGAAGCGTCATGTAAAAATCATAGAAGCGTCATATAAAAAATCATAGTAGCGTCATATAAAAATCATAGATGCGTCATTTAAAAAATCATAGAAGCGTCATGTAAACAATCATAGAAGCGTCATGTAAACAATCATAGAAGCGTCATATAAAAATCATAGAAGCGTCATTTAAAAAATCATAGAAGCGTCATATAAAAATCATAGATGCGTCATGTAAAAAATCATAGAAGCGTCATGTTAACAATCATAGAAGCGTCATGTAAAAATCATAGAAGCGTCATATAAAAAAACATAGTAGCGTCATATAAAAATCATAGATGCGTCATTTAAAAAATCATAGAAGCGTCATGTAAACAATCATAGAAGCGTCATGTAAACAATCATAGAAGCGTCATATAAAAATCATAGCAGCGTCATTTAAAAAATCATAGAAGCGTCATATAAAAATCATAGATGCGTCATGTAAAAAATCATAGAAGCGTCATGTTAACAATCATAGAAGCGTCATGTAAACAATCATAGAAGCGTCGTGTAAACAATCATAGAAGCGTCATGTAAAAAATCATAGAAGCGTCATATAAAAATCATAAAAGCGTCATGTAAACAATCATAGAAGCGTCATGTAAAAAATCATAGAAGCATCATATAAAAATCATAGAAGCGTCATGTAAAAAATCATAGAAGCGTCATATAAAAATCATAGAAGCGTCATTAAAAAAATCATAGAAGCGTCATGTAAACAATCATAGAAGCGTCATGTAAACAATCATAGAAGCGTCATGTAAACAATCATAGAAGCGTCATATAAAAATCATAGAAGCGTCATGTAAAGATCATAGAAGCGTCATGTAAACAATCATAGAAGCGTCATGTAAAAAATCATAGAAGCGTCATATAAAAATCATAGAAGCGTCATGTAAACAATCATAGAAGCGTCATGTAAAAAATCGTAGAAGCGTTATATAAAAATCATAGAAGCGTCATGTAAAAAATCGTAGAAGCGTCATAATAACAATCATAGAAGCGTCATGTAAACAATCATAGAAGCGTCATGGAAAAAATCATAGAAGCGTCAAATAAAAAAATCATAAAAGCGTCATGTAAAAAATCATAGAAGCGTCATGTAAAAAATCATAGAAGCGTCATATAAAAATCATAGAAGCGTCATATAAAAATCATAGAAGCGTCATGTAAACAATCCTAGAAGCGTCATGTTAACAATCATAGAAGCGTCATGTAAACAATCATAGAAGCGTCATGTAAACAATCATAGAAGCGTCATGTAAACAATCATAGAAGCGTCATGTAAACAATCGTAGAAGTGTCATGTAAAAAATCATAGAAGCGTCATGTAAACAATCATACAAGCGTCATGTTAACAATCATAGAAGCGTCATGTAAACAATCATAGAAGCGTCATGTTAACAATCATAGAAGCGTCATGTAAACAATCGTAGAAGTGTCATGTAAAAAATCATAGAAGCGTCATGTTAACAATCATAGAAGCGTCATGTAAACAATCATAGAAGCGTCATGTAAAAAATCATAGAAGCGTCATATAAAAATCATAGATGCGTCATGTAAACAATCATAGAAGCGTCATGTAAACAATCATAGAAGCGTCATTAAAAAAATCAGAGAAGCGTCATGTAAAAAATCATAGAAGCGTCATGTAAAAAATCGTAGAAGCGTTATATAAAAATCATAGAAGCGTCATGTAAAAAATCGTAGAAGCGTCATAATAACAATCATTGAAGCGTCATGTAAACAATCATAGAAGCGTCATATAAAAATCATAGAAGCGTCATGTAAACAATCATTGAAGCGTCATATAAAAATCATAGAAGCGTCATGTAAAGATCATAGAAGCGTCATGTAAACAATCATAGAAGCGTCATGTAAAAAATCATAGAAGCGTCATATAAAAATCATAGAAGCGTCATGTAAACAATCATAGAAGCGTCATGTAAAAAATCATAGAAGCGTCATGTAAAAAATCGTAGAAGCGTCATAATAACAATCATAGAAGCGTCATGTAAACAATCATAGAAGCGTCATATAAAAAAATCATAAAAGCGTCATGTAAAAAATCATAGAAGCGTCATGTAAAAAATCATAGAAGCGTCATGTAAAAAATCATAGAAGCGTCATATAAAAATCATAGAAGCGTCATGTAAACAATCATAGAAGCGTCATGTAAACAATCATAGAAGTGTCATGCAAAAATCATAGAAGCGTCATTTAAAAAATCATAGAAGCGTCATATAAAAATCATAGAAGCGTCATGTAAACAATCCTAGAAGCGTCATGTTAACAATCATAGAAGCGTCATGTAAACAATCATAGAAGCGTCATGTAAACAATCATAGAAGCGTCATGTAAACAATCATAGAAGCGTCATGTAAACAATCGTAGAAGTGTCATGTAAAAAATCATAGAAGCGTCATGTAAACAATCATAGAAGCGTCATGTTAACAATCATAGAAGCGTCATGTAAACAATCATAGAAGCGTCATGTTAACAATCATAGAAGAGTCATGTAAACAATCGTAGAAGTGTCATGTAAAAAATCATAGAAGCGTCATGTTAACAATCATAGAAGCGTCATGTAAACAATCATAGAAGCGTCATGTAAAAAATCATAGAAGCGTCATTAAAAAAATCATAGAAGCGTCATGTAAACAATCATAGAAGCGTCATGTAAACAATCATAGAAGCGTCATTAAAAAAATCAGAGAAGCGTCATGTAAAAAATCATAGAAGCGTCATGTAAAAAATCGTAGAAGCGTTATATAAAAATCATAGAAGCGTCATGTAAAAAATCGTAGAAGCGTCATAATAACAATCATTGAAGCGTCATGTAAACAATCATAGAAGCGTCGTGTAAACAATCATAGAAGCGTCATGTAAAAAATCATAGAAGCGTCATATAAAAATCATAAAAGCGTCATGTAAACAATCATAGAAGCGTCATGTAAAAAATCATAGAAGCGTCATGTAAACAATCATAGAAGCGTCATGTAAAAAATCATAGAAGCGTCATATAAAAATCATAGAAGCGTCATTAAAAAATCATAGAAGCGTCATGTAAAAATCATAGAAGCGTCATGTAAACAATCATAGAAGCGTCATGTAAACAATCATAGAAGCGTCATATAAAAATCATAGAAGCGTCATGTAAACAATCATTGAAGCGTCATATAAAAATCATAGAAGCGTCATGTAAAGATCATAGAAGCGTCATGTAAACAATCATAGAAGCGTCATGTAAAAAATCATAGAAGCGTCATATAAAAATCATAGAAGCGTCATGTAAACAATCATAGAAGCGTCATGTAAAAAATCGTAGAAGCGTTATATAAAAATCATAGAAGCGTCATGTAAAAAATCGTAGAAGCGTCATAATAACAATCATAGAAGCGTCATGTAAACAATCATAGAAGCGTCATGTAAACAATCATAGAAGCGTCATATAAAAAAATCATAAAAGCGTCATGTAAAAAATCATAGAAGCGTCATGTAAAAAATCATAGAAGCGTCATATAAAAATCATAGAAGCGTCATGTAAACAATCATAGAAGCGTCATGTAAAAATCATAGAAGCGTCATGCAAAAATCATAGAAGCGTCATTTAAAAAATCATAGAAGCGTCATATAAAAATCATAGAAGCGTCATGTAAACAATCATAGAAGCGTCATGTTAACAATCATAGAAGCGTCATGTAAACAATCATAGAAGCGTCATGTAAAATCATAGAAGCGTCATGTAAAAATCATAGAAGCGTCATGTAAAAATCATAGAAGCGTCATGTAAAAATCATAGAAGCGTCATGTAAACAATCATAGAAGCGTCATGTAAAAATCATAGAAGCGTCATTAAAAAAATCATAGAAGCGTCATGTAAAAATCATAGAAGCGTCATGTAAAAAATCATAGAAGCGTCATGTAAAAATCATAGAAGCGTCATGTAAAAAATCGTAGAAGCGTCATATAAAAATCATAGAAGCGTCATGTAAAAAATCATAGAAGCGTCATGTAAAAATCATAGAAGCGTCATGTAAAAATCATAGAAGCGTCATGTAAAAATCATAGAAGCGTCATGTAAAAATCATAGAAGCGTCATGTAAACAATCATAGAAGCGTCATATAAAAATCATAGAAGCGTCATGTAAACAATCATAGAAGCGTCATGTAAACAATCATAGAAGCGTCATGTAAAAAATCATAGAAGCGTCATGTAAAAATCATAGAAGCGTCATGTAAACAATCATAGAAGCGTCATGTAAAAATCATAGAAGCGTCATGTAAAAATCATAGAAGCGTCATGTAAAAATCATAGAAGCGTCATGTAAAAAATCATAGAAGCGTCATGTAAACAATCATAGAAGCGTCATGTAAAAAATCGTAGAAGCGTCATATAAAAATCATAGAAGCGTCATGTAAAAATCATAGAAGCGTCATGTAAAAATCATAGAAGCGTCATAAAAATCATAGAAGCGTCATGTAAAAATCATAGAAGCGTCATGTAAAAAATCATAGAAGCGTCATGTAAAAAATCATAGAAGCGTCATGTAAAAATCATAGAAGCGTCATGTAAAAATCATAGAAGCGTCATGTAAAAATCATAGAAGCGTCATGTAAAAATCATAGAAGCGTCATATAAAAATCATAGAAGCGTCATGTAAAAAATCATAGAAGCGTCATATAAAAATCATAGAAGCGTCATGTAAACAATCATAGAAGCGTCATGTTAACAATCATAGAAGCGTCATGTAAACAATCATAGAAGCGTCATGTAAAAAATCATAGAAGCGTCATGTAAACAATCATAGAAGCGTCATGTAAAAATCATAGAAGCGTCATGTAAAAATCATAGAAGCGTCATGTAAACAATCATAGAAGCGTCATGTAAAAATCATAGAAGCGTCATGTAAAAATCATAGAAGCGTCATGTAAAAATCATAGAAGCGTCATGTAAACAATCATAGAAGCGTCATGTAAAAAATCATAGAAGCGTCATGTAAAAATCATAGAAGCGTCATGTAAACAATCATAGAAGCGTCATGTAAAAATCATAGAAGCGTCATGTAAAAATCATAGAAGCGTCATGTAAAAATCATAGAAGCGTCATGTAAAAATCATAGAAGCGTCATGTAAAAATCATAGAAGCGTCATGTAAAAATCATAGAAGCGTCATGTAAAAATCATAGAAGCGTCATGTAAAAATCATAGAAGCGTCATGTAAACAATCATAGAAGCGTCATGTAAAAATCATAGAAGCGTCATGTAAACAATCATAGAAGCGTCATGTAAAAATCATAGAAGCGTCATGTAAAAATCATAGAAGCGTCATGTAAACAATCATAGAAGCGTCATGTAAAAAATCATAGAAGCGTCATGTAAACAATCATAGAAGCGTCATGTAAACAATCATAGAAGCGTCATGTAAAAATCATAGAAGCGTCATGTAAACAATCATAGAAGCGTCATGTAAAAATCATAGAAGCGTCATGTAAAAAATCATAGAAGCGTCATGTAAAAAATCATAGAAGCGTCATGTAAAAAATCATAGAAGCGTTATAAAAAATCATAGAAGCGTCATGTAAAAAATCATAGAAGCGTCATAAAAAATCATAGAAGCGTCATGTAAACAATCATAGAAGCGTCATATAAAAAATCATAGAAGCGTCATGTAAAAAATCATAGAAGCGTCATGTAAAAATCATAGAAGCGTCATAAAAATCATAGAAGCGTCATGTAAACAATCATAGAAGCGTCATATAAAATCATAGAAGCGTCATGTAAAAATCATAGAAGCGTCATATAAAAATCATAGAAGCGTCATGTAAAATCATAGAAGCGTCATGTAAACAATCATAGAAGCGTCATGTAAAAATCATAGAAGCGTCATATAAAAATCATAGAAGCGTCATGTAAACAATCATAGAAGCGTCATGTAAAAATCATAGAAGCGTCATGTAAACAATCATAGAAGCGTCATGTAAACAATCATAGAAGCGTCATATAAAAATCATAGAAGCGTCATGTAAAAATCATAGAAGCGTCATGTAAACAATCATAGAAGCGTCATATAAAAATCATAGAAGCGTCATGTAAACAATCATAGAAGCGTCATGTAAAAATCATAGAAGCGTCATATAAAAATCATAGAAGCGTCATGTAAACAATCATAGAAGCGTCATATAAAAATCATAGAAGCGTCATGTAAAAAATCATAGAAGCGTCATGTAAAGATCATAGAAGCGTCATGTAAACAATCATAAAAGCGTCATGTAAAAAATCATAGAAGCGTTAAGAAAAAATCATAGAAGCCTTATTTAAAAACTAATGAAAGTGTCATTTAAAAAATTAAGAAGCATCATGGTAGAATAAAAGAAGCATCATGTCAGACATGAAGGGTGTCATGTAAAAATTAAATGCAGCTATAATGCTGTGCTGGGGAGAAAAACTGAGACGTCAAGGCTCTCAGAGAATAACTGAGATTAGGGGGGGGGTTTCTGTGATGTCAAAGCAAAAGTCAGAAGCTACTTCAAAGTTCATGTACTTTACTCAATTTTTTTATTGTATTCTTTGTTGGCTCGCCACTGGGGGGGGGCGCTGATAGAAGAAGAGTCATGTAAAAAATAAAAGTAGCACTACGTATACATAAAAGAAAAGTCATGTCGAAGTTAAAAGACTCATTTGGGAATTGCTACGAGGTCAAAGCTTGGTGGAAATTGTTATAGTGCTGTGATTCTTAAAGAAGGAATCACTAAAATGTCAAGGCTTAGGGGAGAAGAATTGCTGAGATTTCAAGGCTTTAGGTTGGGTTAAAGTTAGGTTTAGGTCAGGTGTGGGTTGAGGGTTAGATTTTATCGGGTTTCAAGGTTAACAGAATAACAGGGGATTTTTTAGATTTCAAGGTTTATGGGGGCCATCGCTGACATGTTAAGGTTTACGGGGGGAATAGCTGAGATGTCAAGGCTCACGGGGGTATAAATGAGATTTCAAGGCTAAAGTCAGAAGCTACATGTAGTTTATTGAAAAAATTTTATTATATTATTTGATGCCTCCTCAGGGGAGGGATCGCTGATAAAAAAAGCGTAATGTAAAAAATAAAAGAAGCTTCATGTCGAAGTTAAGAGATTCATTTGGGAATCCCTACGATGTCGAGGCTTGCAGGGAATCGCTATAATGCTGTAGTAGTGCTATAATGACTCTTAGAGAGAATTATTACTGAAATTTCAATGCTTTAGGGTTAGGTTAGGGTTAGGGTTAGGGTTAGGGTTAGGGTTAGGGTTAGGCTAGGGTTAGGGTTAGAAGGTTGACAGATATTTTTAGATTTCCAAGGCTTATTGGGGGCATTGCTAAGATGTCAAGGGGGGAGTTGATATGTTAAAGCTTGTGGGGGGGAATTACTGACATGTCAAGGCTTACAAGGTTTGACAGGAGATTTTTTAAGATTTCAAGGATACATGTAGCTTATTTAAAAAACGTGTATTGCATTTCTTTGGCTCCCCAACGGGGGGCGTAGATTGCTAGTAAAAACCTAAAAGTGGGCAAAAAAGTGCAACTTTATATTTTAGCAAAAATTTGCTTGGTCTCCCTTTGACTTTTTTCTAGTCTCCACTTAAGCTAATCGTTGGGGTAACCACCCCCTTGACCCCCTGGTTGCGCCACTGATTAAGGGGTTAGACAAGATCTTAATCTCAATCTTATTATTAATCATCAAGATCTTGGCACTTTTTTATCTCAATCTTAGTTTTAAGATCTTAAAAAAAGTCAGGATTTGTGACTTACATGACTAGGCCTATTAGTAACAACAACAATATTAGGTCATATAATTTATATTTTATATATATCCTCATTCCCAAATCTAATAATAATATATACACAAGAAAATTCTAGCATAAAATGGACATGAAAAAGGGTTGGCATAAAATATCTGGTGTACAAAATAATTTACCTGAAAATTATGCCACAGAGGCAGAGCTGACATATGGTGGCCCTAGCTATTAGCATACAAAATACCAAAATATTGTAATGCAAAAAGGTCCTAGTGTTGCAATGCAAAAAAGGTCTTTTATTGTTGAAATCTCTTCCAACAATGTGCATATATCATGAGTAAATTTATTTTTCTAATATTAAAAATATAATAAAGGAGGTAACTTTTTCTAGTATAGGCGCCTACCATATAATAGATTTGAAAGTTTAGATATATATCAAGTTATTAACCAGCTCAATATTATATAACAATTGTTTTTCCTTCTATTATTACTATCATTGTACATATTTAACAAATAACCATATTAGTAGTATAATAGATAAAATAGTGTAAATAGGCCTACAAATGTTAATTAAGCCTAATCTCAAATCTCAATCAAATTTGAAAAATATCTAAAATATGATTTGTCTAACCCTTAGTATTTATGTAGTTCTTAATCATTTTATTATCTGCTATTTTGTCATTATAATCCATTTTGTTACCTAATAGGATATCTATGACTCCTTCTTGGTTCTAGTCACTACTAAGCATGTCAATTGTAAGTAGAGCTCGAACAGGATCCCGATCCCGATCTCGAATTCTTGGGATCCCAAAGATTTTTTGGGAATTCGGGATCGGGATCCCAAAGGCTTAGAAAACTCGGGAGCACAATAGATTGATAATAAAGATGATGCTTTCAACAATCAAGAGCAGTAATCAATACTAAGCTAATTTTTGTAACAGCAACTATAAATATGTTGAAAGTTTGACCTTGAATTCACCAAATAAAGCAGCAGATTTTTACTTAGTAACAGTTTTGTAAAGAGTTGTACTTGTAAATAACAAACTAACGAGTATGAGGCTTTTCACAAAGCGATTCCAGAAACAGAATTTTACAAGAAAAAAGCAGTATAACTAATGCAATTCAATATTACATTAATGCGGAACAGTTGCCTTTCGTGTGATCAAGGCTGAATAGCATAGATAGTCAGATAAAACTATCTTTGAATCCTTGATTCATTAGTTAGTAAGTAATATATTCTCAGATCCCGGATTCCCGAATCCCAAATACTAATCCCGAATCCCAATCCCAAAATTATTTTCAATCCCGATCCCGATCCCGAGATTGTATATAAAATTTGTATTAGTGTTTGAATTTTTAAAAAAATTTCTATATTTAAGATGAGTAGCCATTTTATTGGTGGTTATATCGTTTTAATAGAAAGATAAAGTTTTTTAATAGTTTTGTATGCATTACCATATGTACTAATATGTGTTGCAATGCAATGCATTGTCATTTACCACTTGACTAATTAGTTGATATGATATCAAAGTATTAAGTAGCTAAGTTCTAGGTATTTCAATATTTGGTCACTTTATCATAATATTTTACAAGGCTACTTGTTATACAATATATTTCTTTTATATAAAGGTTTTATTCATATAGGTTTAAGCCTACTATAGCCTCTAGTTTTGTTTAGATTATATATAGATCTTTTTATTTTCTAAAACATTAACTTAAGTAAATATATTATAAAATAATGTAACTTTCCCTTCTATTGAGTTTTGATTTTAGTTATAGATAATATTTAGTAGCCAACAACAATATTTGCAGTACCTGTCTTGTTATGTCTTTATGCTTATAATCTTCAATAATGCTTAATAGCCAGATTGTTATAATATATTTCAATATAAATTGTCAAGCAAATCAATAAATATATAATATCAAACCTTGGATAGGTAGGTCTATTGATTCTATAGTTTTGTATAAAATTTGTTTGCATTCTTGACATCATACATGCGCAACCTTGGGAATCACCCGGCCATTTCTATTGGCAACACACACATGTAAGTCGCTATTGGCTGAAAGCAGTGACTACTATTCTGTCCAATAGCGACATACATGTGTGTGTTGCCAATAGAAACGGCCGAGTGAATCCTAAGGTTGCGCCCAAGCATGATTCTTGTTAACCCCAAAGCTACTGCACCCTGTTAAATATATATATATCCTTAGTGCTCTATTTGGGCTATTCCCTATTTTATTCCCTATGCTCATATTGTATATATGAGCATATCAACCCCTTAGCTATTCTGTCCTTTGTTATGGATGTTAACAAAAATTTATTTATTTAGTACCGTTGCATTCATGCACTAGTTAATTGCCAGCTGAGCAGGGCAGTGTCACACAGCTCAGCCATGATAGGCGGCCTATTCATCTACAACCACAAAGGCGAGGTGCTAATCTCGCGGGTCTACCGAGACGACATCGGTCGCGAGGCGGTGGACGCCTTCAGGGTGAACGTCATTCACGCCAGGCAGCAGGTGCGGTCGCCAGTCAGCAGCATCGGCCGCACCAGCTTTTTCCACGTGAAGCGGTCGAACATCTGGCTGTGCGCGGTGGCCAAGAAGAACGTCAGCGCATCGCTGGTGTTCCAGTTTCTCTACAAGATGATCGAAGTCATGGTGTCCTACTTCGGCAAGATCAACGAGGAGAACATCAAGAATAACTTTGTGCTCATCTACGAGCTGCTTGACGAGCTGCTGGACTATGGCTACCCGCAGAACACCGACACGGGCGTGCTGAAGACCTACATCACCCAGCAGGGCGTCAGGGCGCAGACCAAGGAGGAGACCACGAGAATTACCAATCAGGTGGGGTGGGGGAGACTTCATTTACGTAGAGAGCCTCGACTATTTATTGTACTCGTAGGATATCGTAGCGAAGTGAGCCGTCTTTAACGTAGGCATTCTTAGTTAAGTTTGGGAACCTTCGTTAACGTAGGGATCCTTATCTAACGTTGAGATTCCTAAATGACGTAGAGAGCCTTCACTAACGTATTGCACAGAGATTATTAATATTAATGTTTGAACCTTCAACTAACCTTAATTGACGTAGTGAGCGTTCCGTTGCGTAGACAGCCTTCTATTTTGTCTATTAATTTCAACCGCCCAAGCATCCGTATACCATTAAATATCCCGCAGGTCACGGGACAGATCGCCTGGCGCCGGGAGGGCATCAAGTACCGGCGCAACGAGCTGTTCCTTGACGTGATCGAGTCCGTCAACCTGCTGATGTCGCCCCAGGGCCAGGTGCTGTCCGCCCACGTGTCCGGCCGTGTCCGAATGAAGTCCTACCTGTCCGGCATGCCCGAGTGCAAGTTCGGCATCAACGACAAGGTCGTGGTGGACAGCAGGCGCGGCGGCGGCGCCGGCGAAGCCTCGGGAGGCGGCGGGGGCAAGTCCGGCCACATCGCCATCGACGACTGCCAGTTCCACCAGTGCGTGAAGCTCAGCAAGTTCGACACCGAGCACTCCATCTCGTTCATCCCGCCGGACGGCGAGTTCGAACTCATGACCTACCGGACCACCAAGGACATCAGCCTGCCGTTCCGGGTCATCCCGTTGGTGCGCGAGACCGGCCGGTCCGGCATGGAGGTCAAGGTGGTGGTGAAGAGCAACTTCAAGCCGTCCCTGCTGGCCCAGAAGGTCGAGGTTCGAATCCCCACCCCGCTGAACACCAGCGGAGTGCAGGTGGTGTGCATGAAGGGCCGGGCCAGGTACAAGGCCTCTGACAACGCCATCGTGTGGAAGATCAAGCGGATGGGCGGCATGAAGGAGCTGCAGCTGAGCGCCGAGATCGACATGCTCAGCTCCACCGACAAAGCCAAGAAGTGGACCCGACCGCCCATCTCCATGAACTTTGAGGTGGCTATGTCGGATCACTGCTTGCTGGAATCCCACACTGTACATTAGCAACACTGGAATCCCTCACTGTACATTAGCTACACTGGAATCCCTCACTGTACATTAGCTACACTGGAATCCCTCACTGTACATTAACTACACTGGAATCCCTCACTGTACATTAGCTACACTGGAATCCCTCACTGTACATTAACTACACTGGAATCCCTCACTGTACATTAGCTACACTGGAATCCCACACTGTACATTAGCTACATTGGAATTCCACACTGTACATTAGCTACATTGGAATTCCACACTGTACATTAGCTACACTGGAATTCACACTGTACATTAGCTACATTGGAATTCCACACTGTACATTAGCTACATTGGAATTCCACACTGTACATTAGCTACATTGGAATTCCACACTGTACATTAGCTACACTGGAATTCACACTGTACATTATCTACATTGGAATTCCACATTGTACATTAGCTACATTGGAATCCCACACTGTACATTGGCTGCACTGTAATCCCACACTGTACATTGGCTGCACTGGAATCCCACACTACATCAGCTGCACTGGAATCTCACACTGTACATTAGAATCCCATGTACATTAGCTGCATGTGAATCCCACACTACATCAGCTGCACTGGAATCTCACACTGTACATTAGAATCCCATGTACATTAGCTGCATGTGAATCCCAAACTTGCATCGGAATCTCACACTGAAATTCCCGCAGGTGCCCTTCGCTCCATCCGGCTTCAAAGTCCGCTACCTGAAGGTGTTCGAGTCCAAGCTGAACTACTCGGATCATGACGTCATCAAGTGGGTTCGGTACATCGGCAAGAGCGGCTTCTACGAAACAAGGTGCTGAAACCAAACCGAATTTCTTAGTTCGTATAAGTTTTGGACAACAAAATTAAAAATTGTCGCTGTTACACGCATGAGTAGCATGTCTAGCGTTTTATCTCTATTTTTATACAATTGTTTTCATTGCCTCCAAGAGAATCTGTTTTGCCTGGTTTAATTTGGCTTGTCACGGCTTCCTCCTTTTTTATCCGATTTCAGTTTTGGGAATCTGTTTATCGCGTCGGACTGGATGCTGTTTTTTAATATTCTCTTCTGAATTATTAACCTGGCTTCCACCGATTTTGTTTTTATTTCTCTTGCTTCTTTGCCTCTTCTAGAAGAAGCAGACTCGCTGCATACTGTACTGTATTTCTGCTCGCTGAATCCGGTTTTGTTTTGCCCGTTTTTCAAATTTTATTTTATTTGATAGTTGTTCAAAACCATTGCAGCATGCCCCCCTGCCGCCCGTGTATCCAGCAATGCGTTCTGTTCCTGCCTGCTGAAACAATTTCTCTGCATGCCAATTAAATTTATTGATAATAAATGCGTGAATATTAATTGTTGATAGCCGCTCGAAGTTTATTAGCGCCAGCAAAATTGGTTTTCAACAAACTCGATTATTTCTTTTAATCTGTGCAGCATTGAAGTTCCAACAGCTGTGCTCTGTGAAGCTTCTGTACTGGGTGAGCTGGATCTCCACCCATCATGCTAAAGAGACTGGGTTTTGAGCAGAAGTTTGAGTCTTGTAGCAGTTCTGCAGGAATGGCTCTCGCACTATGCGAGCAATCGCACCATGCATGTACCCGTGTGAAATTGTAACGGTCACAGTTTGACTGTTTTCTGATCATCAAAAAACAACACGTGTGACCCTCCACCCCATCAATAAACGGTCACTCGTGTGGCCCTCCATGCAATGTGACCGTCAACTAAACGGTCACTCGTATCGTCGTGTGACCAGTTATTTTTGGTCGTACACCGCTCAGCTCTCTGACACTCAGTTGTACACTGCCTTTCCCGTCACCCTGCAGCCAATCAGTTTGCAGGCTTCTTGTTTATCAGGCCCAACTCCAACCTACGCAATATCGATTACTAAATATATATTGGCGCTCAAGGCCGCCCGGTGGCCAAGCCTTTGTTGTCTCTAAATAAAGCAAATCTACAATAAATGTGAGAGTCAAATAAACGATCACTACCGTGTGATCAATGTGACAAGCAAACAAGCGGTCACCCATGTGACAATCAAATAAATTAAAGGTCACTCTGATCATGTGACTGTCAAAGCAAGCACATTATGGAGCTTACCTGAGTCATATTCTCTAAATTCTTAGCTAATCTCTCTCTGCACTATTATAGTCATAAGAACTCGTATATAGTAATGTAAATTAACACAAAAGAAATTTTTTTAAATGAATATATGTACCTTAGACTATTCGTTATTAATCCCTTTGATGCTGACGCCCCCCTTTAGTGCTGGCGCGCTGGTGCAGACGACGGCCAGACGATGGGATGTACATTATAATGGGGTCAGAAACCCTTGAGTGCATGCTCAGGGGTCAGAAATACATGTACACGTGTACAGTAGCTCGTGCATGAATTTGCAACTACACGATACGTTAGAAGCCGCATCAGAGACTCGATCGTCTGTTCAAACTCACCACCAGCCTGTACCAAACGGCATGCATGCAGGCAAGCTTTGCAGCGCATGTGCACTCTGCACACGTGACTTGCAGAGCCGCTACTGGGGTTGTGCGGCCGTAGCTCAGTGGTCAAGCGCGGCGCTCTGATGTGCCAGCGGCCCAGGCTCGATTCCAAGTGCAGTCAAATTCATTTTTTGGACTAGATCGAATTCTCGGCTTGGCTCTCCTTTAACAATTAACACCCTTTGTACGAGCGTACATGCCAAACAATAAGTCACGGACTACTTAAGTACTATCTACTAGTGGTCCTTGCAATAAGTTAGGGCCGGTACACTCCTGTGCGAGTGTGCCGGTGCATATGAATGCGTACGTATCCGCGCGCTTGTGTGCCTGCTCAGGGGAGTCGGTGGAATGGAGAGTAATGCCTCTCGCCGGTTGTGTGACAACCCAGCCCCCTGCCTCAACATTAAAAAGGTGGATGCATTTGTCTCCTACGTGTACGTCCCAGAGGTGGTTAAAGTTGAGCTCCTGTCATCCGAGCTTGGTTTGCATATACCTGCTTGCCGTTTCATTTAGTCTTTGGAAATGCGCAATTTTTTGGGTCGATCATTAGGGGGGAGGGGAGGCGGCAGCGGCCTCACCGGCCCAGTCTGCGAAAGCCACCGGCAAGTTGAAAACACATTCATTTGTGGTGCAATTCACACTCATGACGGTCCACCCCCCACCCCCCGAGGCACAGAGTGTACATGCCTGATGATTAGAAAGTTAGGGCCCCCCCCGAATCACAGAGTGTACATGCCTGATGATTAGAAAGTCAGGGCCCCCCCGAGGCACAGAGTGTACATGCCTGATGATTAGAAAGTCAGGCCCCCCCCCGAGGCACAGAGTGTACATGCTGATGATTAGAAAGTCAGGGCCCCCCCCGAGGCACAGAGTGTACATGCTGATGATTAGAAAGTCAGGCCCCCCCCCCGAGGCACAGAGTGTACATGCCTGATGATTAGAAAGTCAGGGCCCCCCGAGGCACAGAGTGTACATGCCTGATGATTAGAAAGTCAGGGCCCCCCCGAGGCACAGAGTGTACATGCCTGATGATTAGAAAGTCAGGCCCCCCCCCGAGGCACAGAGTGTACATGCTGATGATTAGAAAGTCAGGGCCCCCCCCCCGAGGCACAGAGTGTACATGCTGATGATTAGAAAGTCAGGCCCCCCCGAGGCACAGAGTGTACATGCCTGATGATTAGAAAGTCAGGGCCCCCCGAGGCACAGAGTGTACATGCCTGATGATTAGAAAGTCAGGGCCCCCCCGAGGCACAGAGTGTACATGCCTGATGATTAGAAAGTCAGGCCCCCCCGAGGCACAGAGTGTACATGCCTGATGATTAGAAAGTCAGGGCCCCCCGAGGCACAGAGTGTACATGCCTGATGATTAGAAAGTCAGCCCCCCCCGAGGCACAGAGTGTACATGCCTGATGATTAGAAAGTCAGGCCCCCCCGAGGCACAGAGTGTACATGCCTGATGATTAGAAAGTCAGGGCCCCCCGAGGCACAGAGTGTACATGCCTGATGATTAGAAAGTCAGAGCCCCCCCCCCGAGGCACAGAGTGTACATGCCTGATGATTAGAAAGTCAGGCCCCCCCCGAGGCACAGAGTGTACATGCCTGATGATTAGAAAGTCAGGGCCCCCCGAGGCACAGAGTGTACATGCCTGATGATTAGAAAGTCAGAGCCCCCCCCCCCGAGGCACAGAGTGTACATGCCTGATGATTAGAAAGTCAGGGCCCCCCCCGAGGCACAGAGTGTACATGCCTGATGATTAGAAAGTCAGGGCCCCCCCCCGGGAGGCACAGAGTGTACATGCCTGATGATTAGAAAGTCAGGGCCCCCCCGAGGCACAGAGTGTACATGCCTGATGATTAGAAAGTCAGGGCCCCCCGAGGCACAGAGTGTACATGCCTGATGATTAGAAAGTCAGGGCCCCCCCCCGAGGCACAGAGTGTACATGCTGATGATTAGAAAGTCAGGGCCCCCCCCGAGGCACAGAGTGTACATGCTGATGATTAGAAAGTCAGGCCCCCCCCCGAGGCACAGAGTGTACATGCCTGATGATTAGAAAGTCAGGGCCCCCCGAGGCACAGAGTGTACATGCCTGATGATTAGAAAGTCAGGGCCCCCCCCGAGGCACAGAGTGTACATGCCTGATGATTAGAAAGTCAGGCCCCCCCGAGGCACAGAGTGTACATGCCTGATGATTAGAAAGTCAGGGCCCCCCGAGGCACAGAGTGTACATGCCTGATGATTAGAAAGTCAGCCCCCCCCCGAGGCACAGAGTGTACATGCCTGATGATTAGAAAGTCAGGGCCCCCCGAGGCACAGAGTGTACATGCCTGATGATTAGAAAGTCAGGCCCCCCCCGAGGCACAGAGTGTACATGCCTGATGATTAGAAAGTCAGGGCCCCCCGAGGCACAGAGTGTACATGCCTGATGATTAGAAAGTCAGCCCCCCCCGAGGCACAGAGTGTACATGCCTGATGATTAGAAAGTCAGGCCCCCCCCCGAGGCACAGAGTGTACATGCCTGATGATTAGAAAGTCAGGCCCCCCCCGAGGCACAGAGTGTACATGCCTGATGATTAGAAAGTCAGCCCCCCCCCGAGGCACAGAGTGTACATGCCTGATGATTAGAAAGTCAGCCCCCCCCCGAGGCACAGAGTGTACATGCCTGATGATTAGAAAGTCAGGCCCCCCCCCCGAGGCACAGAGTGTACATGCCTGATGATTAGAAAGTCAGCCCCCCCCCGAGGCACAGAGTGTACATGCCTGATGATTAGAAAGTCAGGCCCCCCCCCGAGGCACAGAGTGTACATGCCTGATGATTAGAAAGTCAGGCCCCCCCCCCGAGGCACAGAGTGTACATGCCTGATGATTAGAAAGTCAGGCCCCCCCGAGGCACAGAGTGTACATGCCTGATGATTAGAAAGTCAGGCCCCCCCGAGGCACAGAGTGTACATGCCTGATGATTAGAAAGTCAGCCCCCCCCCCCGAGGCACAGAGTGTACATGCCTGATGATTAGAAAGTCAGGGCCCCTGTGCACCCCAATATGCGATCTAGAAACTGACAATCCGAAACAGCAGTTGATTGACATTTGATTGGCTGAGGAAGAATTTCCATCCAAAAATTTATTTTGTATTTGGCAGGCAGGAGGAGACAGCTCGGAACCACAATCAAAGTAAAAAATGGATACGTGCAGTACTGAATACTGACAAGGGGGAGTAGTATGAATAGCAGAATTTGCTCCGCAACGAGAATGTTAGAGTGAGGGGAACAAAGCTAATAGAGAATATTCACAAAAAATGACAAAGATAAAAATTCAATTAGTTTAGTAATGACGCTATCAAATTAGATGTGAAAACTGCGTGATTCTACTGCACTGAAAGATTTCATAACACTGTTTAACAATTAAGTCAGCTAATAACCCATATTCCAGTTTTAAAAGTTAAAATATTTCTGTTCATCGCGGAGAAACATGCGCGCTTGTCCTACTATAAGTAGGCTAGTACTTCACCTCTACTTGTTCAGGAAGAAAAACTGACTGGCAAAGTTGGCCAGGCCGATCAGGATGATGCAGCAGTGAGGCACCAGGCGGCCCACCGTCAGGGTGCCGTTCATGCGGGCCTCCAGCAGGGTGATCAGCGGCGGCAGCGTGAAGATGTAAGCCAACCCACACAGAGCCCCGGAGAACCTGTCCGGTCCGGTCGGGGGGGGTGAGGTGCACTCATAGTAACAGGGTATTTCTAGTTAAGCAACAATGTATTTCTAGCATAGCAACCGAGTTAATTCCAGCGTAACAACCGGGTATTTCCAGCATAGCAACCGGGTATTTCTAGCATAGCAACCGGGTATTTCTAGCATAGCAACCGGGTATTCCTAGCATAGCAACCAGGTATTTCTAGCATAGCGACCGGGTTAATTCCAGTATAGCAATAGAGTATTTATTTCTAGCATAGCAACCGGGATAATTCCAGCATAGCAACCGGTTTAATTCCAGAATAGCAACCGGTTTAATTCCAGCATAGCAAACGGGTGAATTCCAGCATAGCAACCGGGATAATTCCAGCATAGCAACCGGTTTAATTCCAGCATAGCAACCGGGATAATTCCAGCATAGCAACCGGGTTAATTCCAGCATAGTAACAGAGTACTTATTTCTAGCATAGCAACCGGGTATTTCTAGCTTAGCAACCGGGTGAATTCCAGCATAGCAACCGGAATAATTCCAGCATAGCAACCAGGTATTTTTAGCATAGCAACCGGGTATTTTTAGCATAGCAAACGGGAATTTTCAGCATAGCAACATGGTATTTCCGCCTTGGAAACAATAAATCGTATTATGGAAGGGTAACTATAAGGAATAACCTTACTGTTACGTTACTAATACTTCAACTGGCTCCCTCCAATCACCTGAGAATGTTGCCAATATTGGGGTAGAACACGGCCACAACAATGGCCACCCCCATGACGGACACGTGCAGCACGCTGACGTGCACCCAGCTGGGGTAGACGCTGTGGAACAGGTAGTGCATCAGCTGGGCCCGCAGAATGTACATCAGCAGCGGGAACACCGTCACCATCTGGACGAACAGAAAGATTCGGGCGGTGAAGGCCAGCACATCCGCGCTGGGGATATTGTCCAGCAGGTTCTGCGGGGTTCGGGTGGCAGTTCATGTGTTTAACTGGTGCAGTCAGTGTTTAACTGGTGTAGTCAGTGTGTTTAACTGGTGCAGTCAGTGTTTAACTGGTGTAGTCAGTGTGTTTAACTGGTGCAGTCAGTGTGTTTAACTGGTGCAGTCAGTGTGTTTAACTGGTGTAGTCAGTGTGTTTAACTGGTGTAGTCAGTGTGTTTAACTGGTGCAGTCAGTGTGTTTAACTGGTGCAGTCAGTGTGTTTAACTGGTGCAGTCAGTGTGTTTAACTGGTGCAGTCAGTCAGTGTGTTTAACTGGTGCAGTCAGTGTGTTTAACTGGTGCAGTCAGTGTGTTTAACTGGTGCAGTCAGTGTGTTTAACTGGTGCAGTCAGTGTGTCTAACTGGTGTAGTCAGTGTGTTTAACTGGTGCAGTCAGTGTGTTTAACTGGTGCAGTCAGTGTGTTTAACTGGTGCAGTCAGTGTGTTTAACTGGTGTAGTCAGTGTGTTTAACTGGTGTAGTCAGTGTGTTTAACTGGTGCAGTCAGTGTGTTTAACTGGTGTAGTCAGTGTGTTAACTGGTGCAGTCTGTGTGTTTAACTGGTGCAGTCAGTGTGTTTAACTGGTGCAGTCAGTGTGTTTAACTGGTGCAGTCAGTGTGTTTAACTGGTGCAGTCAGTGTGTTTAACTGGTGTAGTCAGTGTGTCTAACTGGTGCAGTCAGTGTGTTTAACTGGTGCAGTCAGTGTGTTTAACTGGTGCAGTCAGTGTGTTTAACTGGTGCAGTCAGTGTGTTTAACTGGTGCAGTCAGTGTGTTCAACTGGTGCAGTCAGTGTGTTTAACTGGTGTAGTCAGTGTGTTTAACTGGTGCAGTCAGTGTGTTTAACTGGTGCAGTCAGTGTGTTTAACTGGTGCAGTCAGTGTGTTTAACTGGTGTAGTCAGTGTGTTTAACTGGTGCAGTCAGTGTGTTTAACTGGTGCAGTCAGTGTGTTTAACTGGTGCAGTCAGTGTGTTTAACTGGTGTAGTCAGTGTGTTTAACTGGTGTAGTCAGTGTTTAACTGGTGCAGTCAGTGTGTTTAACTGGTGTAGTCAGTGTGTTTAACTGGTGCAGTCAGTCAGTGTGTTTAACTGGTGCAGTCAGTGTGTTTAACTGGTGTAGTCAGTGTGTTTAACTGGTGCAGTCAGTGTGTCTAACTGGTGCAGTCAGTGTGTTTAACTGGTGCAGTCAGTGTGTTTAACTGGTGTAGTCAGTGTGTTTAACTGGTGCAGTCAGTGTGTTTAACTGGTGCAGTCAGTGTGTTTAACTGGTGCAGTCAGTCAGTGTGTTTAACTGGTGCAGTCAGTGTGTTTAACTGGTGCAGTCAGTGTGTTTAACTGGTGCAGTCAGTGTGTTTAACTGGTGCAGTCAGTGTGTTTAACTGGTGCAGTCAGTGTGTTTAACTGGTGCAGTCAGTCAGTGTGTTTAACTGGTGCAGTCAGTGTGTTTAACTGGTGCAGTCAGTGTGTTTAACTGGTGCAGTCAGTGTGTTTAACTGGTGCAGTCAGTGTGTTTAACTGGTGCAGTCAGTGTGTTTAACTGGTGCAGTCAGTGTGTTTAACTGGTGTAGTCAGTGTGTTTAACTGGTGTAGTCAGTGTGTCTAACTGGTGCAGTCAGTGTGTTTAACTGGTGCAGTCAGTGTGTTTAACTGGTGTAGTCAGTGTGTCTAACTGGTGTAGTCAGTGTGTCTAACTGGTGTAGTCAGTGTGTTTAACTGGTGCAGTCAGTGTGTTTAACTGGTGCAGTCAGTGTGTTTAACTGGTGCAGTCAGTGTGTTTAACTGGTGTAGTCAGTGTGTTTAACTGGTGCAGTCAGTGTGTTTAACTGGTGCAGTCAGTGTGTTTAACTGGTGCAGTCAGTGTGTTTAACTGGTGCAGTCAGTGTGTTTAACTGGTGCAGTCAGTGTGTTTAACTGGTGCAGTCAGTCAGTGTGTTTAACTGGTGCAGTCAGTGTGTTTAACTGGTGCAGTCAGTGTGTTTAACTGGTGCAGTCAGTGTGTTTAACTGGTGCAGTCAGTGTGTTTAACTGGTGCAGTCAGTGTGTTTAACTGGTGCAGTCAGTGTGTTTAACTGGTGCAGTCAGTCAGTGTGTTTAACTGGTGCAGTCAGTGTGTTTAACTGGTGCAGTCAGTGTGTTTAACTGGTGCAGTCAGTGTGTTTAACTGGTGTAGTCAGTGTGTTTAACTGGTGCAGTCAGTGTGTTTAACTGGTGCAGTCAGTGTGTTTAACTGGTGCAGTCAGTGTGTTTAACTGGTGCAGTCAGTCAGTGTGTTTAACTGGTGCAGTCAGTGTGTTTAACTGGTGCAGTCAGTGTGTTTAACTGGTGCAGTCAGTGTGTTTAACTGGTGCAGTCAGTGTGTTTAACTGGTGCAGTCAGTGTGTTTAACTGGTGCAGTCAGTGTGTTTAACTGGTGCAGTCAGTCAGTGTGTTTAACTGGTGCAGTCAGTGTGTTTAACTGGTGCAGTCAGTGTGTTTAACTGGTGCAGTCAGTGTGTTTAACTGGTGCAGTCAGTGTGTTTAACTGGTGTAGTCAGTGTGTTTAACTGGTGCAGTCAGTGTGTTTAACTGGTGCAGTCAGTGTGTTTAACTGGTGTAGTCAGTGTGTTTAACTGGTGTAGTCAGTGTGTTTAACTGGTGCAGTCAGTGTGTTTAACTGGTGTAGTCAGTGTGTTTAACTGGTGCAGTCTGTGTGTTTAACTGGTGCAGTCAGTGTGTTTAACTGGTGCAGTCAGTGTGTTTAACTGGTGCAGTCAGTCAGTGTGTTTAACTGGTGCAGTCAGTGTGTTTAACTGGTGTAGTCAGTGTGTTTAACTGGTGCAGTCAGTGTGTTTAACTGGTGCAGTCAGTGTGTTTAACTGGTGCAGTCAGTGTGTTTAACTGGTGCAGTCAGTGTGTTTAACTGGTGCAGTCAGTGTGTTTAACTGGTGCAGTCAGTCAGTGTGTTTAACTGGTGCAGTCAGTGTGTTTAACTGGTGTAGTCAGTGTGTTTAACTGGTGCAGTCAGTGTGTTTAACTGGTGTAGTCAGTGTGTTTAACTGGTGCAGTCAGTGTGTTTAACTGGTGCAGTCAGTGTGTTTAACTGGTGCAGTCAGTGTGTTTAACTGGTGTAGTCAGTGTGTTTAACTGGTGTAGTCAGTGTGTCTAACTGGTGCAGTCAGTGTGTTTAACTGGTGCAGTCAGTGTGTTTAACTGGTGCAGTCAGTGTGTTTAACTGATACAAACTGCGTTTAAATATAGTAGTCAGAGTATTTATCACCTGCCCAGCTCACCTGCTCAATGCAGTCCTTAGCCAGCGGGTAGACCGCATAGAACACGAGGCCCACAATAATGTAGGTGATCGAGACGCACACGTAGGCAATTAGCAGGTCTCGAGTCTAAAAATAGACAGAAAATTTACTGCATTTTGCATTTCGCCTACTGCAAGTAGGATATCAGTATCTTAACTCCAGAATTTTGAACGTGAATTTGCAAAAGCCGCACTGATATCTGGCAAGAGTTGAAATGAAAGTCATTTTGAGTACAGGTAAGCAGCGCGGAATTCTTTGGCAATCAGAGCTTGCAAATCACAGAAACTCATAGTCATAAAACTTAAGCCGCAATAAATTCGGACTTGAACGAATTAAATTCCATATACTAAATTCCAACTTAATATTTTCGAGTTACCTAAGCAATGGAAAAAGAGTGTACCTCTGAGCAATATGGGATTACACCATAGCAAAAGACTTAACCCCTTAGCAACAGGATCTACACTTTAGCAACAGGATCCAAACCTTAGCAACAGGGTTAAACCTTAGCAACAGGATCCACACCTTAGCAACAGGGTTAAACCTTGGCAACAGGGTTTACACCTTAGCAACAGGATCTAAACCTTAGCAACAGGGTTTACACCTTAGCAACAGTATCCACACCTTAGCAACAGGGTTACATCTTGGCAACAGGGTTTACACTTTAGCAACAGGATCTACACCTTAGCAACAGGGTTTACACCTTAGCAACAGGGTTACATCTTGGCAACAGGGTTTACACTTTAGCAACAGGGTTTACACCTTAGCAACAGGGTTTACACCTTAGCAACAGGGTTTACACTTTAGCAACAGGGTTTACACCTTAGCAACAGGGTTTACACCTTAGCAACAGGGTTTACACCTTAGCAACAGGGTTTACACCTTAGCAACAGGGTTTACACCTTAGCAACAGGGTTACATCTTGGCAACAGGGTTTACACTTTAGCAACAGGGTTTACACCTTAGCAACAGGGTTTACACCTTAGCAACAGGGTTTACACTTTAGCAACAGGGTTTACACTTTAGCAACAGGGTTTACACCTTAGCAACAGGGTTACATCTTAGCAACAGGGTTTACACTCTAGCAACAGGATCTACACCTTAGCAACAGGGTTTACACCTTAGCAACAGGGTTTACACCTTAGCAACAGGGTTTACACCTTAGCAACAGGGTTTACACCTTAGCAACAGGATCCACACCTTAGCAACAGGATCCACATCTTAGCAACAGGGTTTACACGTTAGCAACAGGGTTTAAACCTTAGCAAGAGTTAACCCCTTAGCAAAGGGATTACCTTAGCAACAGGATCTGACACCTTAGCAACAGGATCCACACCTTAGGGACAAGGTTTACCCTAGCAACGGAGCTCCACCTTAGAAACTAATATTTTGTATCCTAGCGTTGGGACTTGATTAAAAATGATACTCCAGATATTCCACTTAAAAAAACCCGAGCAATATAAAATTTAAGCATAAATTTGTGAAATATTAATTCTTTCGCTCAAGCAGCATTCTTTGAAATTAAAAAAATGATAATCGCAGTTGAAAGCTTGAGCTAATAAAAGCCAGTCAAGCCCCAGTCCAGGCGTTCCCTGAGCCGAAATTACATTATTCTGCGGCTGCCTCTGCTCCCGCATCAGGGAGACAATGAAGCAGTGGCTAAACAGGGCCAGGGACAACACGCCAGCCATGGACACAAAGCTGGGCGAGAACTCTGAAAGCGGGCGGGTAACAAACAAATTCACGACCTGTGTCGGTTCACACTGAACAAGTGACAAACATGCATGCAAGATTGCTAAGTAAATGCGGTGAGCTGCAAAGCCGGGGTGAGAAATGAAAAAAAACACATTTGCACCGGCCCAGCATCAAAAGATTTACATTATTCTCTGGCCGCAGCTGGTTCCGCGTCAGCGTGATCACCGCATTGTGGCAGAACAGCGCCAGGGACAGCACACCGGTCATGAGGGCGAAGCTCGGCCTCAGCTCTGCAGGGTTGCGGCAGCGGCTGACTGACTGACTGCCTGACTGACTGACTGACTGACTGACTGACTGACTGACTGCCTGACTGACTGCCTGACTGCCTGACTGACTGCCTGACTGACTGACTGACTGCCTGACTGACTGACTGCCTGACTGACTGCCTGACTGACTGCCTGACTGACTGACTGACTGACTGCCTGACTGACTGCCTGACTGACTGCCTGCCTGACTGACTGCCTGACTGACTGACTGACTGCCTGACTGACTGACTGCCTGCCTGACTGCCTGACTGCCTGACTGACTGCCTGACTGCCTGACTGACTGCCTGCCTGACTGCCTGACTGACTGCCTGACTGACTGACTGCCTGACTGCCTGACTGACTGACTGCCTGACTGACTGCCTGACTGACTGACTGCCTGACTGACTGCCTGACTGACTGCCTGCCTGACTGACTGCCTGACTGACTGACTGACTGCCTGACTGACTGACTGCCTGCCTGACTGCCTGACTGCCTGACTGACTGCCTGACTGCCTGACTGACTGCCTGCCTGACTGCCTGACTGACTGCCTGACTGACTGACTGCCTGACTGACTGCCTGACTGCCTGACTGACTGACTGCCTGACTGACTGCCTGACTGACTGACTGCCTGACTGACTGCCTGACTGACTGACTGCCTGACTGACTGACTGCCTGACTGACTGACGGACTGACTGACTGACTGCAATTCACAATCGCAGCTGAGCATTAAGACTATAATAAAGTTTCTAACCACGTCAGACACCTGAAAACACGGAGGCTATTTACTCAAAAGCATAAATTTGCGCTGGTTAAGTAAATTCGCGTTACGCACTAAGCAAATGAAGTTCTGGCAAAGCGACTTCCAGTCACCAGCGCTGCAGCTGTAAAAGCGATATTCGCAGCTACATAAGCTGCCTGCATAACATTGCCAGTAAACACGTGGGCTGCAATGCCTTATTAGCTTGAAAATGTTAATATAACCAAAATTGTATACTTGTAGACTGAAGACGGACAAGACAGCATCCGCCAAAGGCCAAAAGACTTCGCAAACATGTGAATTTTGGCTAATTAAAAAGATAACCAGAGAGAGTGAAAGAAATGGAGTCACAGTTGGAGAGAGTGAAAGAAATGGAGTGACAGTTGGAGAGAGTGAAAGAAATGGAGTGACAGTTGGAGAGAGTGAAAAAAATGGAGTGACAGATGGAGAGAGTGAAAGAAACGGAGTGACAGTTGGAGAGAGTGAAACAAACGGAGTGACAGTTGGAGAGAGTGAAACAAACGGAGTGACAGTTGGAGAGAGTGAAACAAACGGAGTCACAGTTGGAGAGAGTGAAAGAAATGGAGTGACAGTTGGAGAGAGTGAAAGAAACGGAGTCACAGTTGGAGAGAGTGAAAGAAATGGAGTCACAGTTGGAGAGAGTGAAAGAAATAGAGTGACAGATGGAGAGAGTGAAAGAAACGGAGTGACAGTTGGAGAGAGTGAAAGAAATGGAGTGACAGTTGAAGAGAGTGAAAGAAATAGGTGGAGAGACAGATGAAGAGTGAAAGCAGAAGCTGAGAGGTGAACAAACGGGGAGGCGAGGCTGCACTGAGGCCATTCAAAAGGATGCGAGGCTGCCAGACTCACGCCGGATGACATTGGCAGCATCAGTGGCGCTGAAGTCCAGATGGAAGCCCCACTGGGCGGCTTTCACGGCAACAAAGACCAGCACAAAGACCACGGCCACGGTGCCGAGAGCGTTGAACTTGGAGAAGAAGCCCGGAGACTTGATGCAGACAAGCGGGAACAGCAGGAGGACCAGATAGAACGGCACGGTCTCGGTTTTGCTCCACAGCCGCTGGAACAGAGGCTCGGTGCCGTTTCTGAAGTCCGGCGGGGCGACGGTGGCGGGAGGCGGCGTGGTGACGTTGGGCAGGCCGGTGGGCTGCACGGGCAGCGGCGGGTAGTTCGGGCACAGCACGTGAAATGTGCGGTTGCCAACCCGGAATTCGTTCGGGGTGCCGTCAATCTCGGTGACATTGTACAGCTGGCTGTGGATGAAGCAGCCGCCCTGAGGGACCGGGGAGGGGAGGGGTGCCGTCAATCTCGGTGACATTGTGCAGCTGGCTGTGAATGAAGCAGCCGCCCTGAGGGACCGGGGAGGGGAGCCGTCAATCTCGGTGACATTGTGCAGCTGGCTGTGGATGAAGCAGCCGCCCTGAGGGACCGGGGGGCTGCCAACCACTTCCGTTTCTTAGAAAATTATTTGAAGGCCGGCTTCATGCCAAAACAAACGCTATTGAGACAGGGAGTTTCTCATTTTATTAGGCATAAAACCCATGGATTTTTAGGGCATTTTAGGCAGAAGAAGGCCAGAAGAGAAGAGCCGGTCTGCTCCCGAGCCCACACAGGCGCAATAACAACCTGGTAAAGGAAGTTGGACAGCAGCACCCAGTAGACGATGATGGCGCCCAGTAGGGCCACGGCGGAGAACAGCACAGAGACGAGCTCGCCGTAGCGGCCCAGGTAAAATTTGCACACGTCAGAGAACTCGGACACTCGAACTCCGCTGCGGCCTGAGGTAAAAATTAATAATTAATATCTAGTAGTGAGTTATATAGGATTTTAGTAAAACAATAAATTTTGAGAGATCGCTTATGGAGGCCGTAGCCCAGTGGTCTGGTGCGGCGCCCTTACGTGCCAGCGGCCCAGGCTCGATTCCAAGTGCAGTCGCATTTATTTGGGGCTAAATTGGAATCTCGGCTTGGCTCTGCTCGTGCAATTAGCGGCCTTGAAGGCCAACCCCCAAGGCACAGTGAAGTGTACATGCCTAGCCATCAATAAAGTTATGGCCGCTGTACACTCCTGTGTGGGTGTGTGCCTGTGCGTATGACTGCGTACGCTTGTGTGCCTGCTCAGGGGAGTCAGCGGAATAGGCAGTAATGCCTCTCGCTGGTTGTGTGACAATGTGGCCTCAGGTGCGCCAGGGTGCGCACAGGCCCCTGCCTATAACTAAGCCACCACTTACCCAAGTTTGAGTAGCTCCTGAGCACCAGGTAAGCAGTGTAGAATGTGATGCCAGTCATGATCAGCAGCACCACCAGGCTGGTGGCGAAGCCGGCCTCCTTCACCGCCCAGGGCATGCTCAGCAGCGAGGTGCCCATCATCGTGTTCCAGATGCTGAAGCTGCGGTCGGGTGGGGCGGAGGCATTGGCGGGTGCTTGTTTGACACAGCTGGGTCACTGGGTCATGGGTTTGGGTCCCTGGGTTATGGATTGGGTCACTGGGTCATGGGTTGGGTCACTCGGTTATGGGCGGGATCATTGAATCATGGGCTGGGTCACTGGGTCGTGTGTTTGCATCACGAGGTCATGAGTTGTGTCCCAAGGTCACGGGTTATGTCCCAAGGTCATGGGTAGGATCAATGGGTCATAGGTTGGGTTACTGGGTTATGGGTGGAATCATTGAATCATGGGCAGCGTCACGATGTCATGGTTTGGGTCACTGGGTCATTGGATTGGGTCACTGGGTCATGGGTTTGGGTCACGAGGTCATTGGTTTGGGTCACGAAGTCATTGGTTTGGGTCACGAGGTCATTGGTTTGGGTCACGAGGTCATTGGATTGGGTCACTGGGTCATGGGTTGGATCACTGGGTCCGCAGCGATGGTAATCAGTTTCTCCCCTAAAAGTACTCAGTTCTAAAGACCAACGCAACGGACAGGATGAAGAACTCCCAGCTCACATGGTGATGATGCTGCTCTGCTTTGAGATCTGCTTGAACGGCAGGATCAGTAGGAACTGCGGCGGCACCACGTGATGCGGCATAAGCAACTGGCTGTCGGCACCAGGCGCGATCCTGCTGTAGTACTTGTACCTGCTCAGCATGGCGGAGGTCGCCTCCGACACCGCTGGCGACGCCGAGGATGGGCCGGGCTCCGCCGATGGCGGCTCCGAGCGGGCGCGGCTCCTCGACTGCTGGCCGTCGGGGACGATGGCCTCGGCGGGGGAGCCGGAGGCGCCGGGCTGGTCGGGCAGGTAGCTGGAGGCCGGCGCATTGACGGAGCCGTAGCCGATGGGCAGGCGCACCGCGGTGCCCCGCTCCGTCTCGTAGGTGCGCGCGAAGGATCCGGCGCGGCCGGCGCTGGCCAGAGACGATGACGAAGGCGACAAGAGTGGCGCGTCGGCACCAGAGCGGCCGGATGATCGCTGCTTGCCGGCAATCAGCAGCTGCTGCCGCTCGGAGGACGGCTGCGACATGGACTTCTAGAGCTCGTCTGTCCCAGTGTTTCCTTTTTTAAAAGGTAGTCGGCCTCGAAAGGCTGGGCGAGTCAGAAACCTGGCTGGAACATGACCAAATTGGTGTACTAGTGAGATGAGTGTACCAGATTGGTGTACTAGTGAGATGAGTGTACCAAATTGGTGTACTAGTGAGATGAGTGTACCAGATTGGTGTACTAGTGAGATGAGTGTACCAAATTGGTGTACTAGTGAGATGAGTGTACCAAATTGGTGTACTAGTGAGATGAGTGTACCAGATTGGTGTACTAGTGAGATGAGTGTACCAGATTTGTGTACTAGTGAGATGAGTGTACCAGATTGGTGTACTAGTGAGATGAGTGTACCAGATTGGTGTACTAGTGAGATGAGTGTACCAAATTGGTGTACTAGTGAGATGAGTGTACCAAATTGGTGTACTAGTGAGATGAGTGTACCAGATTGGTGTACTAGTGAGATGAGTGTACCAAATTGGTGTACTAGTGAGATGAGTGTACCAGATTGGTGTACTAGTGAGATGAGTGTACCAAATTGGTGTACTAGTGAGATGAGTGTACCAGATTTGTGTACTAGTGAGATGAGTGTACCAGATTTGTGTACTAGTGAGATGAGTGTACCAGATTGGTGTACTAGTGAGATGAGTGTACCAGATTGGTGTACTAGTGAGATGAGTGTACCAAATTGGTGTACTAGTGAGATGAGTGTACCAAATTGGTGTACTAGTGAGATGAGTGTACCAGATTGGTGTACTAGTGAGATGAGTGTACCAAATTGGTGTACTAGTGAGATGAGTGTACCAGATTGGTGTACTAGTGAGATGAGTGTACCAGATTTGTGTACTAGTGAGATGAGTGTACCAGATTGGTGTACTAGTGAGATGAGTGTACCAAATTGGTGTACTAGTGAGATGAGTGTACCAGATTGGTGTACTAGTGAGATGAGTGTACCAGATTTGTGTACTAGTGAGATGAGTGTACCAGATTGGTGTACTAGTGAGATGAGTGTACCAAATTGGTGTACTAGTGAGATGAGTGTACCAGATTGGTGTACTAGTGAGATGAGTGTACCAGATTGGTGTACTAGTGAGATGAGTGTACCAGATTGGTGTACTAGTGAGATGAGTGTACCAGATTGGTGTACTAGTGAGATGGGCATCCAGATTGGTGTACTAGTGAGATGGGTGTACCAGATCGGTGTACTGGTAAGATGAATGTACCAGATTGGTGTACTAGTGAAATGGATGTATCAGATTGGTGTACTGGTGAAATGGGTATATAAGATTAGTGTACTAGTGAGATGGGTGTACCAGATTGGTGTACTGGTGAGATGGGTGTACCAGATTGGTGTACTAATGAAATGGATGTATCAGATTGGTGTACTGATAAAATGGATGTATCAGATTAGTGTGCTGGTGAAATGGGTGTATCAGATTGGTATGCTAGTGAGATAGGTGTATTAGATTGGTGTACTAGTGAGATGGGTATATAAGATTGGTATGCTAGTGAAATGGGTATATCAAATTGGTGTATTAGTGAAATGGATGCATTAGATTGGTCTGCTAGTGAAATGGGTATATAAGATTAGTGTACTAGTGAGATGGGTATACTAGATTGGTATGCTAGGGAGATGGGTGTACCGGATTGGGGTACTATTGAGATGGTATACTAGATTAATATACTAGTAAGATATATGATACCAGATTGATGTGCTAATGAGATAGGTATACCAGATGCTAGTAAGATTAGACTGTGTACAGATTTATATACAATTATTATTGAAATAGATAGTTATATTTAATATATTAACACTTAGATATACATATGCAGATATATATATATATATATATAAACCAGTTTTTTGCTCCAACTATTTTCATGGCTAGACTTGCATATAAAAGGGGTAAATGGGATCATGTTTAATTTTGGGGCCAACCTAAAAAGTTGGGCCTATGTACTTGTCTATGTTAAAATCCTAGATTCACCACAAATGCAGATAAACATTTTATATACTCTTGAAAGTATAATATCCTAATGACAAATCTAAGATTAAGTCTATTTGGTATAATATATTTAACTATTAGAATGAAAATGAGCTATGCTAAACTAAAATGGAAAAAAGAATATATATTTCATTTATAAGTATAAGAATGTAATAAAATAAATTATGATGATAGTGCCTTGTAATCTTATTCCTGCAACCAGAAATTTCTGTTAAGGGGGATAGATTCTGGAGGGGGTAAAGACCCAAGGGAAGGGGGCAGAAGAGTGGCTCTGTATTCTGGCGAAAATTCTCTTTGATTTTTTAAGGTTTCTGCCTTAATTAGGCGGGGGGTATTTTGAGTGGCTATCAAAATGAAAAAATCTAGTATTTTGGCGACTATTGTCTATTGGCTTATTTAAAGCAAAGTCTATAAGATTCTTTTATTTCACTGCATTCAAATCTAATAGGAATTAAAAATTGACAACTCTGACTCTGAGGTGTAGTTGCCAGGCACTGGTTTTAATTAGACTAACTCCAAAGGATAAAGAGTACTTTTTAATAGAAAAAAAATATGCTCAATTTAGCCTCAATACACTACTAATTCAATCGCACGCTATTTTCTTTCGCTGTTAAAAAGTAAGAAAACAACAAACTAGTATTAGTGATAGACATTTATTTCAAGGGATAATTATTAAACAATAGATAATGTTGAAAATAGTATAGGTCTTGGTATATATTGCGCCAATAAATAAAAGATCTTGCGACATTCGTTTTACTAGAAACGTATTTTAAACGTCTTTCAAGAACGCACTGGCTCAAAATTTTCTCTTTTACGAACCCCGTAGGCTTCTACTTATGGTGGTCCTTGGTGCCTGATCGTTCATGTAGCACTCAGAAATGCGCTCGATCGATCACTAATTTAAATAAAGTTTATTAAACAGTGAAATACATGTACATGTGCTCACAATGCACTGCAAAAACAAACAACAATTATCCGAGCATTAGCGCACAAAACTATATTATCAAATCACTACAAAGTCGCCGAAAGTACACTACCGCCTACATGTACCGTATCGACTAGACTAGGTCTAGGAACTAGAGTGTATTGTTTTGTCACCAAAGTCAATAAATGATTTTTTGCTAAATCGAACATTGTCAAAGGGGTCTATTTTTAGTTATCATACTTGCTATACTAATTGGTATAATGGTATATTATTAAATCTAGCAGGATGCTGATTGCTAAATTGGTTAGGTAGGCCTATATGGCTTTGGCTAAGCCTAAATTACATTGCAGATTTATTGAGAACTGAGAATGCTTACTAAATCATTTTTAAAAAGCTATTTTTATGCCTCTAATAATGTTATTTGTTTTTAATAATTAGGCCCTAACACTAGGCCTATAGAAAGGACTCTACTCTAGTCTAGAGTCTAGCCTAGCTAGTGCATAACCAAGATGGCCATAGCTTTAAATATCTAAATAGAATCAAATAAATGATAATAAATGTAGCCTAGGTCTATATATTTCACTCATTTCTTATTGGTAATAGTTTGTATTAGGCATAGATATAGATCTTCAAGTCTTGGGGAAATAGATATTATGGTATAGGACCAAGACTGCCACATACTAAGACTGCCACACTTGAGGAGCTGGGGGAGGAATTTGGCTCAACAATGTGTTATTGGATGGTGCTAAAGAAGAGATAAGTAGATAGGAAAGCCAGTAAGACAAGGCTGTGAGAGATAAACCTATGTGAGGAATAGCAATGCTAGAAGATTAGTTTTAGCTCCCCCTCAATACTAGTAGGCCTATTCAGTAATAGCTATGGCAGTCTTGGTATGTTGCAGTCTTAGTCATGTGCCAATATTATATAATAGAATTATATTAGGGGGCCTATTTTAAAAGCATTCTTTTTATGGTTTCAACTTTTATTGTACAGCATAGCCTGACCTTTAAATAATAATCTAATTAATAAATCAAGTAGCCTAGCACAAAAGATTAAATACCCATTTGCATCTTTATCCCATTTTTTATATAGAATTATTAATAGCATATTTAAGCAATGCTTTCTTGATAAAATTTTATAGGGGCCTAGCAATGCTTTTTTGATAAATAGATAATGATATTAATAGATTTAATAGATATAATGATAAGGAATAAATTGGTATAAACATTGAAAAAGATTAAAGTTTTTTATTATAAGTAATTAGTTTCAAATCTATTATTATATCAGTGTTTATGAATATGATTGGTTAAAAATAATTAGTATATTATTAATAATAGCTATTAAGTTGCTAATTAATATTAATAGTAGAAAGAGAGTATCTTCCATAGGGCCACTCCACTTCTACTGATTATTTTCAAATTTGACAGACAATCTTCAACTAATTTGACATAATCATATAAAATTTAGAGTCTCAAAGTTAATCCTGAACAACACTGTGCACTTTTAAAATTAGGCTATTTTTTGTCAGCAAGATAGCCATCCCAACTTCCACCTATCTGCTTCTCTTTCCTTATCTAGGTCCAGATGTATATAAAAGGGGGTTTCAAAATTGACTAACTTTCAGCTGCCAAAATTTTGCTCCCCATAAAGCAATTGACTTTAAACTTGACACATTTTTTTCATTGACTTATTCTCTGTCAATTGGCAATTGGCAAATCAAGGGAATCCAGCATGGTTTATGAAAGCGAAAGATTTATGAAAAGGCATTGCAATCCAATACAACCCTACTAAATTAATCACACTATGGAAATTTTAAGTTTCTGTTAAAAGTACTTTAAAATTTAAGTGGCCTCCTAAGAAATGCATATTTCCTTGGTTGTTAGACTGATGCAGACTGCAGTGGAGCTAAAGATACACAATTTCCTTTCAGGGCTGCAAATTGGCAAGAAAGATGACATGATCAAAGCATGAGAGCAACCATGAGATTACTACGTCCCACAAACTGGCTTTCCAAGCATGGATGGGCAGAATTTTAACTTAAAGGCCAGATAAAGAATCCAGCTCATGGCTGAGGGGCAGATGAGAGTGGAAAAAAGAAGAAATGGACGATCCGAAAAGAGAGGAGAGGCGAGAGAGGAGATAAGAAAAAAGATAGAAGATAATAGGAGGGATGAGGGGTTGAGGACGATGAGAGAGAGAGAGGGGGGAGAAGAGGGGAAAAGAGAAGCGACATGAGAGAGATAAGAGGAGAGAGAAGGTAGTAGAGATGAGATGGCAAAGAGCTGCAGATGAGAGGAGAGCAGAGAGTAGAGAGGTGAAAGGAGAGATAAGAGATTAAAGGGAAGAGAGAAGAGATAAGGTTGTAGAGATGAGAGAGGTGTAAGGAGAGATGAGAAATGAGAGATAAAGGAGGAGAGACAAGAGAGGAAGAGAGTATAGAAGAAGGAAGAGAAGAGAGAGAAGAAAGGAGAGAAAGGAAAGTGAGGAGTCGAAAGAGGGAAAACAAAAGAGTACAGAGGAGAGAGGTGAGAGAAAATATGATACAGTAAAGATGACAAATGAAAGAGGAAGGGTGAGAGAGCAGAGACGAGAGTGAACAGACGAGAGATGGGAGAGTAGAGAGAACAGAGGAGAGATTACAAGAGGAGAGAGGAGAGACAAAGGGAGAGAGAGAAGTGAGTGAGGAGAGAGGAGAGGAAAGAGGAGAATGGAGAGGGGAAAGAGTAGAGGAGAAGAGAGATGGAAGAGGAGAGATAAGAGAGAAAGGAAGAGAGGGAGAGAGAGAGAGGAGAGCAGAGAGGAATGAGAAGAGATGAGAGAGCAAAGACGAGAGAGTAGAGAGGTGAGGGAAGAGACGAGAGAAGAGGGAGAGAGGAAAGAGGAAAGAAGAGGAGAGAGAGAGAGAGGAAAGAGTAGAAAAGAGAGATAAGAAAGTAGAGAGAAGAGAGGAGAGAAGAGGGAAGTGTTAAGAGAGGGGAGAGTGAGGAATGAGAAGAGTGAAGAGAGAAGAGAGAGTAGAGAGCAGTGAAAAATGAGAAAAGATAAAAGAGGAGAAATGAGAGATGAGAGAGCAGACGAGAGAGAAGAGAGGAGAGAGGAAAGAATAGAGAGGAGAAGGAAGAGACGAGAGAAGAGGGGGAGATAGGAGAGAGAAAAGAGTAGAGAGAGAGAAGAGAGAGAATATGTGAGATAAGTGAGATGAAAGAGAAGAGATGAGAGGAGAGAGAGAAGAGAGGAGGGACGAGAGAGAAAAGAGGAAACAGAAGAGAAGATAGATGTTTCAAAGGATCCAAGGGAGGTAGGGTGAGGCAGAGGCCAGAGTTTGCCAATACATGTTTTAGAGTCAGGCAGACATTGCTTGACATTCTGCGCAGCACGCCAGCCAACAAGATCAATGTTTGCCTCAAATTCTAATTTTACATGAATGTGCTCCATTTTATGTTTACCTTCTATCCTACTAACTATTAACAAATTTTTGTTTGAGTATGACTTTAGATTTTAGAATACATGCAAAAATAGTTCCGGGGATTGGAATTCCCCGGGTTCAAAATCCGCGGGTTTCAACAGCTTGTCTATGTTATATATAATGCTTTATCACTTTAATCTAATATAGCAAAAATAGCCCGCAAATTGTAGCAAGATCAGCAAAGTCAATGTAAGTTTAATATAATATATAAAGGCTATAAATGCTATTAATATTGCTTTTTTCTATAGCCAATGTCTCTAATTTTTTCTATATTAGTATAAAATATTTTATATTATATCTGAGGCTGTATGTAACTATTATGTATATAGGGCTATATGTAACCTGTTTTTAATTTTAGGCAACATTAGATTGCCATATAGCTGGCAAGAGACATTATTACTCAGTACATTGGCTCCTCTAAGTAGGCATATAAATATGAAGATATGCATGCTAGTTGTTCCCATAGGCACATTCACACTGGAGTGTATAGCCAGTAGCACAACCAGAAATTTGTTTAGGGGAGGTAGATTCTGGAGGGTAAGGACCCAAGGGGGGCGGATTCTGGAGGGTAAAGACCCAAGGGTGCGGATTCTGGAGGGTAAGGACCCAAGGGGGGGGCGGATTCTGGAGGGTAAGGACCCAAGGGGGGCGGATTCTGGAGGGTAAGGACACAAGGGGCAGATTCTGGAGGGTAAGGACCTTGGGGGGCGGATTCTGGAGGGTAAAGACCCAAGGGGGCAGATTCTGGAGGGTAAAGACCCAAGGGGGCAGATTCTGGAGGGTAAAGACCCAAGGGGCGGATTCTGGAGGTCAAGGACCCAAGGGGGGGCGGATTTTGGAGGGTAAGGACCCAAGGGGGGCGGATTCTGGAGGGTAAAGACCCAAGGGGGCAGATTCTGGAGGGTAAAGACCCAAGGGGGCAGATTCTGGAGGGTAAAGACCCAAGGGGGCAGATTCTGGAGGGTAAAGACCCAAGGGGGCAGATTCTGGAGGGTAAAGACCCAAGGGGGCAGATTCTGGAGGGTAAAGACCCAAGGGGGCAGATTCTGGAGGGTAAAGACCCAAGGGGGCAGATTCTGGAGGGTAAAGACCCAAGGGGCGGATTCTGGAGGTCAAGGACCCAAGGGGGGGCGGATTTTGGAGGGTAAGGACCCAAGGGGGGCGGATTCTGGAGGGTAAGGACCCAAGGGGGGGGCGGATTCTGGAGGGTAAGGACCCAAGGGGGGGGCGGATTCTGGAGGGTAAGGACCCAAGGGGGGGGCGGATTCTGGAGGGTAAGGACCCAAGGGGGGGCGGATTCTGGAGGGTAAGGACCCAAGGAGGCGGATTTTGGAGGGTAAGGACCCAAGGGGGGCGGATTCTGGAGGGTAAGGACCCAAGGGGGGCGGATTCTGGAGGGTAAGGACCCAAGGGGGGCGGATTCTGGAGGGTAAGGACACAAGGGGCAGATTCTGGAGGGTAAGGACCCAAGGAGGCGGATTCTGGAGGGTAAAGACCCAAGGGGGCGGAGGGGGTGCGGCTCTGTATTTTATCGAAAATTGGCTTGGCCCCCCCTTTGATTTTTTTCTGGTCTCCACCTAAGGGGGTGAGGCAACCGCCCCGCCCCTCCTGGTTGCACCACTGTGTTTAGCAGCAGCCCTAACTATTAAGCATGTACACTTCACTGTTCCTTGGGGGCTAGGAAACAAAGGAATTAACTGCACAACTATAACCAAGCTGAGATTCTAATTTAGCCACAGATTAATGTGACTGCACATGGAATTGAGCCTTGCCCATAGGAACATAAGAGTGCTAGACCATTAGGCTGCATCCCCATGGATGTTTTTTGAGACATGTGAGGCATGCCATAGAAGTATGTAAATTATTTTTGGCATGATATAGTTGTGGTATTCTTTCTGTTAAACATAATCAGTATACACGCAATGAAAATCGCTCCGATCGCCCGGCTTCAGCCCCAGCCGCCATGTCCAAGCTGAAGCCCACAAAGACCCGCAAGCTGCGCGGCCACGTGTCGCACGGCCACGGCCGGATCGGCAAGCACCGCAAGCACCCCAGCGGCCGCGGTAACGCCGGCGGCGCCCACCACCACCGCACCAACTTTGACAAGTACCACCCCGGTTACTTCGGCAAGGTTGGCATGCGCCACTTCCATCTCAGGCGGAATCCCTACTACTGCCCGGCTGTCAACACTGACAAGCTCTGGTCTCTGGTCTCTCAGCAGACCTACGACAAGTATAAGGATGGAAACAAGGAGGGCAAAGTGCCCGTTATTGACTGCTTGCAGGCGGTAAGTCGAGTTTGAGGTTTCTAAATTGTGATTAAATTTTTTACTGGGTGTAGATGGTGCTGGATTTGAGGTGTCATCAGGTGTGCTAAATAGGTGTCAAGTGTGCTAAATATCAGATGTCAGGTGTGCTAAATATCAGGTGTCAGGTGTGCTAAATATCAGGTGTCAGGTGTGCTAAATATCAGATGTCAGGTGTGCTAAATATCAGATATTAGGTGTGCTAAATATCAGGTGTCAGGTGTGCTAAATAGGTGTCAAGTGTGCTAAATATCAGATGTCAGGTGTGCTAAATAGGTGTCAAGTGTGCTAAATATCAGGTGTCAGGTGTGCTAAATAGGTGTCAAGTGTGCTAAATATCAGGTGTCAGGTGTGCTAAATAGGTGTCAAGTGTGCTAAATGTCAGGTGTCAGGTGTGCTAAATAGGTGTCAAGTGTGCTAAATATCAGGTGTCAGGTGTGCTAAATATCAGGTGTCAGTTGTGCTAAATATCAGACGTCAGTTGTGCTAAATATCAGACGTCAGTTGTGATAAATATCAGATGTCAGGTGTGCTAAATATCAGGTGTCAGGTGTGCTAAATATCAGATATCAGGTGTCACGTGTGCTAAATATCAGGTGTCAGGTGTGCTAAATATCAGATATCAGGTGTCACGTGTGCTAAATATCAGGTGTCAGGTGTGCTAAATATCAGGTGTCAGGTGTGCTAAATATCAGATGTCAGGTGTGCTAAATATCAGGTGTCAGGTGTGCTAAATATCAGGTGTCAGGTGTGCTAAATATCAGTTTGACAGGTGGTAAGCACGGGGTGTCAGACTGTCAGGTAGTAAACACGGGGTTGTCAGACTGTCAGGTGGTAAACATGGGGTGTCAGACTGTCAGGTGGTAAACACGGGGTGTCAGACTGTCAGGTGGTAAACACGGGGTGTTATTAAACCCGCTCCAACCGTCATCGCGCTCGCAGGGCTTCTTCAAGGTGCTGGGCAAGGGCAACATGCCGAAGGTGCCGGTGATCGTGAAGGCGAAATTCTTCAGCAAGAAGGCCGAGGAGAAGATCAAGTCAGTTGGCGGCTCCTGCGTGCTGGTGGCCTGAGCAGCCGCGGTGCTGAATAACCGATTTGAGTGAAGGCGGTGGCTCTGTTTGCTGATTTCGAATAAATTTGCTTGATGCCTGAGAAATGAAATATACTCGAAGTTTGTAAGCGAAGGCTGCAGTTTTTCTGATTGCCGGTGGCCTTGCAGCTGGCCAGAGTTTTGGAAGCAAAAAAATTTGCAGCTGTTGCCTTCATGTTGCGCCTTTAATAAAAATTACCATCTCGGTGCCATTGGAAATAACACGGAGTGCCCATTGTACACAATGTGGAGTGGCATTATGCACGATATAGAGTTCCATTAGACAATGTGGAGTGCCATTAGACACGATATAGAGTTCCATTAGACAATGTGGAGTGCCATTATACACGATATAGAGTTCCATTAGACAATGTGGAGTGGCATTATGCACGATATAGACTTCCATTAGACAATGTGGAGTGCCATTAGACACGATATATAGTTCGATTAGACAATGTGGAGTGCCATTATACACGATATAGAGTTCCATTAGACAATGTGGAGTGGCATTATGCACGATATAGAGTTCCATTAGGCACAGTTATGATTATGAATGCTAAGGTACGAGCTACCATATACAGAAGTGTCATTAAACACAGGAGTGCCATACACAGTACATGCAATAGCTCGTAGTGCGGCAAAATGAGGATGCAGGCTTCTAAGGCTACAGCAGTTGGCAAAACGCATTCGATTAGACATCTTGGTTTCAAACTATGATTTTCCTGACAGCATGATGGACACCCTGGTGAGATGAAATTTCAATGCTAGGCCGTCTTCCAAACCATGCAGGAGTGATAGGTTAGAGTTGGGCTGTGAGCCACGGATGCGGAACGCAGGCTGACATTCTCGTATCATTTTGGAAACTCTTGGCAGAAATGTTTCTGCATCCAAACAGCAGGCAGGTTGCCGTGCAGTCAGGTGCTTTTCTGCACTCGCTCTCTCCGCCCTGATCGCTTGTTGCTATGCTGATTTGAATTAACCTGCGCGTCGTTTTGGAAGCTTTTCAAGTTTTCTTCCCCTCCAACTCAACTACAACTAGCTAACTTCTAAGGGGACTCTGGGGAGCTGGGCTTGTCGGGCTGTTGTGGCTGTTGTCAAGACAAACGATCCCTAGGCAGAAGGCAATAAGATGGAACGCCAGCTGGCCTGCGGGCTGAGCGGAGCGCGCCGACTGCAGAGAGGAGATAAACGCGTTTTAAAATTTTCTGCGCAGCGATAAAGCAACTGAAACAGTGCGGGACCAGTCCGCAACTCGGGCCATGCCATCCAGCAGCAACAGCCCCGGATCAGCTCGGCTGGCCTTCCTGGCCTGCTGCCTTGCCGCGCTTCTGTTGCCAGCCGTGCTCGGTAAGCGGCTTTTGAGTTTGAGGCAAGGGGGCGCCACCGGTTGTGGGGGCTTCCATCAAGGACGCAACTCGTAGTTGAAGGCTGATTATTACGAGTAGAATCAATTGCATTTAGGTTAGTTTTTTCGTCAGATCGTTCGGATTTTTATCCCCTACCAAGTAAGTCATTTAGTTGAGTTTCCCACTAGATGTAGGAGGTGGTTTAAGGTACCTTCCACAACCTCCAAGATGGTCAATTTTACATGTAGAGACCATGGAATTTTTGTATTTTAGGTTGTCGATTTCAATATTGAAAAGCCCGATGCTTGACAGCTTTGACATGCGCAAATTTTTCAATGCTTACTTCAAATAAAGTTCTCTCGGCGGAGAGTCCGAGAAGAGTCAAGGCTCTTCACAAACCCATTCCTAAAGATGAATCCCAATCAGGTGAATCTCAATCACCTGCAGCGAGTCCCAATCACATGCAGCGAGTCCCAATCACCTGCAGCGAGTCCCAATCACCTGCAAGAGAGTCCCAATCACCTGCAGCGAGTCCCAATCACATGCAGCGAGTCCCAATCACCTGCAGCGAGTCCCAATCACCTGCAAGAGAGTCCCAATCACCTGCAGCGAGTCCCAATCACCTGCAAGAGAGTCCCAATCACCTGCAGCGAGTCCCAATCACATGCAGCGAGTCCCAATCACCTGCAGCGAGTCCCAATCACCTGCAGTGAGTCCCAATCACCTGCAAGCGAGTCCCAATCACATGCAGCGAGTCCCAATCACCTGCAAGCGAGTCCCAATCACCTGCAGCGAGTCCCAATTACCTGCAAGCGAGTCCCAATCACCTGCAGAGAGTCCCAATCACCTGCAGCGAGTCCCAATCACATGCAGCGAGTCCCAATCACCTGCAGCGAGTCCCAATCACCTGCAAGAGAGTCCCAATCACCTGCAGCGAGTCCCAATCACATGCAGCGAGTCCCAATCACCTGCAGCGAGTCCCAATCACCTGCAGCGAGTCCCAATCACCTGCAGGCGATGATCAGCCACTCGTGACCTACGGGCCGCACCAGGTCAGCGCAGTGGGCGCCTCGTACGCCGAGTTTCCGCCGGTCGCCGTGAAGCTCAGCTGGTCGACGGACGGCGAGCCCAGCCTGGCCAACCAGTCCTGCAACAACGGCTTCGCCGCTTCCGACTACCTGCTGTTCGAGTTCGACCTCGCCAACCTCATCTGGGGCTACGTGATCGGCCAGGACTCGCCGGAAATCTACGTGAAGACGTTTCACCTGGCCTACGGCAGCTTGCTGGAGTCGCTGCAGACCTACGGGGCCAGCGCACCGGCTCTGCTGCCGGGCATCAACAGCAGCGACATGATCAACCAGACCTACTCGCTGCCACACGGCAGCATCCAGGCCAGGGTGCTGAAGCTCACGCCGGTGGATTTCGTTGGCAACAAGTCGATCAAGATCGAGTTCATCGGTCTGCCCGCTGGTGAGGAAAATGCACTTTTGCAGTGTAAAACAGAATTGTCGTCATGAAGCGGGAAGACATGACTTTGAGTGTACAGTGAAAGTTCAGGACAGAAATGGTAAAATCCTGTCTCACTCATGCATATGCATGAGAAGTAAAATAAGCAAATTTGCGTATATGTAATTTAGCTAAACTGCCATATCATCCAGCCAATAGTAATTTCAGATCACAGTCAAGTCTCACATTAACGCCACTTTCAGAGTGCCCGCCGATTGAGAGATACAGACTGGTTGAGCCGATCCCGGTGCAAATCAACTCAACATCCGTGGCGCTCAGCACTGCACACTCTTTCCAGACCGTGTTCCTAATGGAACTGTACCACCTGACCAACTTGACTCTGACGGGAGCCAACTGCACGCAGCCGCAGACGATGACCGTCACTTTCCTCGATGGCGCCAGCAATGTTGTGCACAACAACCTGGTGAGTTGCTCTGTTCTCAATGCGAGCAATTCAAAATGATGGCAATTACTTTTTCACGCCTTATGCGCGCCATTTCAAATTGACAGATCTTAACAATCGACCCAGAGGACGAGGCCGGCACAATGTACGCCTTGAACGGTACTATCAACGCGGCGAGATTCAGAGTCTACTTTCAAAACAGAGACTGCGAAAATGTGACCTTCAAACTTCATGGCTGCCTGGCAGACGGTAGGTTGCACGGCCGAACTGCGAAATTTCCTATTTGTGTAAAATCCCGTTTTTCAATAGTTACCAATCTGGTTTCCGTTACCAGCAGCAATTCCACGGGTCAAAAATTTGCGGGATCAATTTTAAAATGGTTTGAACAAACTGTACATTGATTTGAGCAATCTTTGACATTCGGGGTCTTTTCATCTCATGTGTTTAATCTAGCAACCTATCATACCTTCATTGATTCTGTCCATCTAAAAATACGCAAAGCCGATAGGAACAACAGAATTTGTCTAGAACTTTGCTTGCTCTTTGCTTGGTCTCCGAAAGCATTTGATGAAAATTTAGCTTGATAAACTTTTGAGCGTACAGGGGGTTCCGGGCATCCGGATGCAGCGGCGGGGGGCCTTCCCGCTCATTCCGCTGACCCCTGGCGACTACGGGCAGATCCGGTGGAGCGGTGTCTGCAGCGCGGTCCTCCAAGAGTTGGATGGTCGCTCGTCCGGTAGCCCTTAGGGAGCCGATGAGCTTTCAGAGGCTCTCATTTCTGAAAACGTCGGAGAGGTCCGGGTTTGTGAGCCTGTCCTGAGACATTCACAGATGAAGTGCTCCGCATTCTCAACTCGGGAGAGGCAGAATGGGCATTCTTCACTACGGATTGCTTCCTGGAGGTTGCGATGCCTGGCAAAACAGCCATGGCTAGAGAAGGACATGCGGTTGAGTCCAAGCCCTGCTGAGGGCGGGGGAAGGACAGGGGATAGCCGCGCGGATTGCCAGCAGTCGGGGGCGTCAGCCCAGCTTACCTTGTGTAGCGCTCCTAAGATTTTCTCTCCATCGCAAGCTTCTGCCAGTCTGAGCCTTATGATGTGCGCCACTGTGCCACTACATTTATTGCGGATTGCAGCCGAAACTACGAAAACTCGCTTCTACCACCATGCTAGAAGTAATTAATTAGTGGAAGAGCACTTGCTGGCAAAACAGGGGTATTTAATGGAAACATCATGGGAAAAATAACCACTCCATTTCGTGTTTTCTTGCTTTTTTGAAAAGTCTCTGATTTAACTAAACATCGGTGCTTCAGCAGAGCGGGGTTTCTCTCCCGAACTGGCTAATTGATGTGAGCTACCGACAGTCTATTTTTAGATTCACGGACTGGAGAGAAAAGCTTATGGAAAATTCTAGAAGTTTTCCTACTGAAACAGAGCGACATTCTGAAGTAAGCTATTCTTGCAAGCGCACGTCATCCAACCGTGGCGCTGCGTTGCCGCACGGCGCGGCAGCTCATAGCAAAGTTGTTTTGATGGATGCACAGCACCGTCTCTTAGGCACTGGGAAGCTGGAGCTGGCAGTCGCTGACAGTCACACGCCTTATGGCAATTAGTGGCCTGCTTGCCTGTGCTGCAGAAGCACTGAATTGGTCTGAATGAAAGGCCCTGCCTAGAGGAGAGGAGGGCCCATCTTCCAGCTCAATTGTCTTCTTTCGCTTCACGCATCATTGCGCTCCCAACCCCTCTTCCTTTTCTTTCATTATTTCTCCCATTTCGTGAGTGGTCCCCCCCCAGAAGTCCCACCGGTCTGAACCGATCGACGAGGGGGCCGGAGGCGAGGGGACGATGCCAAGACTCTTCTCAAGCCTGAGGCTAAGAAGCGACAATGCAACAGAAAAATTTGGTGGAAAAATGTAAAGGGAGCTGCAAGGCTACTCAAAAACCTTGAACTGATGCAGTCAGCGTTAGCTGAGAGGACAGTTTTCAGCGGCTATGGGTTCTCCAGAATCTTCGATGAAAGTCAAGGCAAAATCCAGCGCATTCTGCCTCTGGCCTGTCTGCCTTGTTCTTTCTCAAAGCTGCCGGCTGATTAAAATTATGTGCTGGTCCCAACCACCCCACAGAATGCCCCGCCTCGTCCTTCTACTTCAACGGCCAATGCTACTTCGCCGCCAAGCAGCCGCCGCAGCACCGCGTCCTGGGCCAGCAGCTTTGCGCCGGAATCCGCTGGATGGACAGAGGCCGCCTATTCCTGCCGCGCTCCTTCGAGGACAACATCATCGTCTCCATGGCGGCCTTGCAGTTCGCTGGGTCCCTGACCAGCGAGTTCATGGTCCACCTGGGCCTGGTCAGGGACGGCAGCGGCTGGGCGATCGAGGGCAGCCCCTCCGCAAAAATAAAGTGGAGCTTCTGGGAGCCGTTCCAGAGCCAGCCGGAGCACACCTTGGCGCTGGCCAACCTGAGCCGCATGAGCTGGTGGGGCTCCGCCAACTCGACCATTTCCGCCCACGTCATTTGCGAGGTCACTGCCGGTGAGGCCTGAAACACGCGATACGCGTTATTAGTGCATCTCGGAATCTCTCAGATCACCGAGAACGTCTTCTACTGGTAATTTTCACGAGCTAAAACACCCGCCACTCTACTTTCCTCAGCCCGAAGGTGGAACCGCAGCTGCGATGAGCCGTACTTCCTGCCCACACTGGACCGCTACTACCCCACTAGCTCGCACGAGGTGGCCGGCTCCACGCCAGAGAACGTCTCCTTGTTCGAAGCGGTGAAGAGGTGCCTTGACGGCTCTTTCGTGGCCGGCTGCAACTATGTCCGGCAGAGCGGGCAGCAGTTCGTCCTGACCAAGAAGCCCGAGAGAGACTTCCATGCCTTCAGCAACGAGGTTCTGAACAGCTCCGTTGGAGTTCTTGTCTTCTGCCGGCGTGAGACCCGCACTTTACCTATATTATTTTATTATATTATTTTATAAGCCATCTTGGCTCAGAGGGTTGGGGATCCAGAATGGATTGAAAAGTAAATTCAACTTAAGTTTTTAGTCCCGCGATTTGCCATCATCCGAGAATGCTCTCGTAGGTCACCTTTGGGTCGTTCATATCACGGTAGATAATTGCTTTACATTTTAAACCTAAAATACGAGTACAAGAGCAGCATTGGCACGAAAGGGGACGGTAGCAACCCTAAACCTAAAAAATAAAAAGGCAGAAAAAAATACTGTTAACGCACTGCCAAAGTTGCACATCCAATTGATCAGCGACGCGGTAGCTAAGGCAGCAGGAGTCTTGTCCTCCACAGACCAAGGCTGGGTGCCGTAGAATTGCACCAGAAAGAGTAGAAAATGCCGAAGGTGGGTGAGCGCCCGTGAGAGCGGGTCACTGAGCAGCTGCCAGGCACCCTGCATGTAAAACTCACAGAAGCTGATGTTGTCCTTGAGTGCAGCAAGAGTGGCAGTTTGCAAGTTTGCAGCAGGGTCATGATGGCTGCGTTACCACCGCCGCGCTGTTTTCCAGATTTAGGGTGATCGGTTGTTCTCGAGCCGCTCCTTGAACATGAAGATGGCCACCAAATATGTCTTTATTTATTTGCACGTCCTAATTTATTTGCACCTTGGTGCAAGTAAATGCCGCGACCTCCGAGTCGTCAAGGCGATGAGCCGCGCTTAAATGTTGCGACAGCCAACAGCGGCAGGACGAAGCGAGGGCAGCGGAGCGAGCGTCAGCGTGTTGAGCATCGGCGTGAGCGAAATCGGCGCGGTTGGCGACATGGTGATGCCCGTCGAGCTGCTGCCGCGCTGGCCCATACGGATCTTCTGGGGCCTGGGACCGAGAGGCTTATCTACATCGAGCCCCAGCCGTACCACAGGGCACGCTTTGGGTTGGGACGCTGAACTACCGCACGCTCAAGGCTGCCTGGTGGAGAGGGGCTCTGGCAAAGCTGGCGCTCGACCTAAGCTGTGACGTCATCGCACTGCAGAAGGTGTCTATCAAGGCTGATCCGGGCTTCACTGTGAGGATCTGGGCGCCGGATGGACCCTCTACTACACATTGGCGGACCAACGAGGTCGTGGAGGAGTTGGAGCGCTGGTCGGACCGAGGCTGTAGCAGAGCTGTCGCTGCGTCTCTCTGTCCCCTCAGCTGCTTTGGGTCGACGTCCGGCTTCGAGGCCGGAACGCTCGCCTGTTCTGCGCGTATGCGCCCCCTTCCACCCGTCCTGATGAGGCTCAAGACTTCTTCGAGCAGCTTTCGGTACAGGTGGAGGAGGCAACGGCGCAGCGTGACCCAGTGATAATCCTTTGTGACCTTAACGTGGTTTTGCGTAGGTCCGAGCGGTCACTGTTCGTCACACTGCGTGAGAGCGACAAAACCGGAGCGCTGGAGGACTTCCTAGAGAGGCAGGACATGGTGTCGACCAACACCTGTTTCCGCAAGCCGCTGGGCAAGCTCGCAACTTTTGTGGGCTACAAGCGCAGGCGGCGGAATGCGTGAGGCCGGAACGCAACACGGAGGCAGGCACAGCTCGATCATGTGCTGGTGCGCTTCCGCGAGCGCCGCCGCGTCATCAATTGCCGCGCCATCACGCACGCCTCTGGCTCTGCGGTCCGATTATCGACTCCTCGTCTGCGACCTTCGTCTTCGTGATCCGCTCTACCGTTCGCCGAAGCGGCCACCGCGGCGCTACTACCACGCGCTCAGTGACGCCAACAAGCACAGCCGCTTTGCTAGCGCTTTCATCACTGCGCTGAGCGGCAAGCATGGAGGTGCCGAGTACGCGGAGGTGTGCGCTTCAGTTCGAGCCGCCGCGGAACAAGCAGTCCAGAAAGCTGGCCTAACCAATCCTTTCTCAATTTAACCTCAGCAACGGCAGACGAGGAGCAGAAGTCATCCGCAGACAAATCAATCGTCCTACTCACTGATGTTGTTCCGGACTTGGGACTGCATCGAGTTATACCAGATTCGGATTTCTCCTCCTGGACCAAGCTCATTAGGGTGACGGCTTACGTCTTTTGATTTGTCAAGAGCCTGCAAGTTCGAACTTCCGCAGCGGGGGAGGAGCGAGCAGGAACTCTGACAGCTGCAGAAGTGTCAGAAGCAGAGGAGCGTTGGCTGAAAGAGGTACAACGAAGGAGTTTCCATGCTGAGATTGCTCACTTTGAAAGTTCGACAGCATCTATGGATCTCGCAAAGCAGCTGAATCTCTTCCTCGACAACAAAGGTCTGCTCCGAAGTTGGGGTCGATTGAGAGAGTCAAACGTTGGTGCAGCTGCTGATTGCCCCATCCTTATCCCGAACAAGACTCATCTAGAAGTTCTCCTCATCCGAGACGCACACAGCAAAGTTCTGCACGGGGGAGTTCCAAGCACCCTTTGCAAACTGCGTGAGAAGTTTTGGCTTATCCGTGGTAGGCAACGAGTGAAGGCAATAGTAGTAGGAAAATGGTACGGTCAGGCCCACGTCGCTGATTGGCTGGCCAATCAGCGAGGGGGAGCCAATCAGCGATGAGGAGGCCCCGGAGGCGGGGCGGGGCAGGCCGGAGGTAGGGGTGGGGCAAGCCCAGTAGTGGGGTCGGGCAGGCCGGATTAGGGGGTCGATCAATCCTAGGAGTGGTCCAGAGCAGGCCGCGTCATTAGTTGCCTACGGCGGGCAGGCGCTAATGCTGCGAAGGTGGCAGCGTATCGCGCGTTCCGGTGCTTCATTAGCATTGCCGTGATAGGATCGAGGACTTTTAGCCGGTAGATCTCAGACATGGGTTTCGAGTGATCGATCTGACCATAGTCGACTAGCAGCACCGTGGCAGTGTTAGTGCTCACATTTATGCTTAGAATCCGCATGCGGTAATACCGGTCGACGTTGTGACATAGCGCACGGGAAAAGCGGCCAACATACATCTCGTTTACCCCAACGTCGTCGGATTCTGCTAGACTGAGCAGACCCGAAAGTTCCGTAGGTAGAAACTGTGTTGGCGGAGTTTCTGGTAGGATGCAGTAGAAGTGATTAGGGGAGATAATCTCCATCACCCTAATATCTCCACTATATATTTTGGTGATTGACCAAAACCAGCATGTTCCCTTGCTGGCAACGTCGATGGTTGTAAGTTAAAAGTTGCGACAACTGTCTTAAGCTGTTCAAAGTAAAAGCTTTTTGGCAAAGCTGCCGGATCAGACAGTTCGCAAAGCCTCCTACACATTGGACAGTTAATCATTATCTGCTGAGTTCGCGGCAAGCCATGAATGCAGTGAGCACAGAAGGTGTGCAGGCAAGGTAGTGCCCGTGGATCCGAACATTCGTTCAGGCAAATACCGCATTGAATAATTTTCTTTATCTGATTTATCTGATATTGGTGAGCCATGGTAAATTAACAGCTTAAATTTTGTATAGTCATAAAGGTACACTAACTGAGCCTCAAATAGCCCAGGCGCCTTGATTATATAGATTTTGGGCCTCATTGCACCGACACCAAAGTTTTCTAACCAATAGAAACCCACTCACTCGAAAATCGGACCATCTGGACAAAAGTCAAGATTCTCAAAATATCTGACTCGGGTCTGCTGACCAATAAAAATGCTTCTTGCGATTGACCAGTCTGCCCAAGATTCGCATCAAGACTATCACCTCTATGACGACCTTTCCCGCGGGTCCTGCTGGCTGGGCTCCGCTGATGGCACATAGCGTTTGTGGAACTCGGTCTGGACTGCCTGCCATGCCTCCCAATGGTCATCCCACTCTGCTGGCTGCGTCTCTGGCCACGTCGCCAGCTGGTCCATCGAGAGTTTCGACGCCCACTCCGCGCACTCTTCGGGCTCCGAGGGGTAGTTTCCGAGCCACCACGGGTTGGCGGGTCTTTCGAGTTCTTCCAATATCCATAGCCTGTGTTGCCACAGCTGTCGCCATTGCTCAGTTGGTAGCGGCAGGGCATGTCTCAAGTGCAGCACGGAGCCGAGCACTGTTGGAAGGCGCCAGAGTGAGATTGCACTATCTTTGACCACCACTTGTCTGTTGCCACCCAGAAGGCATTGCGCATCGAGTTTCCTGTCAGAGAATTCTTCCAAGCGCTCTTTCAAGCTGGCCAGGTATCGGAATTGATGAATGGTGAGCTCCATGCCGGGCAGACCTGGCCGATGATCCTCGCCAGACTTGAACCACTTTCTAATACTGATGGTCCGTGTGTCCGGCACCAGGCTGATGCAATAACCATGTAGTAGCTCTTTGAACGCCATCAGAAATCGTTTTAAAAATTGCATGAAGCTTAGCGAGCGCAAGATGCTTTGCTTATAAAGGGTACTGGACCCCTTCTCTCGCGGGGTGTGTTGACCAATCAAATTGTGCACCAGGGACCTCTAGAACCAATAGAATCCCTTCCCCAAATTATACTCGGAAATTCCGGGGAAATCACTTCAAATGCTTTCTCGACCAATAGAATCTCTACCCCTCTCTACTTGGAAATTCGCAATCGGACCCTCTACCCGTTGACCGATCACATTGAAACTCTGTCTTGCATGTCACCACACGCGGTAGAGGACACTCCCCAGTGGACACTCATTCACATCTCGATACCCACCTTGGACACTCAGTCAACTTACCCTTGGACACTCAGCCAGACACTCAGCTACCCAACCCCTCATCTGGCCTGCTCCCCACCTCTGGGCCTGCTCGACCCCACCCCTTGGCTTGCTCGACCCCTCATCCCACCTGCCCGACCCCACCTTGGCCTGCTCGACCCCACCCCTGGGCCTGCTCTCGACCCCACTCCTAGGCTTGCTCGACCCCCTAATCCGGCCTGCCCGACCCCACTACTGGGCTTGCTCCACTCCCACCTCCGGCCTGTCCCGCCCCGCCTCCGGGGCCTCCTCATCGCTGATTGGCTCCCCCTCGCTGATTGGCCAGCCAATCAGCGACGTGGGCCAGACCGTACCATTTTCCTACTACTGGCAATTCCTGGAAAATGCGTCGTCTGCAGGCGTCTTCAGGGGCTCCCGTTTGCTGTGAAGCAAGTTCCTGCGTTGCCAGAATCTCGCGTGAAAGCAATGAGAGCGTTTGAGTGGAGCGGGCTCGACTACTGTGGTCCGGTCAAGCTGAGAGAGGACACTGCTGTCGAGAAGGGCTACATCTTGGTGTTCACCTGCGCAGCAACGCGAGCGCTTCATCAAGAACTGGTGAATGATCTAACAACTGAAACCTTCTTAAGAGCCCTAAGGAGATTCTATGCGGGAGAGGTATCCCTAGTCTCATCAGCGATAACGCTAAGACATTCGCCAAAGCCGCGCGGATATTGCAAGCATCAGAGAGTCAAAAGGTCCAAGAGTTCTGCGCCACACGAAAGATCACCTGGCAGTTCATCACCGAACGCGCTCCTTGGCAAGGAGGCTTCAAGGAGAGACTGATGAAGGATATAAAACTGGCACTGCGCAAGACCCTCCTAAATTCCAGTCTCACACTGGATGAACTGCTGACTGTGCTCATGGAAGTAGAGTAGAGGCGGTGCTCAACAGCCGCCCTCTGCTCTACGTGGATGCCGAACCCGAAAGAGAAGTTCTGACACCGGCACACTTCCTGGTGTTGCAGCGGCTGGCGGCGGAGCCTACTTCTAGTTGCGCACCAGATCTTCTGCTACCGTTGCCAAAACTGCTTAAGCGAATGCGCGCCAGACTTCACGCCTTCTGGGACTGCTGGGAGCGGCAATATCTGACCAGCCTGCGTGAACATCGGCTCAATCCCAAGCATGGCGTGATCCGAGAGGCGACGGTCGGTGACATCGTCCTGGTGAAAGGCGAAGCTGGCCAACGGAGGCTTACCTGGTGTACTGGCATTATCGAGGCGGTGCATCCGGGACGAGACGGAGCAGTGAGATCGGCAACAGTTCGAGTCGCGCAAAAGCCAGGCCGCGGACCCAGGAGATGCTTGACTCGCCGACCGGTTGAGAACCTGATTTTGCTAGAAGCCGTGACTGAATGAACTGTTCTTAACTTTTCTAAAACTGACAGTGATTATTGACATCTGAGTTCTCAGTCTTTATCTCTCCTTAGTTTCAATCTTCAAGTTCTTATCCTAGCTTATCGTTCTCGTGCTCTGTGAGCACACTTCTCAACGCAACATTTGGTTTTCTCTAATTTACAGTACGCTGGTGACGGTGTTTACATTTTTGCGCTTTGCGCCTTTTGTGTTTCTGCTTTTTTGATAACTTAGTATTCTGGTGATGGTGCGTTTCATTTTTAGTTATCAAGTCTGTTGTAATGATGAAGCATCATTAGGGGGAGTGTTAGTGTTAGTTGTGTGCCTGACTTGTTCAATTTCTACAACACTACCGGGTGCGGAGCCTCACAGATGCGGCAGACGTGCGCAAAATTGTAAGGTTGCCTCTGGCATCTGTGGCTGCTGTTTGTTATATCTATTTCAATGTTGGGCTTGCTCTGATGGCGAGCCAAGTTGATTCTATATATTTTCTCGCCCTGTCTCTTAGCACGTAGGCTTTAGGTCAGGGCCATATACTTACGGTATTATCATCTACACCAACTCCCCTTTCAAGTCATTGTTCCTTATTTACTCAAGAAACTGAACTTTCGGCTGCCCCAGTCGGCTGTACTGAAACCGAACTGGCGGGATGTTTTGTCGACCTGGCACTAACGCGAGGTCTCTCCGGTGGCCTCTGATCCCCAAGTCTCTGATTGTCCGTTTGGTATGTTCTTGATTCACTAGCTTGTTAGTCGCCTGTTGCAGATAATCGGCGTTCCATGGTAGTGTTGGCCGGACGAAGATACGATTTCTCCGTAGTATTCGGTCATTAGCTAGCTTGATCAGGTAGTCGCGGTGTTTGCCTACCTCCACCACCACGCCCCTCCGTTGCCACAGCTTGGTTGTCGGGTCTTGTAGAACCACAGTCGAGCCAATTCTGATTCGGCCAAGACTCTTCTACAGAATGCCTTGTGCCATCTTGCCCTTGTCTATGTCGTTGTTTCGATAGTCCCAAGATCCTCTGATAATCTTCTTGGCAGACTTAACTGCGGATTCAGCCTTTCCATTGCTTTGGTGATGGTAAAGCGATGAGAATCTGGACTCAACTCCCCATCTCTTCAGAAAATTTACAAAGACGTTGGCTTTGAAGTGAGAGCCTGAGTCTGACCAGAAGGATTCCGGTACGGCTGTCTGACGAAATAGCTCACGGCATGCATTGATAAGCTTGTAAACCGGAGCGTTTTGTCCGAAACTCCAGACGTTGATCCAGCCTGAGTAGCAATCCACTATCACTAGCAATTGCCTGCCACGAAATTCACAAAAGTCCGCGTGAACTTCCTGGAAACACCTTCCTGGTGGATTTCTCTACATCATCGACTCTCTGGTTTGACTTGGCCGGTTTTTTCTTGGCATGCCTTGCATTGTTTTATTGTGTCATCTATTTGACGTTCCATGCCGGGCCAATAGACTGTCATCCTTGCTCTTGCTTTGGTTTTAGTAGCACCTTGATGACTCGCGTGCAGAGTTCTCAAAACTTCTCGTTGTATGTCTTTAGGAATTATGCATCGACATCCATTGAGAATGATCCCATCTTCGACAACGAGCTTATGTCTGGCGTGCCAATATGGTCTTAGATTAACTGGCAGATTAGCTTTGTCGTTTGGAAATCCATTTCCATTCTCGATAACTCGGATAAGGTCTTGCATTTCTGCATCATTCTTCACTTGTTCTTGTAGTTTTTTCATCTTAACATCAATTTCCGTATCTTCTATTGCCATCATAAGTAAATTCACGCTGCTTACCGCTTGACTCTCGTCAATCTGGTCTTCCTCAGTCGCATTTGCAATGGGGAACCTTGATAGTGCATCGGCGTCTTCGTTGTCTTTACCTCGAACCCATCTAGCATCATAGTTATAACGATTAAGCTTGGCGCGAAGGCGCTGTAACCGTGGGTTCTCAATTTGGTCCAGTTGATAGCTATTTAGGATCGGAATAAGTGGTTTGTGATCCGTCACGGTTTCAAATGACGCCAACAATCCTTCTAAAAATAGATGACACTTTTGTGCAGCCCATACAATTATTAGCAATTCGAGCTCAATCATAGCATGTCGCGTTTCTGCATCAGTTAGAAATCGAGATCCAGCTTGTACCATTCGCCATGTGCCACGAATCAGAGTCCTTTCAATCTTGAAGCATCTGTGTGCAATGCTTTATGTGATCGTAGTATGCCAAAGATAGAATTTTGGACAGGTGGATTCGTGCCTTATCGAAGGCCTTTTGGTGCTCCTCATTCCAGATGGATGATTTTTTTGTGCTTAGAAGAGGTCTTAGCGTTGAGGTAGATTCCGCGATCGAGTCTGTGAATGGTCCTATCCGATTCACTAAGCCCATGAATGCACGTAATTCTGTAATATTAGGTGGCTCTGGAAATTGAGCAATGGCTGCTGTCATGTCTGGGTCCACCTGATAGCTGTTCTGTGAAAGCAAAAATCCAGCAACCTTGACATTTTTTTGGCGAAGACAAACTTCTTATTTAATGCGATTTCGCTCTCGTCACATCGATTAAGAAATTCACGAACAGCTTGGACGTGGCTGTCGTAGTCGGCGCTTGCAACTATGCAGTCGTCCACGAGTATCTTTAAAACCATGCAGAACACTGTCCAGTCTCCTGTTGTAATATTCAGAGATAGAGCTGATGCCAAAAGGTGCCATTCGAAACATATACTTCGTCATTGTCACGGCTGCCGTTTTCCCTGCCGTTGACATGCCAGAATGAAATGTCGTTGGCGCTGATCCCATAGTCCGAAGGATTTTCTGGTCGATGCTCTGCTTCGTTTGTGTGACTGAAAAATCAACAGCTTCAAAATGCAAGTTGGTCTGTGCCTCACCTGCACAGCATTCGATTGACTTCTCCCCATGTTCACTATGCTATTCAATCAGCAAGTTTTGAAGTTTTGCAGTTTTACCATTTAATAGAGCAGATGTGCAAGGAGTTGGGGCTAAACTTTCAGCTCCTTTGCAACAACTCTCATACACGTAACTCTGAATTTCAGCATCTGAAAATGAGAACGCCTTTGAGAGCTTCGAATCAATCACCAAAGTATCGAATCCCGTCGTGAGCACAGCTGGGTTGCCCTTGCAGGCCGATGGCTTCTGGACCGGCGCCCGGCTGACGGTGAGGACAGGGGCAACTGGCAGTCTGGGTTTAAACAAGGACATTTAATAATAGTTAATAGCAATGCTTGCAATCTTTTTAGATGACACTGACCATGAAGAGCATACTGCATAGCATTTTGATGCTTAATTACATCCCGAACATGCTTTTTGCTGCTGAAGATCTTAACTTTAATCTGGAGTTTTACAACTACGATACCAAAAAATGGGACATGACTTCAAATGATTTGAAAACTGGAAACCCGGTGAGTTTTTTATTTTGATTTTAAAAGGGGATGTCAGCTCAGTCCGAAAATAAAAGCGGCTTATCGAAGCGAGGGCTCTCTGCCGGAGTCCAGTATTGAACAGGCAGTGGGAAATATGAGATGAGTAAGAGATGAGTCAGCTTTTGGCCCTGTTAAATGTTGTTTTTAATGGTGGTGGCCACCATGGCTGAGGCAATTCTGTGCTAGTGTACATGCCCTGACTTTCTAATCTTCAGGCATATGCACTCTCTGAGCTTTGGGGTTTGACCCTCAGGGGTGTGAATGCACGAGAGCCCCAGGAAATTTTCAAACACGACCACCAAATAACTGTGGTAGCGTACGGAATCGAACCAGGTTAGATATTAGATATTATATTATATTATATTACATTATATTATATAGCACAAGCCTAGAAATTAAATGCATTGTATTCGGGAGTACTGCGGAAGTACAAGATTTGCTAGCAGGAAATCTGCTTGCCAGAAAGTTTTAAAGTTTGCTGCCAAGGATTTTGCTAATACTTCATGTGTCCTTCACTTCTTTTTAATTCTTAAAATTACTCAAATTCCGCACTTAAATACAAGCTTCTAAGCCTTCTTAGCATTCCAGTGCTCATTGAAAAACACCAAAGGCTATATAATGTAGGTTTCTTAAATTTGACAGAAGTTTGTCAAAGGTTAAAACCGGATTTATTTCGCTAATAAACAATTTCTTGTAGTTAGGCTTCAGAGAAGGCTTGACATGAAGACTTGGCATTCAGATGACGGGTCATTATATGTACTTTTAGCACCATTTTAACGTACGTTTAAAATATTTGACAAAACAATGTCGTCAAAGCGTCTCTCAGAGTGTCATTTACTAAATGGCTTCCAAAATCAATTAAACTTCCAATCACTAAACGTGCACCCGTAGAAACAAAACTTAGAAACAGGGTGGTCGTGAATTCTGATGCCAGTGAAGCTCAGGCCTGATATGACTGAGTTTGTTGCAGCCGAATCAGGAGCAGGGATGGCGACAGACTCTTCTTCATCAATGACAGTCGAACCAAGATATGAAATAGAGATTGGCGCTTCTCCACCAGTACGCAACTGAAGAGCCTCGGAAACAGCTGCGCTGTTCTGCAGTGAGCGGTCACGATGCTTCGCCAGATATAGTCGTGCTGTTCTTTCTGAGGTCTGTCCGGTAACAGACATTTATGTCGGCCAGATTATGGCCAGCAGCTTCCAATTCACAGATCCTGGTGGCCTTACGAATAGATATTTTATTCATGAATTACCTTAATAATAACGCAGTTTATAGTAACTAAATAAAACATAATACTGATCTAAGACTTATGATCTAATAAGTGTTCGTATACGCTTTCGACAGCCCGACTTTATCGCTAAGATTAAGTATAAATCGCTGCAGGTAGTTATCACCGCGGTTTTGTTTCACGGTTAACGTAACGTTTCCGTCGCTAGTAGCCAACAGCCTCGGAAAAAGATGATCGCCCTTAGTTTCTTGAGGCAGCAGATCTACGTTAGCGGTCTCATAGATTCTGGCCTGCTTGCTGTCGCCACGTGATTTCGCGGGAAATTAGCGGGAGCTTAATGATGATGGCAAGTTGCATCCCACACTGTGTACACTCGCCAAGTCTATATATTTCCCTTTGTTTCACTTGCGGGTATTCTACGAAACCAATCTCCTCTGCCATGGACAAAAGCGTTACAGAATGTAACCTCAAAGTTTTTTAACAGTAGAAAGACCATGGGGTGTATTTCAAATACACACATTTTTCTTTTGTCTGGATCTCCGAAAAGATTCAACCAATTGCCATCAAAATCCAGAACACGGGCTAAAATTTCCCGCTCTATTCGATGAAGCAACTCCGAAAATCACGAAAAATCGGCATCGTCGAGATATCCAACGATTCTCCTCGGGGTGTCCGGTGGCAAAAACCACCAACATTGGCAAATTTTTTCTGTTCACAAAATCTCATCATGAAACCACGTCGGCTCAGGAAACTATGCATATCAGTCGTAAAGGCCTTTGTTCTCAGCATCCCAGGAACTAGGGTCCCCTTCATCACCGTCTGGAGCATCGGCGGCGACCGTCGGGACCTTCAACAAAAGCACCCGATCGGCATCGCAGAGACGGCTGCGTTCCCAAAACTGAAATGGAAGAATCCTCTTCTGCATGCAGCATTCAGTCAGTAGACATAATCGGTGAATGAAATGGACGACGGCGACCCTCTAGGTTGACCTGTAGACATACAAGCGACCTTCGGGACCTTCAACGGAGTGCCACCACGCGGCCCCGACGAACTGGCACCCCCAACATCGTGAATTTTCTGTCAAGGCACCAAACCAGGCATGTCTGCATATTATACAATGGTCCTGCACCATGTTCAGTATTCAGCTCTGTCTGGACGACCTTCGGGACCTTCAACGGAGTGCACCACGCGGCCCCGACTAGCTGGCACCCCCAACATCGTGATTTTTCTATCAAGGCACCAAACCAGGCATGTCTGCATATTATACTATGCTTTTGCACCGTGTTAAATTGGAGAGTTGCAGATTTAACTGGCGACTGAATAATATAAAATATTTTTAATTTGTCAAAAATGATATTAAATTTGTCAAAAATGATATTACAGCAGGTCAAAAATGATATTACAGCAAATTCAAAGCAGAAGGATCTGAACACTGACACATAGACACAAAGGCTGAGTCAATTGTCACTATTTAATTTGGTGCACAACGTGGGCAGTAATGGTGACGATCACTGTCTCTTCCATGGCAGTGTCTTCGGCAAATTCCTTCGTCACACATGCAACACTTCCTTGTTGTCGCACTCAAGGCACGCTTCTCATCCTTTGACTTTTGTCTCGCGCATGTTGCACAGTGCTTTCTGGCACCAACTGACACCACAGCCACGCTTTGCGTGCCTGTTCCTTCATTTGCTCGTCGTTGATTCGACAACCTGCGAGCTGGAACATCAGCCTGTGATGATTGGACAGATTTTGAAGAACAGCGGCCGATTGCGAGCGCTCCTCGATCAGAGGTTGCAGAAGTTGCGCAGCCGCATTGCGCTGGAACTCGTTGCGATAGTTCGGCGAGGCGCAGAGCTCCGGGTGCGCCAGTCTCCAGATAGCAGCGGCATTCACAGCTGCTATGTTGAGTATGCCGCCGGAGAAGATTGCCTTCTCACATGAGTCGGACTTTCGCTTGCAGTCGGATGTGCGGAATATCCTGTTGCAGGTGTCCGTGCCACTCTTGGTAGAATTGTAGTACGAGCCTATTGCTACAGGCTTGCCATTGGGAAGCAATTGTCTGTCGTGATGCATGGTGGACAGCAACATCACGTTTCGGCCCGCTTTGGGCCAGTTAAATCTGCAACTCTCCAATTTAACACGGTGCAAAAGCATAGTATAATATGCAGACATGCCTGGTTTGGTGCCTTGATAGAAAAATCACGATGTTGGGGGTGCCAGCTAGTCGGGGCGCGTGGTGGCACTCCGTTGAAGGTCCCGAAGGTCGTCCAGACAGAGCTGAATGCTGAACATGGTGCAGGACCATTGTATAATATGCAGACATGCCTGGTTTGGTGCCTTGACAGAAAATTCACGATGTTGGGGGTGCCAGTTCGTCGGGGCCGCGTGGTGGCACTCCGTTGAAGGTCCCGAAGGTCGCTTGTATGTCTACAGGTCAACCTAGAGGGTCGCCGTCATCCATCTCATTCACCGATTATGTCTACTGACTGAATGCTGCATGCAGAAGAGGATTCTTCCATTTCAGTTTTGGGAACGCAGCCGTCTCTGCGATGCCGATCGGGTGCTTTTGTTGAAGGTCCGACGGTCGCCGCCGATGCTCCAGACGGTGATGAAGGGACCCTAGTTCCTGGATGCTGAGAAGAAAGGCCTCTCCGACAGATGGATCCAGATTATTGAGCCAATATGGATTCACTATAAAGGTTTATACAGTGTAGTGTTGGTTGTCCTTGCCACCAGTGTCTTCGACAAGAATCGTTGAATATCTCGACGATGCTGACGTCGGATGACTTTGAAAGTTAATTCGTTGGAAAGGGGGGAAATTTTGACCCAAATGGTGGACTTTTACGAAAATCGGTTATTCGGTTTGCGAGCTATGGTGAAATTGGTTGTGTGTATTTGTTATACACCCCCATGGTCTTTCCCCATGGGGAAAAAAAGCGTAGTCTTTCTACTGTTAATGGCATTCCTTTAAATTCATAAAATAAAACATGAAAATCACAATTTAGCAAAAAATATTTATTACCCGAGTTTAGAATGAATAGCTATATAGTTGTTATAGTCGATGGTGCTGGCTACCACCCGATTATTAATTTAACGAAATTTATCGTGGTCAGTCCGCAAAAGTCTAGTCTATGACAGTGAAGGCCGTCAGTCCGTTTTTTGGTTGCACTTCATTCATGAAGCATGGATACGCGCACTCCATATTATTGTGCTTCGATGGTCGATGGGGCCGTAATTTTCATCGATACCCTCGTGCGACCAGCTTTTGTACCTGCAACCTCTTTGCTGATCTCTCCTTCCACAGACGCGTCATGACGTTATCGCAAGCAAGCTATGCTGTTAGTGAATCGACCTTCAGTTTAAATAAAACCAATGAAAATTGGCTTCAGTACCAAAAATATTATTATTATTAAGAATATTAGGAATATTATTAATTTATTCTTCATTGACTAAAAAGTGACTTCAACAGAGAGCAGAGAGTTGGCTTTAATCGCATGTCCTGAAACTCTGTTCCAGGCTCCAGTAAAGATACCGAAGTCGACAATTTTCACCCGGTGTACTACCTCATCGTTAACCTGGCCTACACGGACAAACTGCGGTTGACGACAACATGGGATCGCAGCTTAGGAATCAAAATGGATCTTTTCGTCCGAGCGAAAAACCTAACAGGCAAGATGCCAAAGCTTGTAATTGCTTCCATTATTACCAGCAACATAAATTCATAATAATTCTGATCATTTACTGTTTGGCAATACGCTTTGCAGAGATTAATCAGGCAATCTGCAATGGCACTCAATCAGTAACGCTCGAGCACCCCTACCTCGGATCCGCCACCCTGCCTTGCTTCCGAAACTCCCTGGTCGTGTACCAAAAACTGTCCCCGAACCTGGAGACCGGACGAACCCCAGTCGACTATCGCACTGGATTCGCTCTGGGCCGACCCGCCATGGACTTCAACTTCACGCAAGCTGACCAGATGAGCTTCTGGACCGGACTCGACTTCCTCGAGCTGCTGCCGACATACTTTGCGAGTCAGTGGCCGCTGACACTGAGGCTGGAGGCCACGAACTCGCAGGGACTCGGCAAGTATGTCGAGTGCAAAGAGTGGTGGGTCGGGTCTCGAGCGGGCGGCTACCCGATGCACGCGAAAGACTGCCGGACGGGAACTCTGGACGAGTACACCTTTGTTGAGCTGAACAACGCTCAGTTCGGCCTGTTCTCAAACCTGTCTTGTGCCCAGCCGCTCTCACCGTGGTGGCAAAGTCAGTGCGATGGCAAAAATCTTGTCAAGCTGGCAGCAGATTCGAATGGAGCTCCTCGATGGATGCCAGACCTGCCTGCCGACAAGCGGTGTGTCGGTTCGAATGCGGCTGTTTGCGCCGAAGATGATCCCAAAGGGTGAGAAACACACTGTTTACACTCAAAGTTGCGTTATATAGCTAGACTCTCTGGTTCATTAATTATTGCTCAACTCATTTGCCTTTACCTATCTCGATTCGAATTCAGCAACAGAATCAGGCCAGGTGAGCGATGCGTGCACTATGGATGCCGAGTGCTCAAGTGAGAATATGACCGTGTGCATTCCTCGTGGCTCAGCGCTCACGCCTCAGTGCGGCTGCGCGAATCTTCAAGACCAGGGCCAGCCAGTCTGCACCATCACGGTGGACATGAGCATCGTTGCTTTTAACGTTACTTTCGACCCAGTGCCGGTTCGCGGCTGCGCCAGTCGGTACACGGCAACAATCCGTCTGAAGCACGCAAGTGGCAGCGCCGACATTCCAGAGGCTGCTCCGCCAACAGTTCTGGCGAATTTTTTCTCTTACTTTCTGAACAAGTCGTCAAGCGTGTATCCTCCAGTTGACCAGGAGTTTTACCTCCAACACAACCCTGTGACTGTCATTGAAGGCAACCTGCAAGGCTCATATAAGCTTTATGAGGAGTTTGAGTTCGTCATAACCGCCAACTTCACGATGCCGGAAGGAGGCCAGTGCGTCTCAGCGTCCTACCTGTGCATCGGCTTCAGCGCGTCGGAAAATGAAACGGTGCGCGACTCCGACCCGACTAATAACGCTTTCTGCATGGACATTGACAGCGTGAAGGTGTGTCAGCCAATAGGAGACACGGAAATATCCAATTTTACATTGTTCCATTTGAGTCCGAATCCTTTGGTGAGACATGAAAATGTTTCCGTGTCGTACCATCTCTCGGTACTCGTTAAGAATCTCAACAGCCCTATAATGAGTTCAGAGTATGAAAACAACTTTATGGCACTGTTGTATCTGGTAACAAGTGACTGTCAGAATCTGGAAGGCAGTGAAAGCCAAACTAAACTCTGCCTGTCCAATTCTGTATTTAACGTGGAGTTGAAAACCACAAACGAGTCAGTGTTCAAGAGCGGGTACACTAGCGGAGACACTTTTTCTGTCAGCGTCCACGCTCCACTTTTTGAAATAAGCCAAAATCAGTGCAACAAGACGACGCATTTCTGTGTCCTGCTAACGAGTTCAGTGAACTCGTCCTACTCGGAGAGCAACATCAGCAACAGCTTGGCATGCCATCCGGTTGAGACATTTTGCACGATTAGTAAGTTCTCGCAAAGGATTAAATTGTATTTAAAGAATAAGATTATAAATACGTTTATACATAACAGCCTCGCGCAATCTTGGGAGGATGGAACTTTTGACTTTTGCTTAGAATGCATTTGGATTATTGATATAGTTCTTTGTTTTATAGATTGTCGAAAAATTATTCAATCTATCCCGTAAGTAGCTAATTGCAGAAAGCAATAAATTTGATTTCAGTTTCGGACGCTGCGCTGGAGACTGTAGCGCTGCTTCCCAATGCAACCGACCCGTGGGTTCCGGAGTATCGCCACACCGCGTCTTTCTCATTTGGAGTTCGACTGCTCAGCGGGTCGAAGATCGACCCCGTGCTGTCTCCCAGCATCAATTTCGAACCCAACATTTCATTCCTATTTCAAAATGCATCCACTGCTCCGCTAGTTATGGAAGGAATCAACTGCATCGAAAAGGATCGAACTCAAGGAATTCAGCTGGTCGGTCAGATTGCCAATGTTATATGCGATGCTGCATTCCTATTAACCTTCCAGCAGTGCACGACGGAGCAGGTGACTTTGCGTGTTGGGATGATCAATTCCGACAATCCGAGCTACGTGGACACAAATTTAGAAAACAACTGGAAGGACATCACAATATCAAAAGTTTTTGATTGCGCAGGTAAGGTTTGCTGTGCCCCTCCTTTAACTCATTGTTAGTAATATCCCAGGGTAAGAAAATCTATGAACTAAATTATAAAAAGAGATTAAATTAAAATTTCAGGTCTTAAAATTACTGGGCCAAAAGCAAAGAATCCGCAATTTACTTTATCTAACGTCGCGGCTACTTTTGAGCTCTATTGGATTTCCGGCACCTACATGGATTGCGTCATATTCATCCAGGACGGGTACAACGCCACATGGAATTGGAAGCGAAATGGAAGCATTGACAGCTACCGCAAATATAGATTTACCGTCAGTCACGTGCTAAATCAGCCGTATGGCGAATACTTAGTTAACTACAGTTGCAGCAATGAAATAAGCCAATTTGAAGAAACAAAACTTATCCTGGTCAGTCCGAATCCAGCCAGCTTGTTAAACATCACAACTTCGTACGAGCGCTTGCCGGAACCAAACAATGTTACCTTTGTATTTGGTACGCTAACTGCAGCTCAAGGATACTTAAAACTAAACTGTACCTTTACCTTTTATTCAGGCGCAGCACAATCTTATCAGGACATCAAATTTTACTTTGAAGTTCCGCTTAGCTTTTCTTACATCTATCAACCTGGAAAATCGGTTGTTACATCAAATGTTCGCTGCACAAACCCAGGTGGTGCGTACTCGAAAAACTTTGAGCTTCGGCTCTACACACCATTTGAAATCGAGGGCGTTGAAATCAAAATCAATAAATCTGTATTGCTCACAAGTGAGCAGTTTCCACTGCAGCTCACTGTTCAAAATGGTACTGATGTCACCTACACGGTGAACATGACTGATGGTACAAGCCAAGTGATTGTGCATCCTGAGCCTGTGTCCTATGCACAGCCCATTAACATCACCCACACATTCAATGCTCCTGGAGTTTATGACATCCACGTTCTGGCTTCTAGCCCAATGAACAACGAGAGCTCAACTGTATCAGGAATTCTTGTGCAGAATCCTATCGCTGCAGTGGCTCAGTCGGCATATTTTCATACCGCAACACCGACCATTTACTTTCCAGTGACCCACACCGGAGCAGTACCTACAAATGTGAGCTGCAAAGTTAACCTTGCTGCAGGACCACAGTTCAGTCTACTGAATCAGTTCCAATACGTTTCAGCATCAAAATCCACTGAAACTGTGACTCTTGAGTGTCCTCCGCACCTCATTACTGAGGAAATGACTCTGTCAGTTCGCTGCTGGAATCTAGTGAGTCAGTACGCAAAAAACTCAACAGTGGTGTGCAATGAGCCAGTGTCAGGACTTACAGCCAATGCCAGTCACGTGTTTGTCCAGCCTGGTCAAAACTTGAGTATTACCATACGAGTGTCCAATGGAACTTCAGTCGAATTCACAACAAGATTTGGTGACTCCAGCCCAAACAGCGTTACCTTTCACCCGAGCAAGTACGCCTCGAGCAATGAGACTGTGCTGGCGCACTCGTACTCAACTGCAGGAAACTACACTGTTATAGTCAACGCCTCGAACCCAGTGAGTTGGCAAACAGCTCAGATCAGTCCTATCGTTGTACTGAATCCACTGGTCAACGTATCCGTCACCTACAGACAAAGCGTTCTGTGGCCGTTTGAGGGGGCTGAGTTCGTCATCAACAATGAGCCCAATATGCAAGCTGGTCTCGTTGTTTGCGATTTCGAGTTCTCCACATACGGATCGAAAAGAATCTTCATCGAAAACCTGACGGACAGCTCAAACGCAGTTGTGACATTCGAATATTCGGTAGAAGCCATTGGAACTCAGCGTGTGAGCATGAGCTGCTGGAACCCATTGAGCATTGATGGTCTCGAGCGGAACTTTTCAATAGTTGTGCTCAAGGACTCTGTAAAAATAGCCAACTTTAGCACGAACGGGACGGTTTGGCTTGGCACGCCGGTCGAATTCGTGCTTGATATGACAAGTTTCCCAAACGATACCTGCATTCACATGTACTACAATCAGACCAGCCTAATTAATGAAATTTTCGGTGCGCATAATTCCTGCCGTTCCATCGCAACACCGAACAGTCCAGCCTATACACAGGTCAGTCCCTCTAACTTGCGAATCACCTGGAAGCGAGATCTATCAAAAGTAGGCGTCCATTCTGTCTTGATTTTCGCCTACAACAATGTGAGCAATGACTCGGCGCAAACATTTGCCACCGTGATTGACATCCCTTGCTACAAGCCAAGGCTGAGACTGTTCGACTCGGACTCATCTTCATTGCAAGTGTCATCAGTGCAGACAATCAGGAGGTCCGAGCAAATCAACCTCACTGCCGTGGCGCCATACAACTGCTCCAAGCTGACCAACATCAGCACATACTGGACCATCATTGCTGAACAATCATCTACCCAGCTTCCTCTGTGCACTGACAACTCCGATCAGTGCTTGGTTCAGCGTCGGATGTTGCCATACGGGCTGTACAATGTCTCATTCACTGCCGAGCTGACTGTGGATGCTGCTATGGCAGAGACTGCGTGGATATTGCTGAACGTCTCAAAGACTCCATTGAGTCTAGAAGCTATTACTGGTCCGGAATATGTTTCATTCAATCAGACCTTCGTGCTAAATGCGTCTGCGACGGCCACGGACTTTGACGTGGAAGATGGAGATCTTAGCGGCATGACGTTTCAGTGGAGCTGCTTTAGGCCTGAAGAGTCAGACTCAGCCAACACCATCAGCATCCCATCGCAGACTGAAGCCAGAGCGCTCTCAGAGCTGAGAGGCTGCTTCGGTAACGGACCCGGTGTCGTATACTCGGGAAACGCATCCATTGCGGGATCCCTCACTGTGAACTCATTCGATCTTGTTCCGAACGCAAGCTATGTGTTCCGAGTCCGTCTTACAAAAGACACCAGAGAGGTTTGGCAATCAAAGACTGTGTTTGTTGAGTCACAACCGAAGCCCGTAGGCCGACTTGATTGCGAGCAGAACTGCGGAGCCAAAGTTGTCGCCAAGAGACCGCTCGTCTACAGACTTGTGTGCGAGCAGAACTGTGGCCACAAGTTCTTTACCGTGAGCAGCAACTTGACGATTGTTCGGCTCGGTGTCAGCGGAGACGAGATCGAGGGAACTCGCCAGTCAAGCAGCGATGGCCAGGAGCTCTCGATTTCGGCTGGCACACTGATGGAGAGCTCCTACTACAGAGTGATGGGACAGCTGTGGAATCTGGGTCAAGAGACTTCATACCTTGTTGCCAACATAACCGTGAATGGGCCTCCAGTAGGTGGTACCTGTCGCGTGGATCCTCCTGGAGGTATGTGCTAGCAATTTAATACCAGTTTTGCAGATTGCTTTGCACCTATCTATTTTTATTTTGTGCAGCGTCTTATTAAAGATGAGAAAAGTTTACCATTCCTTAAGATTTTCTGACCCATAAGACAATTTTTATTGGATCGCAAGCATTGTGTGACTCAACTCTGAAACAGATCTGGTCTCCTGTATGTATTTCATCTATATTTACTTCAGTGGTTAACATAAGGACGCTGGCCCATCTGACCTGCGCCAACTGGACGGAATTCGGAGCATTCATTGCTCCACTGGCGTACTCGGCAACACTCTTCCGGTGGGATCCGACTGAGTCGCCGACTCGATTCGACTCTAGTAGCGCCAGTTTTCCAACTGTTTTGCTGCCTGTCGGAGCAAGCAACGGCTTGGGCAGCATTGAGTTTAAAATCACGGATTCTTTTTACGCAGAGGCGATCTTCACCGTCAACATTTCAGTCAGTCTGAAAGCCTTGCTCACTGAATCTTTAATCAAATTTTTGGTCTAGAAAGAACCACTAGAACAAGAAATGCTGTCAATGTTTTAGATTTCGGCTCTGACGGGCACATCAAGCGAGTTGCTTTCTGATTTAGAAGGCCTACTGGATCCTGCCAATTCGATAGTCAGCAGGTTCTTGTCCTCCGGTGACTACAGCGCCGCGGCAGTCACTTTGAAGTCAATCGCGCTGGCCATGAATGCTTGGAACGAAGATGCCCAAGGAGCAGCATTGTCTCCAGAGGATCTGGCCGCATTCCAGCTGCAGATGGCGACGGTAATCAATGAAAAATTATAATTTTCCGTTCAGTGAAATTGTCAATACTGAAAGAGAAAATTTGGCTATCCTGTAAAATATTGCAGATGAGACTGAAATATTTAAAGTTTGTTGACGCCTTTCCGTTTAACTTCTCCTCGGATGCATTGCAAATGACAACAAGCCTGCTGCGACTTGGGGTGAATACATCAAGCCAGTTGGATGTCGTTGGACAGGTAATAATTTTTAATTAAACTACAATACGCAAAGTTCGAACTTTTGCATTTTTTTCCGCGATCCCTATAGGAACTTGCAGCAAAAACTTTGAGAAAAGTCATCGAACAAGCGCGTATCGAAAGAGCGAACCTGTCGCACAAAGCCAGCGAAGAAATTCAGGACAATCTACTCAAATCAGGGCTGAGCATTTGGAATGCCTCTGGATTTTGGGCTGGCAACTACAGTAACCGCAGCATGGTCAAAGGTGTCATGCTGAAGACCCTCGACTGCATTGACTCTATCGGGCTTCTAGCGCTTGAGTCTGTCAGCAACTTCACGAAGGTCGAACCCGGGTTCGCTCTAATGGGCATAACGCAGGACGTTCAGGATGCAAATGTCACTGGAGCGAAGGTGGAAACAGATATGGGAAGCGTCTCACTGCCGAGGTTTAGCGCGGCAGATCCGTCCGGCAAATGCAACATCACGTTCATGATGAGCGCAGCCGATCCGTACCACTGGAGCCAGTCGGAGTCCAAAGTCACAACGTCTTTCCTTCGTGGACGATCGCAAGGATGCAGCTTTTACGACTTTCCACCATCCCATGGCAGATCAAGGCGGTCAGCTTCCTCTTCTCCGACCTATGAGATGCAGCTGGCCGGAGCTCAGGTACCGCTGCTCAGAGTGGCTAAGACTCCCACTGACAAGTGGCTCATGATGTATCACAGCTTCAATGCAACAGGAGAGGTCGTCCAGCTCGTCATCCAACCCGATGCTGGACATCAGCTCGAAGTTTTCCTGCACGAAGGCACCGCGCCAGATCCTCTTAACTACACTCTCCACCGAGTAGTGCCGCAGTCACTCAACTCGACGAATGACACCGCAACAAAGGAGCTGATTTTCATTCCAGCTGATATGTTCTCAATTAACCAAACGGTGTTCGTAGGAGTGAGAAAGCTGGGCTGCTCAAGGGACTCGTCTGGCTCACTGACTTGCAGCAACTGCACCTTGCTGTATCATCTGGGAATCTCCACTCAACAGTGCTACGCATGGGACAGCGGGGTCGACGAGTGGCGCCTGTTGGATAGCGCCAAGTGCCAGGTAAGACGACTTAAGTGACAGTCGAGCTCACAATTTTAGAGCTAGAATTCGAGTCTGATTTGCAAATCGATCACTCTAACTTTCAGGCAAGCGAGCAGACGGCGGTGGCGAGGCCGGCTTTCAAGGTGAACCTATTCGGCAGCATTGGAGCTGGAATCTCATTCGTGCCCAACACGATCGACTTCGGCGAGCTGTTCGAAAACTGGCAGGGCAAGCTGAGCGAAAGCAGGGCAGTGCTGTCTGTTGTGATCGTTCTGTGGGTTCTGTTCATTCCTCTGGCAGTGTTACTGAGACGAATGGACCTGCGGGACGCACAGAAGGTGAGCAGTCAGCCCAGCTCTGATGAGTCGTGTTTTATGTCTTGTAAACCACTTGACTCACTGTGAGTCATCTCTCATTTCAGTTTCAATTTTTGCCCCTGAAAGACGAGCGGGAGCAGAAGGGCTTCGTCTACAAAATCGAGGTATTCAACGGGTCGAAAAGAGGCTATGAAGTCCCTGTTGGAGTCTTCATCTCAGTTAAAGGCCTGAATGCGAGCGAGCTACTGAGAACTCTGGATGACGGAGAGAGATGGGTGAACTTCTTGTTTCTTTATTTTTCGAATTTCTGGATTCCTGGTATACTGATTTTTTGCTTAGTTACTAATGCTAACTTTACAGAACTTTGCAAGCGGAGGTGTTGACAACTTCCTGATGACGACTAAAGCGCATCTGGGTGACATTCGATCCATCTGTCTGACATTTGACAAGACCGAGTCCGGTGCCGGCCGATGGTACGTCAGTCGCCTGATCGTCACAGACTGCACCAATGACAACAAGTACATCTTTGTGATTGAAGACTGGTTGAGTCCGGGCATCGACTCTGCTGTCAACTGTGCCTCATCGCTCGACCTCAAGTTCTCAAAGAATCTCGTCCGCAACCACCTGAGCAGACGGATGCAGGATGACCACATCTGGTTTTCAATGCTGCGACGGAAAGTGGACACAAACTTCAGTCGATTGCAGCGTCTCGGAGTGTGCTGGAGTCTACTCTTCATGACGATGATCGCTAATGCCATGTGGTATGAGCGAACTTGGTGTACTATCCAACTTCAACGTATCCCAGTTTATAATGAAATACAGCAACCTCCTGATTTACCCTGAATTATACAGGTACGAAGTCGCCGACAGCTCGTCGGAGGCCTTCCGAATCGGACCGGTGAAGGTTTCCTACGGCTCCCTCATCACTTCAATACTCGGTGCGCTCACAGTGCTGCCCGTGTCCATGGCGACTGTCCTGCTGTTTCTCAAGTCCAAGCGACAGCCGCAACATACCGAAGCTGCGCAGCGGTACCGACCTCAGTCGAGTCGAAGTCGCCGCGTCATCAACAGCGATGCGGCGACGACCGAGGATGAGACTGAGGCTGAGGAGGAAGAGAAGACCTGGATCTCTAAATTCTCTCTGCCTCACTGGTGCCAGTACGTTGGTTGGGTGCTTCTCGTTTTGAGTGTGCTCACTGCCGGCGTGTTCATTGTCTTCTACGCAATGGACTGGGGCAAGGAGAAGTCGGAAGGCTGGTTGCTTGCGTTTTTCTTTTCCTTTTTCGAGACGGTGTTGCTTCTCCAGCCGCTGAAAGTGTTGGCTGTCGGGTTGGTGCTGGCTCTGCTGATGAGGAAGGACTACGACTCCATGGATGCCCACAGCGTCCGAGTTCGCGAGATTCATGACGGTCGAGGTGAGATTTGAAGTGCATTGAAATGCGATCTGTCACGCTGTCAAAATATCAGTGTTAATTATTCTTTAAATTTCAGAGAAGTTCATGCTTCTCCAAGACGTCCTCGCATCGCAGTCGAACGACGCACTCCGCAAGAAGGCAAAGTCAACAGCGATCAGCATCGGCCTGAACCTTGCGTATCTGTTCCTTTTGTACTGCGTCTGCTATGGCTCCATGGATCCGGTCGTGTTTCACCTGAACAACGGCTTGAAGATGCGGCTTACCGTCAACCAGCCGAGTCCTCAGTTCAGCCTTGACAAGGTTTGCAAAAAGGCCCTTTTTGCAATATTGGGATAAAAGCTGTGCTCCCTGTTTCATATGTTTGCGCTTCCCTCACGAATTCCAGGTGCAGAAGTGGGAGGACATTCACACCTGGCTGAACCACACGGTTCTACCGAATCTCTATCCGACTTTCGCAGCGAATGGCCAACCATTGAGTGAAGCTGAGCAGAAGTTCATCTCCGATGGTGTTGGCTTTCGGTTGGGTCGCGTGAAGCTGAGACAGCTCAGGGTGCGTCCCGTGTGGCGCGACTCTCTGGCAGTGTCTGCCGAGTACAGTGCAAGCACTGAGGATCGCAGCTGCTACGGCATCGGCTGGGGCACCCAACTGCCCTGCAACCACACTGGGAGCGGCCTTGACGCTGCATTCCACGCCAGAACGGTCACCCCGTGGCCAACATGGGGCACGTACAACTCATACAGCGGAAGGGGCTACGTGCTTGACCTGCCAAACAACTTCTCTAAAGCCCTCTCACTCCTGCAAGAGGCCACGCATTACCACTGGATTGATAACTACACACGAGCAGTGCTGCTTGAATGCAGCTTGTTCTACCCTGACACCAACTTCTTTACATCCGTGTCCATCCTGACCGAGCTGCCTCCGTTCGGCGGCGCCCTGAGCTCCGCCAGTCTGCGATCAACGAGCCTTTACCGGTACATCGGCGCCAGCGGAGCCCTTCGACTGTGTGCTGAGCTGCTGGCCGCTGCAATCACTCTGGTACTGCTGCTGCTGCAACTGCGGTCTTGTTGGCTTCAGGGCTTCTCAAAACACTTCTCCAATCCGTGGAATGTGTCGCACCTGCTCACAAACCTCACCATGATTGCCGGCCTCGTGTTTCTTCTGCTGCGCAGCTTCGCCACAGTTGCAGCCCTGGAGTCCATGCAAAACTCCAACTCTGGCAATCTGGAAACTGTCATGTTCTTCGACGAGTCGTTCTACTACTGCCTCGGCATCGCCATGTTCCTCGTCCAGATCGGCTTTCTCAACCTGGTCCGCTACTCCCGCAGTCTGGCCCACCTGTCGGGCACTCTGAGGAACTCGCTGTCGGAGCTGAGGTCGTTCTTCTGGGTGTTTCTCGTAATCTTCTTGGCCTTCGCCTTCATCGCCAATCTGGTTCTGGGACCCGTGGACGCAGAGTACCGCAGTCTGATGCAGACGATGATCACACAGCTGTCCGTGATGCTGGGAAAGTTCAATGCCACTTTTGAAGACAGCCGCAGCGCCTTGTACAAGATCCTGTTCTTCTCCTACACATTCACGATCGTGTTCATAGTGCTGAACATCTTTGTGGTTCTGCTGAATGAGAGCTATGCGGATGCGACCAACTCCAGCGACGACGAGCAGCAGCAGAAGGCTTTCCAGGTCGTCGACACCGTTTTGCAGTCCTTTAAGTCCGTGTTTCGTTCGGAGCGTCGCGCACAGTACATTGATTCAGACAATCCAAATGGTATGTTCCTGTTTTCAAAAGCCTTAAGCTTTTTGTTTTGCTCATATATTATCCTCACTGAATTTCAAGCTAGGATAGACCATTTGATTTTCGCTTATTACAAAGGTGCTGTTCAGAAGCTGTCTTCTGAAAAAGTTGGAAATTGGACATGTCGAAAGAGGATGTGAACTTAAGCGCGATTTGGAAGCCGTGAGTCCAGCAACCAAACCGCTGCGAAATTCTCACTATTCAGACCCAAAATAGACAAGAAAAGCGTAATTTATCGTTCTTCCACCCCGGCCGCTTCCGCATAGGACAAATGGGGAAAATGGGGATTTCATGTGAACTTAAGGCTCTGAAATGGAAGCGGTGGCCGATTGAGCCGGTTTCTCTATCGGATCTCTCTACTGGACCGACAATGAGAGAAGAATCGTCGAAAACCGCATCTCTCTATCATTTGGGCTCCCTGAATGGGATAAATGGGGAAAATGGGGATTTCATGTGAACTTAAGGCTCTGAAATGGAAGCGGTGGCCGATTGAGCCGGTTTCTCTATCGGATCTCTCTACTGGACCGACAATGAGAGAAGAATCGTCGAAAACCGCATCTCTCTATCATTTGGGCTCCCTGAATGGGATAAATGAGGAAAATGGGGATTTCATGTGAACTTAAGGCTCTGAAATGGAAGCGGTGGCCGATTGAGCCGGTTTCTCTATCGGATCTCTCTACTGGACCGACAATGAGAGAAGAATCGTCGAAAACCGCATCTCTCTATCATTTGGGCTCCCTGAATGGGATAAATGGGGAAAATGGGGATTTCATGTAAACTTAAGGCTCTGAAATGGAAGCGGTGGCCGATTGAGCCGGTTTCTCTATCGGATCTCTCTACTGGACCGACAATGAGAGAAGAATCGTCGAAAACCGCATCTCTCTATCATTTGGGCTCCCTGAATGGGATAAATGAGGAAAATGGGGATTTCATGTGAACTTAAGGCTCTGAAATGGAAGCGGTGGCCGATTGAGCCGGTTTCTCTATCGGATCTCTCTACTGGACCGACAATGAGAGAAGAATCGTCGAAAACCGCATCTCTCTATCATTTGGGCTCCCTGAATGGGATAAATGAGGAAAATGGGGATTTCATGTGAACTTAAGGCTCTGAAATGGAAGCGGTGGCCGATTGAGTCGGTTTCTCTATCGGATCTCTCTACTGGACCGACAATGAGAGAAGAATCGTCGAAAACCGCATCTCTCTATCATTTGGGCTCCCTGAATGGGATAAATGAGGAAAATGGGGATTTCATGTGAACTTAAGGCTCTGAAATGGAAGCGGTGGCCGATTGAGCCGGTTTCTCTATCGGATCTCTCTACTGGACCGACAATGAGAGAAGAATCATCGAAAACCGCATCTCTCTATCATTTGGGCTCCCTGAATGGGATAAATGAGGAAAATGGGGATTTCATGTGAACTTAAGGCTCTGAAATGGAAGCGGTGGCCGATTGAGTCGGTTTCTCTATCGGATCTCTCTACTGGACCGACAATGAGAGAAGAATCATCGAAAACCGCATCTCTCTATCATTTGGGCTCCCTGAATGGGATAAATGGGGAAAAATGGGGATTTCATGTGAACTTATGGCTCAAAGAATCCAGTCTCGGCTGAGGATCGTCCCGTTCAAGGAAAACTGACTGTTTTTGAGTCAAATACCAGTAGGCTGGCTACGCTTTCCCGCTTTTTTGTTGAGTGCGCGTTCGCCGCAATCAAGCAGAACAGGTGTATTATTGAGCGGCATGAGCCATACCAGTGGCAGCAGCCAGCTGAATTCAGTACATCGAGTCGGCTAGATGTCATTATCGGCAACTGTATTGCCAAATACAACCGATCGCACATTGGATTCCCACTGAATAAAACGCTGCCAAAGTCATGGAATGACAGCTCACTTTTTTCGTTTGGTCAGAATTTTACCAGGCGCATGTTTCTCAGCAACGAATTCGATCCGATTGAAGGTGTGAACTACCTGTGTGACGTGACCCGAACTCCTATCGAAGGGTCGAGGCGCTGGTCACCAGTTGATGTGCTAGATCCTGAGTCCACAGGCTTTCCTCGAATTGAGATAGAAAACCTTCAGGAAGTAAGTGTGGGACCATTTCATGTACAGCAGTCTGAAAGGTATATCCAAAACATCCAGGTGCAACACACGCTTGAGAATTTCGACGGTGATACGTTGTTAGAGCTCTAAGACCTTGCATCGCAGCTGCCTCAATCGATGCGCTGCTGGAAATTCCGGCAAGAACAGCAGGCAAGGAACTGGAAAAAAGGAATTCGGCAACTGGCAACCGTCGTGGATATTTATATCCGTTGTGTTTTCGAGGCACACACCTCGAACATATCGAGTCCTTCTTCGCCTCAGCGATTTACCGAATGGAAACCCTTTTGGATTCCACGATGCCGGTCTAAGGAGGCTACATGCCTACTACTCCTCGTCCAAAGTGGGTAGCCGAACAGCTGGCTGTGACTGCCATGTAATGACAGTTCTTTTGGTCCTAGGTCATTATGCCTACGACCCAGATTCCTTTCGCCAACGATATCCTGAGCGCCGCTTCGTTGATACACAGCTTCCTAAAAGCCTCAACGCTAATCTTTACATATCTCTACCTGCTGAGGAAAATGTTAGAACAGAGCCTCGTCAAGAGCATCGTTCAGGAGCAAAGGATGCCAAACAAACATCATCAAGAAGTTCAGAGCCGCAGCCTCTCTGTGGACTAAGAAATAGCGGAGCAGACTGCTATGCCAATTCTGCCATTCAGCTTCTTTACTGGATGGAGCAGAACGGCCCATTAATGAGACGGGACATAGCTAGCGACTTGCAAAGATCTCTACCGCTGCTTTTTCATCAAATGCTAGCTCTAAAAAATACTTCCGCCGCAGAAGTACAAGGAATTATCAGGCGCATCTTGCCCGGCAGATTTGCTGCTGGTGAGCAGCACTGCTTTCTGGAGTTCTTGGAAGCCCTGCTTTCGACTCTCTCGGTTGCTAATGGCGCCCTTGCAGATGGCGCTCCGTAATTGTCGACGTTGTGGCTACAGCGCAGCCTCGATTCCAACAGGAACAATCAGTGAACAAATTCTTTGCGTTCCTCTCTCAGAGTACAGCAGGGCTCCGATTAGCCTTTACGATCTTTTGGAAGAGCGACTGTGACCACGCATTTCGCAGTGCGGCCAATTAGGATGCGAAGGCTTGATTGAAGAGCAGATTATTCTGTCAGCGGCCAAGTTTGCAATTACGAGTATTTACTTCAGCAGAACTCCAGAAAACTATAACACCGAAAAAATCAACACCCAAATACGGTACTCACCAAGATCTGAGAGTAATTCCGACTTCGGCAGTCCTGTGATAGTGATATGCCACTATGGCAGATCTCTCCATCGCGGGCACTACACTACCAGTGTTTGGCATGACAATGTATGGTGGTTGATTGGCGATTCCAGAATTGTGCCCAACTGCAATTCGTTTCTCCGGGATGCACAAAATATCGCTGCTGTAGTTGTGCAAAAGAAAGACTAATCGTGCTTTCACCAGATCGTAGAACCGAGCTAGACAAGTTTTAGTTTTTCCTTGCGATGCACTCCAACATTCGAAAGACTTATACCTACCTATGAACTTTTGCTTGCCACTACTTGCTCTGTTACATGTACTTTTGCTTGTTAATATTTGCTCATGCACTTTTGGTTCCCATTATTTGCAAATGCATTGTATTCATACAGTACTAAAATCGTGCATTTTAATATTTCACTAAACCTGTTCAAAAAAGTCTAATACAGATACTAAAAAGATATTTTAACGTTAAATATAGTTACAGAAATCATTAAACATTCTTCAACATAAAGACTCAAGGCAGCTTTGCCGGCCTGCTTCATCGGTCAGATTCTCATTGTCGGTCCAGTAGAGAGATCCGATAGAGAAACCGACTCAATCGGCCACCGCTTCCATTTCAGAGCCTTAAGTTCACATGAAATCCCCATTTTCCTCATTTATCCCATTCAGGGAGCCCAAATGATAGAGAGATGCGGTTTTCGACGATTCTTCTCTCATTGTCGGTCCAGTAGAGAGATCCGATAGAGAAACCGGCTCAATCAGCCACCGCTTCCATTTCAGAGCCTTAAGTTCACATGAAATCCCCATTTTCCTCATTTATCCCATTCAGGGAGCCCAAATGATAGAGAGATGCGGTTTTCGACGATTCTTCTCTCATTGTCGGTCCAGTAGAGAGATCCGATAGAGAAACCGGCTCAATCGGCCACCGCTTCCATTTCAGAGCCTTAAGTTCACATGAAATCCCCATTTTTCCCCATTTGTCCTATGCGGAAGCGGCCGGGTGGAAGAAAGATAAATTACGCTTTTCTTGTCTATTTTGGGTCTGAATAGTGAGAATTTCGCAGCGGTTTGGTTGCTGGACTCACGGCTTCCAAATCGCGCTTAAGTTCACATCCTCTTCCTTTATATACTCGTAGTAACCCTGTTTCGACAGAATGAAACTGACTTTGAGGCCAGTAGATTTGACGAAGTATTTGATTAGCAAGCAAGTTGATAAGAAGAATTTCGCTTAACAGCGCTTTCCAAGTCGTTCTAAAAATACCACTTGCCCAGGTTTGGACGGTCGAGCTGCGTCCCTGATGGAGAGAATTGAAGAACTGCAGTGGCACGTTGGAAGCCGACTTCGTTAAGATAAATGAGAGCAAGATCAGTTTAAAAAAACATAATGAACCTAAAAACAAATATTTATTTTTCTTTTACTAGTTTAGTTTGCCCCGTTTTCTGTCTGAGCACACCTTCGAAACTCCACTCAGCAACATTGAAAACACCCAAAACACCCAAAACGCCGCGGGTCCAAAGGGGCTTGCTACGTAACTGTCGTTCTGAAAAAGAGCTAGTTGTTTTCAGGAACAATAATCTGTCGTTCGCACTGAATTTTAATACTTTCGTGTGTTACATCTGCCTGCCTCTCTAGACTTTCTCTGTAGACTCCAGTTTGCACCGCACAGAGTGGACAGACAGCAGCCCGAACTGGCATGCCGGCTTCCAGCATGCTGACAGCGCGCCATCCCTCACAGTCTGTCATCTGACGGGACCATCGCGAGTACAGTACGTTAGCCAGAGTAAATCGAGTAGCCTCTCTCTAGACGTAAGTTTTTACTGACCTGTGACCGATGCGGGATGCGCGTGGTCTGCACTCTCCCCAGTCAGTGTTCAATGTTGCTGAGTGTAGCAGCCATATATTATTTTCTATCCTTTTGTCAGTCTGTCACTATGTAGTGTCCAGTAGAGTTCTTTTCAAAATTAGAAGCTTATTGATTCTGCTTATTCGGCTTTCTCGAGTCTTAATGAAGTCTATAAAATATTTAATGTCTTTAGTTTCCTTAAAAACTATTTAAATAAACATATCGTATAATCAAGATCACATGTCTGCTTTTTCGTGGATTCTTGCACTCGAGAAATTGATCCTTTTTCAGTTTCTGGTTTGTTTGGGATCTTTTCTAGAGGCAGATAAATTATTAATATAATTATAAATATGAGTTTTATTTTTTTGCAAATCATATCGCCCAGATGACATACGGCAGGAAGTCCGCCCACTTGTCGTGCTGTTCCATGCAGTAGGCCGCCAGCATGTCGCCCAATGTTCTGTTAAACCGCTCGACCACTGAGTTGCCGCTTGGATGAAACGGGGTCGTCCTTGTCTTGCGAATATCGAGCCGCTTGCACAGTTCCTTGAAGACCTCGCTTTCGAATTGACGACCTTGATTGGAATGGATGATTCCAGGCGACCCATGGCGAAGAATCACACTACGCAGCATTGCCTCAGCCACCGTGCGGGCTTCGATGTTTGTCACTGCCGTCGCCTTGACCCACTTTGAAAACACATCCGTGAAGCAGATGATGTGCTTGAGGCCAGCCTCGGTCGTAGGCAGGGGCCCCTTAATGTCCACCTGCACCATCTCCCACGGGGCCGATAGCACGGCGTTGTCCTGCAGTGGTGCCCACTGGTGCTGATGTGGCACCTTACGACGCTGACAAACTTCGCAGCTGTTTACCCAGAGCTGAACGTCATCCTTCAGGCCGGGCCACCAGGCTCTGACTCTGGCCAGTGTCCTGTCGGGTCCGACGTGTCCGCTCGCTGGATCATCGTGCAGCAACCTCAGAAGCTAATGGCGGAGTTGAAGCGGAATGACAGGCTTGCCGCTCCTTCTGATGACGCCGTCCTCACCTAGGTCCAGCTTCTCTGTCCTCAGTTGGTTCTCTGCATCCTCTGCAGCGTTGCATCAGCAGGGCTGCTGTCCGATGAGCAGCCGTTGTGCCGCCGCCAGCACCGGGTCGTCAGCCTGCGCTGTACTGATAGCGTCGTTCGACCAGACAGGTGGCAGCCGAGTCGCCGCCGCTCGGCTTAGCGCATCTGCCACCACGTTCTCGTGACCGGGTCTGAAGAGCAGCGTGAAGTTTATCTCTTGCAGGTAGGTGATCCACCAGGCGAGGCGGCCTTCGGGTTCCTTCGTGTTCAGCAACCCTTGCAACGGCTTGTGGTCGCTGAAGACCAGAATTTCACCAGCTGACGCCAAGTAGTTTCGGAAGTGCTTCATTGCCCACACCTTTGCAAGAAGCTCTCGGTGCGTTGTCGAGTAATTCCGCTCTGACTTGTTCAGGACTCGCGACGCGTATGCTACGGGACATTCAACGCCTTCGTGCAGCTGGCTGAGGACACCCGCGATGGCCACGCCGCGCTGCTGTCACAGCACAGACGGAATCCTTTGGAGAAGTCCGGCAGCTTCAGCAGTGGAGGCGCCGAGAGCGCTGACTTCAGCTTCTGTAGCGCACTTCGCACTCTGATGTCCACCGAAACTGCCGTCCCTTCTGAGTCACCCCTTCTGAAGCGGATTAGCGATGCTGGCAAAGTTTGGATCGAATCGCCGATAGAAGCCCAGCATACAGACGAGTCGGCGAACGTCTTTGGCACAATCAGGCGTTGGGATGAACTGGTTGGCACTGATCTTCTCCTGAGTTGGTTGAATAGCCTCGGCAGAGATGTTGTGGCCCAGGTACTCTACTTCTTGGAAGCAGAAGCAGCTCTTGCGCTTTTTCAGCTTAAGGCCCGCTGACTGCAGTCTTTCGAGGACCTGCTCCAAGGTTTGGGCGTGTTTTTCAAACGCCGGGCTCAACAAAATCACATCGTTCATGTACGTGAGCACTTCGGTCCAGTTCAGACTAGCCATTGTTAGATCCATCAGCTGCTGAAAGGTTGCTGGAGCGTTACAGAGGCCAAATCCAAGCTTCCTGTACTGCATCAGGCCCAGCGTTGAGTCAAATGCGGTCTTCTCTCGATCCTGTTCACGTAGCTCGACCTGCAGGAACCCTTGCCGGAGATCGAGTGTGCTGAACCAACTGCATCTCGTAAGTGCGTCTAGAGCAACCGACAGGGGAGGCAGCGGGTAGGCGTCCTTCACGGTGCACGAATTGAGGCTTCTCCAGTCGGTGCAGATTCGGATCTCGTTGTTTTTCTTGCGAACAACGAGCAGGTTGCTCGCCCATGGACCGCACGATGGCTCGATGATTCCGTGACGCAGCATCTCACTGATCTTGTTATCCACTTGCTGGCGGAAGTTCAGCGGGACTGTCCGCTGCCTGTGCTTGATAGGGCGACTGCCGGGCTCCAGGTTGATCACGTGCTGCAGCAGGTGTGTTGTTCCCAGATTGAACTCATTACTGGCGAATGCTTTCTCGTGCTTGCTGAGGAGGACTTCGATTAGCTTGCGTTGCGACATACGCTCGTACTTAGCTCAGGGTTGATTTTGAAGCCAACCTCTTCATCAGTTTTTTCGCCAGATCCATGAGGTTCGGCAGAGTCGAAGTTGCCGATTGTCTGGTTTTGGTAGAGCACTACCGGGTCGGTGCTCAGGTTGCAGACGCCCACCGGCAGGTTGCCATCAGCGCTGGACACCACGAGTGCCCTGTTCGGCAGCAGGCCCATCTTGTCGACGAAATCAGAGCTGGGCTCGAACAGACCCTGCTTGACGGACGATGGCACCTTGACCGGGATTATGACACGGCTGCGGGCAGGGACGGTCACGGTGCTGGCAACTCTGGCGATTACCGCGGTGGGCACCACTCGGCAGGCTGCCGTGGGGCTCCTGTCAGGGAAAATGGGGATCCTGGTTGACCCCAGTTGGACAGAAGACGTCAGGAGGTCCACGCTGAAACTTGAGCACATCTTGCCGATGGCATCCAAGCCGAGTAAGCATTCTGGCTGGATGTCGGCGACCACCGTCACCTGATGCTCTGTTGGTGGTAGACCGTCCAGCTGTATGGCTAGCGTTGCACTTCCTGGGGACTCCAAGCGTCGACCGTCGATACCGACCGGAGAACTGAGAGATGGATGCAGCTGAGCAGCGATTCCTAGAGTATGAAGTTGAGCAGCTGATACAAGCATCACCTGCGCGCCGGTGTCGAACAGCCACCTGCAGGGCCGGCCAGCAATGCTGCCGGGAAGGAAGATAGAAGCGGTTTGGCCCTTGCTAGGCAGGGCTGGTGATGGCCCACGGTCACCAGTCCTCAGAAGTTTTCCCGAAGCTGGTGTCGGGCAGACCTCGGCTCGGTGTCCTTTGCCTGAGCAGCGGCTGCACACGGACGGCGTGGTTGGTGCGGCCTTCATGCTGGGGCACTGAGCAGCAAAATGGCCGGGCTGAGCGCAGTTGAAACATCTTCCTCGGCTGCTGTCTTTGCGTCCGGCTCCTCTTCCTCTTCCACGTTGACTTCCCCGGCTGCTGATCGTGGCGACTGTCGCGGCCAGGTCTGCCAGCTGCTCCTGCATCTGCTCCAGCCGATCAGACACTTGATTACTAACCGATGTCACTGCAACGCTTTCAGAGGCTCTTTTGCTGCCTATGCTCTGCAGAGTCATGGCTCGGGGTCCGCCAACTGTTCAGGGCTGACTTCGTCGCAATCGGGCTCTTTCAGTAAGGCTTCGCGAATCTCTCTAGGCAGCAGTGTCAGCATTCGGTGTCGCACTTCGCAGTCTCTCACCGTTTGAGCGTGTTCAGGGCGTGCCTTCCGATACAGAAGCTTAAGAGCCAAGCACAGCTCCCTCAATGATTCTCCCTGACGTCGTTTTTTCGGCTCTCAAACTCCGACATGGCGCGGTAGTTTTCCTTGCTCTGTAGAACTGGACGAGTTTGGTTTTTATACTCTTGAAGCTTTTCTTCTCGTCCTCTGACAGGTCCCAGACGAACACCAACGCTTCGCCACACAGAAGAAGCTTGATTTTTGAAGCCTTTTTAGCATCGTTCCACTCTGAATCTGCTGCAAAATCTTCAAAGATTTGCAGCCACATGTTGATGTCGGTGTCGTCAGCACCCAAAAACTTGGGTGGCAAAAGTGCATTTGCGTGCGCCATGGGTAAGCCGGCTTGATTTAGAGACCGCTGCCACCAATGTAAACTAGGCAAAAGGCAGGTTTGAGCTAGTCCGAGAAAACACGAAGTGAAATATTTTATCTTTGATTTTGCAATGTACACAAGCGATTGTACACTGAGCATAAAACACAAGTTCACGCGCACGCGAGAGCGAAAATGATGCTATTTACACCTCAAATATTGGAGAAATTTTAGTCGTAAAATTGTTGGATTTTACCCCCCCCCCTCAATAAAATCCATGGCAACGCCTTGGAACTAAAAGGTCGCATGCAACATTTCCTTAAGTTTTTCATGCATGGTGTTATGAGGATCACAGAACAGGCTATGAAGTAGACTCAGAGTAGCTAGAGTCTGTCCAATGGGGGTCCAAGGAACACCCCCGGTTCTCCTTACTCACTACGGTTGGCTGTTGCTGAGTTACCAGAATAACAATGTCATGCTCCGGACGATACAAATGTCGACTCTATCCGTCGACTGTGGGAATAGCAAATCCAGCCGCTCAGGTAATTTTAACAGAAAGACAGTCTCTAAGCTATTCGAAAAAACTGCAAAGCCGGCATATGAAGGCCTGCAGGAACTGCATGGCCACTGGATTGGCATTTCTTCTATGGCTGCTGCTGCTTGAGGAGAGCTCTGCAGCCGGGTCCGATCTGAGTAAGAGAAAATGAATTCCTTCTAATGTTCTAGTCTAAAAGAAAAAAGATTTTTCGGCACCCAAACTTTATTATACCTTTCCATTTTCTGCACTTCATATTTGGTTGGTGTAACTCATTTTTAGGTGCTCCTCCGCTGGTGTCCTATGGTCCCCACCAAGTCAGGGCCATGAATTCTGCCTACCCCGAGTTCCCGCCTGTGGCAGTGAAGCTCAACTGGTACTTGAACAGGTCACTTCTAAGCAACCTGCCGTACAGCAACGGATACTCAACATCCAACTACCTGCTGTTCATCTTTGACATCGTCAACGAAATCTCGGGCTACGTGATTGCGCAGGATTCGCCAGAAATCTACGTCAGAACATTTCAACTAGAGTTCGGCGAGTCGCTCAACTTGGCACTGAGGAGCTACCCGCTGGGCAGCAGTGCGCCCGCCGTGCTCCCGGGCATCAATAGCAGCGACATGCTCGACCAAACCTACCACCTGTCGCTGGGCAACATTCGGGCCAGGGTCTTGAAGCTCACGCCACTTGATTTTGTTGGAAACAAGTCGCTGAAGATTGAGTTCATCGGTCTGCCGATCGGTAAGTGCCTCTCAAAGTTTCCTCTGAGGCAAAAACTCATCATAAATACTCGAATTCCTTTTTAATTTCTTTAGTCTTTTATGAATTTTATTGCACATTTGACAAAACTGAATGGAAAGGAGCAACATTTTCCTTTGAGTAAACTCGGTATAATTAGGTGTCGGCAAACTCCGGCCCGCGGTACACATGCGGCCCGCAAAGCCTCTCTTCCGGCCCTCGGATCCGTTGAAACTTACAGTAGCAGTTCAGCCTCCTCAAGAATTATATTTCTTCTCAGCACTCTTCTCTCAATCTCCTCTCTTCTCTCTTCTCTTATCTCCTCTCCTCTCCTCTCCTTACTTCTCTTTGCTTCTCTCTTCTTTATTCCCTCGCCTCCTCCTTTCTCTCCTTTCTCCTTTCTGCCTTGTTTATTCCGTCTCTTCTCTCCCCTCCGGCCCGCAGTCATGCTGAGGTTCCAAATCTGGCCCTTGAGGTAAAAATATGTACTGACCCTGGCATAAGTACGCAAATGCCAAACCTATCCATTGCAGAGTGTCCACCAATCGAAGTTTATCAGCTCGCCAATCCTAACCTGCTTGTGGAAGGTGCGACCTTTACAGTGAAGACAACAGCCGGTCAGGATGTCGACTTTATGGACCTTTATCACGTGACCAATGTGTCAGTTGGCGGAATCAACTGCACAGACAGCCAGGTGGTTGAAGTGACATTTCTCAGCAAGAACGGTGAAAGTGCCGGTTACTTATTCGTGAGTTCTCGACACATGCTCTGTCGATTTAGGAGTTCCAAAAAAATTTCATTTTTTGCCAAAAATGAACTGGCTATGTAAATATATGTCACTGATGCAAGCTGCCATATTGATAACCATTGTCAGAACGTAACGGCTCCGATGGATTCAACAGTTGCTATGCTCAGCCTGAATTCCACGGTCAATGCTTGGAAAGCTCGAGTCAGATTTGACATCAAAACTTGCGAGGCTGTGGAATTCACTTTTTTCGGCTGTCTGGCAGACGGTGAGACATACTGCTGCTACAGCCCCTTTTACTAAAATATAGCTTTTCAAAGATGAACCGAAAATGCATATTAGAATGATGTTTTTAAAAATATTGCTTTGGAGTTAGGCGAAGTGACGAAGACAGAAACAGCAGAACGTGGAGGAGCACAAAGATACGAGCAGGGGCGCACGCCTTGTACGACGAATGACGTAGTTGTCATTAGGTGGTTTAACATTTACGAAAAACACAAAGAGTACTACGAGAATACAACTTGAAAAAAATTGAGTAGGTGAGCAACACCGCTGACGGAGCACAAGTTGGGGTTTTAAACGCTAGTTGCCACGCAACAACTCCCCAACCCGCAATGCCGACGTCACCCCAAACACACTGTGACACGCATACTCGTAGATGCGCTTAAAATTATTTCAAAATCGCGTTTTCTTTATTTTATTAGAAAAATTCTTTTTACGAGTTTATATAGAACTTAAGGGCACCCGTCTTCTCATATGTGTTGTATTTTCTGCTTCCGTCCGTGCGGACCGCAGACGGGGTGATCAGGGGTTCGGGTACTGGACTGCCCACAGCTTGCCGGGTGGGATAGGCGAGAAAGTGGCGACCCCCGAGGCGTACGGATACTTCGAGGTGGAGGTGGAGAGGCTGGGAGCGTACAGACACTCGGCCAGCCCCACGGAGAGAGAGATATGCGGATGAGGAGGCTGTGAGCAGGTAGCCACTCAGCAGCCACAGCAGAGGTGAGCACGGGTCTGGAGGCGTACAGACACTTCGCAGACCCGAAGGAAGACGGTGGCGAGAGAGGTGAATAATGAAGACGGGACAAATTAACGAAAGTGAATGCTGTCTGACCGTGCGGGTCACTTGTCGCGCTCATGCAGGCGTGGCCTCTAATATCTCAGCCTCAGTTGACTGTATTTCAATTTCAAGCTTCACTTTCACTCAAACACGCGTAGAGCTAGAGTTGTAGAGAGAGAGAGAGAGCAGGAGGGCGAGAGCCGGGCGAGGGCCGCGCGCGCACATAAATACTGGGTGAGCACTGAGCAGGGGACTGGGGTGGGCTTAGCCACGCAGGGCTGGGGGTGGGGGCAAAACCCACAGAGTTGAAGGGCGAGAGGGAGGGCTAGCCAATCAGGTGCCTCCGCGGCGAGACACATGATTGGAGTAGCCCACGCGAGAGAGAGAGAGAGAGATGAAAATACGCCAGCCAATGAAAATGTGGGCTGATGAAAATGAGAACAAAAAGTGAATAGCAGCTTTAGACGGAGGGGGCAAGCCAGGAAAAACCAGTGGCAGGGAGAGGAGGGTCGGAGAGCGCAGAGGTCGGGGCAAGGGCATTGTGAGGCGCAGCTCACAACATATGTAATAAATTACAATTTAAGCGCCAAATAATTCCTTTAAGATACTCAAGTAAACTCCTTACCCAATGATGGTCTGCAGCAAAAATTAGTTGGAGCCAAACAATGAGATGTTACGGTAAAAAAACGCCAGCGAAATGCGTCGAGTACGGCAACGGGAGGGAGAGAAGAGTGGGGAAATCTACTTTACTAAGTAAGTGAAGAATGTCGCAATGTAAATAATTGCTACCACATTTTTTACCTCTGGGTAGCCTCTGGTGTGTAGAGCAGCTTAATTGTAAACAGAGCATAATTTGGGAAAGTATTCTGTGGCCCTCAACCAATCTTCGCAGATTCAACGTCGGCAGCATTGAGCAATAATAATAAGAAAATTTTAATTTATCATTCAAGACGATCAGGGTCTTATCATCTTACCCCAGCTGGTGCCTCAGAACGCGCAGGATCGAGGCATTATCGCAGAAATCTTAGGAAAGGCAGTCACAGACAGCTATCCTGTTTTAGGACACATACTCGAAGTTGAAAAGGTAGTCATGCGAATTTGGCATTCAGGGATTGGTCTACATGGCCTTTAGAGCGGCGCCGCGATTATCACACTCGTTCGCTCGTTCACACTGCCACCAAACGATAATAAACTGACAAGACGCGGTTTGGCGTGTCGAACCCGGCTACATACACAAGAGTTGTTAAGTAAATGTGCTTCAATTAATGCTTCAATTAGCTGATGCTACCGCATGTCGCCTATCCAGTTTAAAATTTCATAAATTTATTATTTAGACCCCGTACAGAAAATTTTCTTCCTGGTTAAGGCTAAATTCAGCGAGAAAATTTTCTTCGCTCTTGATTGTTACAGAAGCTATTGGGGGGACACCTCTGCATTTTTTATGCAGCTGCAGCCAGCCTCAGATTAGACAAAGCTTCTTGCATCGGGGGGCCGTTCAAGTAAAAAATTCAAAAGCATTGAAGTGTTTCACCCCGCTTCAAAGTATTTCTTTACCGAAGCCGGAGTTTTCATGACTTTTTCGCATCAGAATGCGTCCGTAGACCCGCTCCGTTTGGGAGCTTCTGCACATCACTGGCTCAATAGCGTACGATGACGTCAACAGAATGTTTTGGCGGAAGATTCCATCCTTGTAAGAGCTAAATTCCTTAGAAACTTTATGCCTGGGTATGAGAAAGTTGGAAAGAAGAAACTGCAAAAAGCTGCCTTTCCTACCTATTGTCTAATGACTTCCCTATTTCGCCATTGCCACATGGAAGTTCCGCGCAGCGTAGGCGCTTCTTTTGTTGAGAGGAGTGGAAAAAAATGTATGCCCATCTGGGGGCGGTGCATAGACTTGACAAGTGTAGCGCGACATTTTAACAAGCTACAGGTTGAACAGTGACAAACTACAAGATGAAAAGTTGGCAAACTACATATTGAACAGTGACAAGCTACATGTTGAATAGTGACAAGTTGCAATTTTGAATAGTGACAAGCTACATGTTGAATACTGACAAGTTGAAATTTTGAACAGTGACAAGCTACATGTTGAATAGTGACAAGTTGCAATTTTGAATAGTGACAAGTTGCAATTTTGAATAGTGACAAGCTACATGTTGAATACTGACAAGTTGAAATTTTGAACAGTGACAAGCTACATGTTGAATAGTGACAAGTTGCAATTTTGAATAGTGACAAGTTGCAATTTTGAATAGTGACAAGCTACATGTTGAATAGAGACAAGTTGCAATTTTGAACAGTGACAAGCTACATTTTGAATAGTGACAAGTTGCAATTTTGAACAGTGACAAGCTACATTTTGAATAGTGACAAGTTGCAATTTTGAACAGTGACAAGCTACATTTTGAATAGTGACAAGTTGCAATTTTGAACAGTGACAAGCTACATGTTGAATAGTGACAAGTTGCAATTTTGAATAGTGACAAGTTGCAAGTTTGAACAGTGACAAGCTACATGTTGAATAGTGACAAGTTGTAATTTTGAATAGTGACAAGCTACATGTTGAATAGTGACAAGTTGCAAGTTTGAATAGTGACAAGCTATATTTTGAATAGTGACAAGTTGCAAGTTTGAATAGTGACAAGCTACATGTTGAATAGAGACAAGTTGCAAGTTTGAATAGTGACAAGCTTCATGTTGAATAGTGACAAGTTGCAAGTTTGAATAGTGACAAGCTACATGTTGAATAGAGACAAGTTGCAAGTTTGAATAGTGACAAGCTTCATGTTGAACAGTGACAAGTTGCAATTTTGAATAGTGACAAGTTGCAATTTTGAATAGTGACAAGTTGCAATTTTGAATAGTGACAAGTTGCAATTTTGAATAGTGACAAGTTGCAATTTTGAATAGTGACAAGTTGCAATTTTGAATAGTGACAAGTTTCAATTTTGAATAGTGACAAGTTGCAATTTTGAATAGTGACAAGCTACATGTTGAATAGAGACAAGTTGCAATTTTGAACAGTGACAAGCTACATGTTGAATAGTGACAAGTTGCAATTTTGAATAGTGACAAGTTGCAAGTTTGAACAGTGACAAGCTACATGTTGAATAGTGACAAGTTGTAATTTTGAATAGTGACAAGCTACATGTTGAATAGTGACAAGTTGCAAGTTTGAATAGTGACAAGCTATATTTTGAATAGTGACAAGTTGCAAGTTTGAATAGTGACAAGCTACATGTTGAATAGTGACAAGTTGCAATTTTGAACAGTGACAAGCTACATTTTGAATAGTGACAAGTTGCAATTTTGAACAGTGACAAGCTACATGTTGAATAGTGACAAGTTGCAATTTTGAACAGTGACAAGCTACATGTTGAATAGTGACAAGTTGCAATTTTGAACAGTGACAAGCTACATGTTGAATAGTGACAAGCTACAAAAAGTGCTTCAGATTTTCGTTGCTCAAGATCTCTAATAAATTTGGTCTAAAAATTGAGTTAAAAGCCAAAAATGTACTTGAGAAAGCCAGTCACTTTGTAGCTTGCCAGTTGCTTGTCAGTCAGTGTCATTTCGGCGGACAATTAGCAATCCTTTGTAGTACTAGTAAAAATGTAAATTTATGAAAATGTTTTGAAGGCCTAATGCCACTTCAAAAGACATTTGCTGTGGGCCCACCTACAACTTAGATTCACCTCTACTCGTACTAGCGGTGAGCAAAGAACCTAGAACCCTTGCTCGTGAAAAGCTGCGACTCCGCAGGTCCCATCAGGAACTCCGCCCATGGATTAGCAGAAAATCAGAGCCAACTCACACCGGAGCAGACCGGTCCCAAGATCATTCAGCAGAGTTGGATAGGAAAACGCGTGATTGTTGAACTAAATTTAAAAGTGGCAAAGGCTGTTTGCATCACTGGGCTAAATTTGAACCTGGGTGTGCAGTCTGCACTAATGAAAATTCCGCCTTCACACTTCTCACTCAGAATGCCCCCAGTCTTCAGTCTACTTCAACGGCATGTGCTATTTCGCCAGCAAGGAGCCGCCAAGGCACCGGACCCTCAGTCAAGAACTTTGCCACGGCATCCGCTGGGCTGACAGAGGCCGCGTTTTCCTGCCGCGTTCCTTCGAGGACAACGATATCGCCATTATGGCAGCTCTCCAGTACAGCGGGTCCCTCAACAGCGACTTCGTTTTTCACCTCGGACTTGCGAACACAGGGAGTGGATGGGTCCGTGAGAGCGACTTCTCGACACTGACTTGGAGCCTCTGGCCTAAAGGGAAGCTAAGCACTCAGGATGTGCTCGCAACGGCTGCACTCAGCAACCTAAGCTGGGTGACCAGTGATAATCCAGCCAATCTCGCTCACACAATTTGTGAAGTGACGCCAGGTGATTGAGTATTACATTTTTGACTGCTTCCAAAGCTTATAAAAATGTAATTTCGCATTCCATCAGCCAGATAAGTATCAGGTACTAAGCTTAGATGCTCGCCTCTCCGTCCGTAGCTCGACGACGCAACAGGACCTGTGACGAGCCGTATTTCTCGCCCGTGCTGGATAAGTCCTACGCAACACACAGCACTGATTCTGTAGGCCAGCTCTCCGCTATCAACAACCTGTTTGATGCGGCCAGCAGCTGTTCTGAAGGCTCCGCAGTTGCTGGATGTAGCTACGTATTTCAACAGGCCGACCAATCGTACAATTTGCTGAGGAAGAACTTACGGACTTTTTACTCGTTCAGGACAGCTACTGCTGGCAGCTTCACGGGTGTCTTGGTACACTGCCGACGTGAGTAATATAGGCGTCTAGTGAAAGGCTCCGGTGATAATACTCAGCAACAGTGAAAAGTTTCACCCTCCAAGAGAGGGTGAAATCCCAAGGATGAGGCGTCACAGAAAGTCCTGGGGAAGCTGCTGCTGCCAATCGTTTTCAATGGCATGACGCAGCTCTGCAATATTCTGTGGTGGATTCTCTTTTCGAATGCTGCGTTTTAGGAAGTCCCAGACATGCTCGATGGGATTCATGTCTGGGGACCGGGGAGGCCAGCGCAGAGTGCGCAGCTGTAGCTGTTCTTTCAATTGACTAACAGCGTCTGCTCGGTGTGGCTGCGCTACAAGTGGCAATAAGCTTCGCGAGTGCCGTAAGTTGCGTCACTCGCAATACGTGAGAAAAATTCATCTCGCTTGGAGGGCGGAACTTTTGACTGTTGCTGAGAATAGATCAATTTAGCAAGATTTGCTATGCTATGCATTTTTATCAATAGAGCTGAGTTAGAAAGTATTAAATTTATCTGCCATCTTGATGTACAGATTTCAGCTTATTAGCTGTTCACCATTCGCATGCGTTCGGAAACACGGCGCACAATGCGAAAACTCCCGCTTCTCTATTTATAGACCCGAACGAGGCACTGAGGACTTTCACAGCCACGGAGCTCGTGCCATCAAAGATTTCTGCTGCGGGCCTGCCCCTTTCAGGCCCAGGATATTGGAAAGGAACTTCCGTGACTGTAAGCTGTCTCAGAAATACAATAATGACTTATTTGTTGAGCAGTATTACAGTGCATTTGTTTAGAAATTTGCTTCTATAAATTTATGCACTGGCAGATGCAGTTCGCGGCAAAGTATCTGCTCCTCAATATACGGATTCTCAGTGACAAAAATACCAGCATGACAGACTTACTATTTGAGTTTTATAACTACAACACGGGACAATGGGATCGAACTTCTAACGACCTGGGCCTTGGAGAGCCGGTGAGATATTTCACGAAATACTCCCCTGATACGGAAACTTAGGCAGTTCGATAACTAAATATTGTAGTATTGATGCCCTTATATCTTATTTCTAAGCATATATAATTAGGAATGGAAAAGTATATTTAAATGGTTATCTATGTACCCTGCTGTCTGTCTTCCCCAATTTTGGACTTGCATCTTGTAAAATGTCAGACAACCCACATTTATTGACTGTGCTCAAAGAGAGTAATTATTTTCCAGTCAAATTTGTCGAGCCTACAAAACTTGAAAATTATAAGTACGAGCCAAGACGGTATTGGTTGCTGAATTTTAGTGATAATCACACTACTGGGCAGAATGGCATACTTCCCCAAAATCAGCACGGTTGTAGCCTAGTGGTTAGAGCATCGGACTCACGGCGGAAAGGTCGGGGGTTCGATTCTCGACCCTCTCGGAACAATTTGTGTCCTTGAGCCAGACACTAAACTCTGCATTGCTTCAGTTCACCCAGCTGTAAAATGGGTGCCAGCATTAGCTGGGGTAATTGAGGGTGTGTGTAGCGACCCCAAGACATTGGACTGAACAGCCGTACGCAGCCTTCAGATGCCCCACGCAATAGCTTCGGCTGAGCTGTCGATTTCACATCTGCCCATTGAGGCAGGTGTAATCAAATATCATTATACTCGTATTATCATTGAGCTTAGTAGAGGCTAAGGTCACTGCGAAGCCAAGTAAAATAACACCATTTTAAACATTCAGCTTCTAAAAAGACCAGTAACGAACATCGACCATCGACCATCGACTTTATGGAAATGGCTGGATCGCATTTACTCACGTACCCGCGTGCATGCTCAGGATCAGCGAAACGGCAACATCTCTGCTGTACTTGCTATCAGGCTCTCGCCTGTAGGATGGCACTCTGGTCTGCAGGTGCACTCAAAAGCAACCGGAAAGCAAATCTAACAAGTCTTAGCTATAGTAGCTTACTAAATATATTTGACTTTAATTGAACTTTTCTAGGAAGTTGGGAGCCCTGCCCACACACTAAGAAGCATAAAAATTAAGTTTTCCTTGCTTCCCACGGTTTGCACTGCTACTTTTGTACAATTTGCTCATCTTTCAAGGCTATTCGAGGTACGAATCATAATAAATGAATGATAAGTATTGATGATAAAAAATTTTCACTCCCTTTAACCAGTCTATAGCAAAATGAGATCCATACAGGCTTTACAATGCTTCACTTCAGGGTCCGTTTCGTCTCCCAAGCCACTCAGTTTTGGTGCCTGTCAACTACCCGATTGTAAATGTGGCCTACACCGACAAGCTACGCGTTAGCAGAAATTCTTCCGCTGAAATCGGAATTAAGCTGGACGTCTATGCGTCATCTGTGCCAATTAAGAGTATGTCACTATACATACGAGAATGAATACATTCGAGCTAAATACCCAGTCTAGAACTGCATCAGTACGAGCTAAAAAACTCTATTTCAGGCATGACCGACATTCTGTGCAACGAATCACAATCAGTGACGCTCGAGCACCCCTACCTCGGATCCGCCACCGTGCCCTGCTTCCGAAACTCCCTGGTCGTATACCAAAAATTGTCCCCGAACCTGGAGACCGGACGAACCCCAGTCGACTATCGCACTGGATTCGCTCTGAACCGACCCGCCATGGACTTCAACTTCACGCAAGCTGACCAGATGAGCTTCTGGACCGGACTCGACTTCCTCGAGCTGCTGCCGACATACTTTGCAGGCCAGTGGCCGCTGACACTGAGGCTAGAGGCCACGAACTCGCAGGGACTCGGCAAGTATGTCGAGTGCAAAGAGTGGTGGGTCGGGTCTCGAGCGGGCGGCTACCCGATGCACGCGAAAGACTGCCGGACGGGAACTCTGGACGAGTACACCTTTGTTGAGCTGAACAACGCTCAGTTCGGCCTGTTCTCAAACCTGTCTTGTGCCCAGCCGCTCTCACCGTGGTGGCAAAGTCAGTGCGATGGCAAAAATCTGATCAAGCTGGCAGCAGATTCGAATGGAGCTCCTCGATGGATGCCAGACCTGCCTGCCGACAACGGTGTGTCGGTTCGAATGCGGCTGTTTGCGCCGAAGATGATCCTAGATGGTAATTTCTTTTCCCAGTTTTACGCCTTTAAAAAGAAGAAAAATTAGTTTTTCAATTTTGTTTGACGTATTAGAACGAGCCATTTTGTGTCCTTTTCCACCACTTCAGACATCAAGCCTGGTGATGTAGGTGACCCCTGCACTACGGATTTTGATTGCTCTAGTGAGAACCGAACAGCGTGCGTTCCAAGAGGAGATTTACTCACACCACAGTGCAGCTGTGCTAATCTACCAGATCAGAGTTTATCCGTCTGCAATATTACAATCGACATGAGCGTCATCTTTATAAACGCTACGTTTGAAATAGATCCGATAAGAGGCATGTCAAGTCGCTATGTAGCTACCGTAAGAATGAAGCATTTCCGTGGAAATGCCGATATTCCAGCTTCCTCTCCGCCTAAAGTTTTGGCAAACTTCTTCACGTACTTTCTCAACAAATCGTCAGCGGTCTATCCTCCCGCTGACCCGATCTTTTACTTCAAGCACAACCCTGTGACGCTAATTCAAGGGACCTACATGCTGGTCACAAACTGTACGAAGAGTTTGAGTTTGACATCTCTACTGACTTTGTTACACCAAAGGGAGGTCAGTGTTGGTCTTCATCTTATCTATGCATAGGATTATTGGCTACAGAGAACGAAACAGTCCGTGATATGAACCCAAACAACAATGCACTCTGTTTGGATATCGATGGCTATAAAACCTGTCAGCCAGAATGTGACACGGAGCTGCTAAAAGCTAATTTGACGAGTTTGACTCCGAACCCAATTGAAAGGCACAAGAATGTGGTTGTTGCCTACAACCTAACAGTTCGCGTCAACAATGCTAGCTTCCCCATTCTGGAATTATCGAGCGACGTCAACTTCAACGTGACGTTGCACTTTGTCACGAGCGACTGCACGAGCTTTGGGACAGATGATGTCTTAATACAGAGGTGCCTTGACGACTCTGTTTTGAAAATTCCCCTGCTGGTCACAAACGAAGCAATTTTCAAGGCGCATTACTCGCAGGGGGACAATTTCTCTTTCAGCGTTCAGTCTCCTCAATTCGAAGTTAATCAGACCCAATGCAACACGACAACACACTTGTGCATCTTGTTTAGGAATTCTGTGAATTCAACTTACACCGAGGTATACCTCAGCAATAACATTGCTTGTCAGTCAGTTGCAACTTACTGTGATATCTGTAAGTTTATTCTTTTTTCGCTTTTACATTCCTTAAACAAATGCAGCTTGGAATAAATAATAAAAATTCTACGAGCGCTGTTACTTTGCAATTATTTTAGTTTCGGATATTTCCCTGGATGCAATGACGGTGATTCCGGGCCTAAAATTTAATCCCTGGATCCCAGAATACCGGCACAACGAGACAATCGAGTTTTTGGTTCGAAATTCCGGCGGCTCGAGGATCGATCCAGTCGTTTCTTCGAGTATCAACTTTTCGCCATATGTTACACTGCACTTCACAGATGACCTAGGCACAGTTATTTCGATAATGGAGAGTGCAAAGTGCGCTGATAAGGACACTCAACTGGGTCTACAATCTGGTGCTACAATGACGATGCAGTGCACTGTTGCTTTTATACTTAAATTTGACCAGTGCATTAATAGTACCCACCGGAACATGACGATTTGTGCAGACATGATCAACTGGGTGTCACCAAGCTTTATTGATGAAAATTTGGCTAACAACAGAAGGTGTATCGACGCTCCGAAACCATTTATTCGTGAAGGTAAGAATAAAAGGATCCAACACAAACTTAAGATATACTCGTACATTTATGTACAGTTGTTGTTATCGTAGCTCTGTTCAAGTTAAATATTTATCCTATGTATCTTTCAGGTCTCCCTATCATTAACCAAACAATAACAAATGAGTTGGTTGTGTTACCAGACAAGAGCTACACATTTCTGATTAGTTGGAAATATGGAACATACGTTGATTGCGACATTTCACTTGAAGAGAGCATAAATACTACTTGGAATTGGAGGAAAAATGGTTCTTTGGACAGCTTCAGAGGACAAAATATAAGTATCACCTATCTATATTCCGGCCAATATCGGGAATTCAGCTACAATGTTTACTGCCGAAGTAATATTAGTGAGTTCAATGCGAATGGAACTTTTCTTGTCAGTCCTGCACCAGCAGCGGCACTTAAAGTTGAAGCGTATTACGAACGTTTACCAGCTCCAAACAATGTGACTTTCTTTTTTGGTTTCGTAAATGAGAAGCCAGGATCGTTTCTCAAAGTCACATGCACAGTTACACTCTATTCGAATAGAAAAGAGACGTACACCAATTTTTTTATTTATTATGAAGAACCACCAAGCATTTCTTACATTTATGAACCTGGAAAATCGGTTGTTACATCAAATGTTCGCTGCACGAACACAGGTGGTGCGTACTCGAAAAACTTTGAGCTTCGGCTCTACACACCATTTGAAATCGAGGGCGTTGAAATCAAAATCAATAAATCTGTATTGCTCACAAGTGAGCAGTTTCCACTGCAGCTCACTGTTCAAAATGGTACTGATGTCACCTACACGGTGAAAATGACTGATGGTACAAGCCAAGTGATTGTGCATCCTGAGCCTGTGTCCTATGCACAGCCCATTAACATCACCCACACATTCAATGCACCTGGAGTTTATGACATTCACGTTCTGGCTTCTAGCCCAATGAACAACGAGAGCTCAACTGTATCAGGAATTATTGTGCAGAATCCTATCGCTGCAGTGGCTCAGTCGGCATATTTTCATGCCGCAACGCCGACCATTTACTTTCCGGTGACCCACACCGGAGCAGTACCTACAAATGTGAGCTGCAAAGTTAACCTTGCTGCAGGACCAGAGTTCAGTCTACTGAATCAGTTCCAAAACGTTTCAGCATCAAAATCCACCGAAACTGTGACTCTTGAGTGTCCTCCGAACCTCATCGCTGAGGAAATGACTCTGTCAGTTCGCTGCTGGAATCTAGTGAGTCAGTACGCCAAAAACTCAACAGTGGTGTGCAATGAGCCAGTGTCAGGACTTACAGCCAATGCCAGTCACGTGTTTGTCCAGCCTGGTCAAAACTTGAGTATTACCATACGAGTGTCCAATGGAACTTCAGTCGAATTGACAACAAGATTTGGTGACTCCACCCCAAACAGTGTTACCTTTCACCCGAGCAAGTACGCCTCGAGCAATGAGATTGTGCTGGCGCACTCGTACTCAACTGCAGGAAACTACACTGTTATAGTCAACGCCTCGAACCCAGTGAGTTGGAAAACAGCTCAGATCAACCCAATCGTTGTTTGAATCCACTGATCAACGTATCCGTCACCTACAGACAAAGCGTTCTTTGGCCCTACGAAATGGTCCAGTTTGTTCTTAACAATTTACCATCGATGGAAGCAGGACTTGTTTTATGTGATTTTCAATTTTCTATATTTGGCTCAAACGAATTTTTGCTCAGAGTTTGACTGGTAGCTCTAATATATCGGTCTCTTTCCAGTACCCAGCTGAGGCAATCGGAATACAACTTGTAAGCATGTGGTGCAGAAGTCCTGTCTGTGTCAATGGAGTAACAGCAAACTTTTCCTTAATTTACTGCTTGATTCTGTAAGAATAGCCAACCTCAGCACAAACCGAACGGTTTGGATCGGAATGCCGACCGAATTCATGCTTGACATGACTAGAGTGGCTTATGAAACATGCATTGAAGTATACTACAATGCTTCAGAAAATCCGAACGAGATATTTGGTGTATCAGAATCGTGTCGGTCGATCGCAACAAGAAATAACGCGACTTACACAATAATTACTCAAAACGACCTACAGATCAAATGGAAACGCGTTTTCCCTGTTGTTGGCGTGATACCCGTTTTTGTTTTCGCTTTTAACAACGTGAGCAATGACTCGGCGCAAACATTCGCAACCGTGATTGACATCCCTTGCTACAAGCCAAGGCTGAGACTGTTTGACTTGGACGCATCTCCATTGCAAGTGACATCAGTGCTGACAAAGAGAAGGTCCGAGCAGGTTAACCTTACTGCCGTGGCGCCATACAACTGCTCCAAGCTGACCAACATCAGCACATACTGGACCATCATTGCTGTACAATCATCTATCGAACTTCCTCTGTGCACTGACAACTCCGATCAGTGCTTGGTTCAGCGTCGGGTGTTGCCATACGGGCTGTACAATGTCTCATTCACTGCCGAGCTGACTGTGGATGCTGCTATGGCAGAGACTGCGTGGATATTGCTGAACGTCTCAAAGACTCCATTGAGTCTAGAAGCTATTACTGGTCCGGAATATGTTTCATTCAATCAGACCTTCGTGCTAAATGCGTCTGCGACGGCCACGGACTTTGACGTGGAAGATGGAGATCTTAGCGGCATGACGTTTCAGTGGAGCTGCTTCAGACCTGAAGAGTCAGACTCAGCCAACACCATCAGCATCCCATCGCAGACTGAAGCCAGAGCGCTCTCGGAACTGAGAGGCTGCTTCGGTAACGGACCCGGTGTCGTGTACTTGGGAAACGCATCCATTGCGGGATCCCTCACTGTGAACTCGTTCGATCTTGTTCCGAACGCAAGCTATGTGTTCCGAGTCCGTCTTACAAAAGACACCAGAGAGGTTTGGCAATCAAAGACTGTGTTTGTTGAGTCACAGCCGAAGCCTGTAGGCCGACTTGATTGCGAGCAGAACTGCGGAGCCAAAGTTGTCGCCAAGAGGCCGCTTGTCTACAGACTTGTGTGCGAGCAGAACTGTGGCCACAAGTTCTTTACCGTGAGCAGCAACTTGACGATTGTTCGGCTCGGTGTCAGCGGATACGAGATCGAGGGAACTCGCCAGTCAAGCAGCGATGGCCAGGAGCTCTCGATTTCGGCTGGCACACTGATGGAGAGCTCCTACTACAGAGTGATGGGACAGCTGTGGAATCTGGGTCAAGAGATTTCAAACCTTGTTGCCAACATAACCGTGAATGGGCCTCCAGTAGGTGGTACCTGTCGCGTGGATCCTCCTGGAGGTATAAGGGGACATTCGAAAAGTTTTAATTTTTTTCCTTTTTTTCAGTAAATGAAACAGAGCTAATAAAAAATCAATGAATTTCTTCAGTAATTTCCAGAAAGACAAATGTGCAGCTGCTATGCAAAAATTGGACGGAGTTCGGCGCAGCGGTGGCTCCCCTACTTTACGAATCAATGCTAATTTTACCGCAATCTGGCAAGCGCTACAGTTTATTCAGCTCGACGAATGCTGTTAGTCCAAGAGTGATGCTGCCGCTGGGTGACAGTAGCTGGGCTGTTGTTCAATTCGTAGTTTCAGATTCATTTGGAGCGCAGCAATACTACAATTTTACCTTCTCGGTAAGTATGTAAATATATTATTCTTACATTTGAGTTCCCTCTTTTCTGACTGACTATAAAAAGAAATTTACCGCACTAATGCAATCCTTAGATCCATAAACTGGCTCTGTCAACAAGCGAGCTGACAGCAATGTTGGAAAACCTATTGAGTGGCAACAGTTCAATTGTAGCAAAGCATATCTCAGTTGGCGACCTCGAGGCGGCTTTAGTTGCCATGCAATCAGTTGCATTGCTGCTAGATTCTTACGAAGAGGACGTTGAAGGAAGTTTTCTTGCGAAGATTTCAGAGGTAAAACTGTTTTACGGTCACCAGCAGAAATCAAAGTTCAGGTATTCCAGGAGTTAAACAGGATAACATGGGACAACAAAAAAACAATAAAAATAATTACCTTTAAGCTGAGCTTGATAATCAATTTTAGAGCTGATCAAACTTAAGATTTTTTATTATCGATTTACATTATCCTGATATAAAAACCTGTTCAAGATAGGTAGCAAATTAATAATTTCAGCTCCGTTGGAAGTTTCTTAGCTTCATCCCTGTTTTTTTAAATACAACTTCTGGACTCGGGATCACATCCGGCTTGCTGATGCATGGAGTGAAAATTCCTTCGCAGCTGGACATTGCTGGTCAGGTAAGACAGACATTTCTCGTTTGTTTTCAGCGAAGCTCTTATATTCCAAAAATTTGAGGCCCTTTGGACACATGCAAACGATGCATCAATAGTTAACCGAAAAATAGCTACACTCGGTAATAAATTCAGTCCAACACCATCTAAAAAAGCATGTTTGCTTTTTAAATGGTTAAACGGTTCAGTTAAGGATGAAGTCACTTGGTTCGTCCAAATATCGATACAAGTATTCCATCTCACCTTAGCGATGCCCAAAAGTATTCTTTTTCGTATTCTACAGTTGAATTTGGCAAATCTGCACGTCGAATTTTATTGATCTGCAACCAATTTAGCTTTTTGACTACCGCAATCAGTCTGGCTCAAACAAAGCGATGACTTTGATGATCAGGAGCAATATGAAGAAGCAAGATTAGCATGGCTCGAAAAGCAAGCAAAAATTCTCATTTCATTATACGTTACCTCGAATAACTAGTCCCTTTTCGCAGTTCACAATTTTTTTGCGTATGGGGATTAAGCTGATGACTATATTGTGTTTTTAAGTCAAAATCCATTTTGCAGACGCCAATGGTTGTCTGCAAACATTTTCTATTAATTGCAAAAGAGACGACAGCAAAGACACTCAAAATATCTATGAAGTCAAATGATTTGTTAAATACGAGCTACAATACAAAAACGAAAATCTTTCTTATTTTAGGAGATCGCCGCTGAGATTTTGTCAAAACTCAGCAATGAAGCCTTCGAAAAGATAAATAATCTCTCGCCACAAGAAAAAGAAGACATTCCAGACCAACTAATTGATGCTGGCCTCAGTATCTGGAATGCATCAGTCTTCTATGCCGATAACTACACCGATCGTGACTCCGTAAAGCGAATCATGATAAAAACTCTGAACTGTATCGACACCATCGCACTTCTTCAGTTGAAGTTGGTCGATCAGTTCACTCAAATTCGACCCGGATTCGTACTTGCAGGCGTCTCACAGGACACACCTAATGGGAATGTTACAGGTGCGAAAATCCGAACTGATATTGGAAGCGTCTCACTGCCCAGGTTCAGCGCGGCAGATCCGTCCGGCAAATGCAACATCACGTTCATGATGAGCGCAGCCGATCCGTACCACTGGAGCCAGTCGGAGTCCAAAGTCACAACGTCTTTCCTTCGTGGCCGATCGCAAGGATGCAGCTTTTACGACTTTCCACCATCCCATGGCAGATCAAAGCGGTCAGCTTCCTCTTCTCCGACCTATGAGATGCAGCTGGCCGGAGCTCAGGTACCGCTGCTCAGAGTGGCTAAGACTCCCACTGACAAGTGGCTCATGATGTATCACAGCTTCAATGCAACAGGAGAGGTCGTCCAGCTCGTCATCCAACCCGATGCTGGACATCAGCTCGAAGTTTTCCTGCACGAAGGCACCGCGCCAGATCCTCTTAACTACACTCTCCACCGAGTAGTGCCGCAGTCACTCAACTCGACGAATGACACCGCAACAAAGAAGCTGATTTTCATTCCAGCTGATATGTTCTCAATTAACCAAACGGTGTTCGTAGGAGTGAGGAAGCTCGGCTGCTCAAGGGACTCGTCTGGCTCACTGACTTGCAGCAACTGCACCTTGCTGTATCATCTGGGAATCTCCACTCAACAGTGCTACGCATGGGACAGCGGGGTCGACGAGTGGCGCCTGTTGGATAGCGCCAAGTGCCAGGTAAGACGACTTAAGTGACAGTCGAGCTCACAATTTTAGAGCTAGAATTCGAGTCTGATTTGCAAATCGATCACTCTAACTTTCAGGCAAGCGAGCAGACGGCGGTGGCGAGGCCGGCTTTCAAGGTGAACCTATTCGGCAGCATCGGAGCTGGAATCTCATTCGTGCCCAACACGATCGACTTCGGCGAGCTGTTCGAAAACTGGCAGGGCAAGCTGAGCGAAAGCAGGGCAGTGCTGTCTGTTGTGATCGTTCTGTGGGTTCTGTTCATTCCTCTGGCAGTGTTACTGAGACGAATGGACCTGCGGGACGCACAGAAGGTGAGCAGTCAGCCCAGCTCTGATGAGTCGTGTTTTATGTCTTGTAAACCAGTTGACTTACTGTGAGTCATCTCTCATTTCAGTTTCAATTTTTGCCCCTGAAAGACGAGCGGGAGCAGAAAGGCTTCGTCTACAAAATTGAGGTGTTCAACGGGTCGAAAAGAGGCTATGAAGTCCCTGTTGGAGTCTTCATCTCAGTTAAAGGCATGAATGCGAGCGAGCTACTGAGAACTCTGGATGACGGAGAGAGACGGGTCAGCTTCTTGTTTTTTTACTTTCCGAATTTTTTGATTCAAGGTAAACTGATTTTCAGATTAGTTACAATTCGAACCTTACAGAACTTTGAAAGCGGAGGTGTTGACAACTTCCTGATGACGACTAAAGCGCATCTGGGTGACATTCGATCCATCTGTCTGACATTTGACAAGACCGAGTCCGGTGCCGGCCGATGGTACGTCAGTCGCCTGATCGTCACAGACTGCACCAATGACAACAAGTACATCTTTGTGATTGAAGACTGGTTGAGTCCGGGCATCGACTCTGCTGTCAACTGTGCCTCATCGCTCGACCTCAAGTTCTCAAAGAATCTCGTCCGCAACCACCTGAGCAGACGGATGCAGGATGACCACATCTGGTTTTCAATGCTGCGACGGAAAGTGGACACAAACTTCAGTCGATTGCAGCGTCTCGGAGTGTGCTGGAGTCTACTCTTCATGACGATGATCGCTAATGCCATGTGGTATGAGCGAACTTGGTGTACTATCCAACTTCAACGTATCCCAGTTTATAATGAAATACAGCAACCTCCTGATTTACCCTGAATTATACAGGTACGAAGTCGCCGACAGCTCGTCGGAGGCCTTCCGAATCGGACCGGTGAAGGTTTCCTACGGCTCCCTCATCACTTCAATACTCGGTGCGCTCACAGTGCTGCCCGTGTCCATGGCGACTGTCCTGCTGTTTCTCAAGTCCAAGCGACAGCCGCAACATATCGAAGCTGCGCAGCGGTACCGACCTCAGTCGAGTCGAAGTCGGCGCGTCATCAACAGCGATGCGGCGACGACCGAGGATGAGACTGAGGCTGAGGAGGAAGAGAAGACCTGGATCTCTAAATTCTCTCTGCCTCACTGGTGCCAGTACGTTGGTTGGGTGCTTCTCGTTTTAAGTGTGCTCACTGCCGGCGTGTTCATTGTCTTCTACGCAATGGACTGGGGCAAGGAAAAGTCGGAAGGCTGGTTGCTTGCGTTTTTCTTTTCCTTCTTTGAGACGGTGTTGCTTCTCCAGCCGCTGAAAGTGTTGGCTGTCGGGTTGGTGCTGGCTCTGCTGATGAGGAAGGACTACGACTCCATGGATGCCCACAGCGTCCGAGTTCGCGAGATTCATGACGGTCGAGGTGAGATTTTGAATGTGCTGAAATACTTTCTTTTATGCTGTAGAAATATGTTATTATTCAATAATAATTAATATAATAATAATTGATTACACCTGCCCAATGGGCAGATGTGCAACCGACAGCTCAGCCGCAGCTATTGCGCGGCGCATCTGAAGGCTGCGTACGGCTGTTCAGTCCAAGGACTGGGGGGTCGCCACACACACCCTCAATTACCCCAGCTAATGCTGGTACCCATTTTACAGCTGGGTTGTAGCCTAGTGGTTAGGGCGTCGGACTCACGACTTGAAGGTTGGGGGTTCAATTCCCGATCCCTCTGCAACAATTTGTGTCCTTGAGCAAGACACTTAACTCTGCGTTGCTTCAGTTTACCCAGCTATTATTCATCAAATTTCAGAGAAGTTCATGCTTCTCCAAGACGTCCTCGCTTCGCAGTCGAATGACGCACTCCGCAAGAAGGCAAAGTCAACAGCGATCAGCATCGGCCTGAACCTTGCGTACCTGTTCCTTTTGTACTGCGTCTGCTATGGCTCCATGGATCCGGTCGTGTTTCACCTGAACAACGGCTTGAAGATGCGGCTTACCGTGAACCAGCCGAGTCCTCAGTTCAGCCTTGACAAGGTTTGCAAAAAGGCCCTTTTTGCAATATTGGGATAAAAGCTGTGCTCCCTGTTTCATATGTTTGCACTTCCCTGACGAACTCCAGGTGCAGAAATGGGAGGACATTCACACCTGGCTGAACCACACGGTTCTACCGAATCTCTATCCGACTGTGGCTGCGAATGGCCAACCATTGAGTGAAGCTGAGCAGAAGTTCATCTCCGATGGTGTTGGCTTTCGGTTGGGTCGCGTGAAGCTGAGACAGCTCAGGGTGCGTCCCGTGTGGCGCGACTCTCTGGCAGTGTCTGCCGAGTACAGTGCGAGCACTGAAGATCGCAGCTGCTACGGCATCGGCTGGCGCACCCAACTGCCCTGCAACCACACTGGGAGCGGCCTTGACGCTGCATTCCACGCCAGAACGGTCACCCCGTGGCCAACATGGGGCACGTACAACTCATACAGCGGAAGGGGCTACGTGCTCGACCTGCCAAACAACTTCTCTAAAGCCATCTCGCTCCTGCAAGAGGCCACGCATTGCCATTGGATTGATAACTACACACGAGCCGTGCTGCTTGAATGCAGCTTGTTCTACCCTGACACCAACTTCTTTACATCCGTGTCCATCCTGACCGAGCTGCCTCCGTTCGGCGGCGCCTTGAGCTCCGCCAGTCTGCGATCAACGAGCCTTTACCGGTACATCGGCGCCAGCGGAGCCCTTCGACTGTGTGCTGAGCTGCTGGCCGCTGCAATCACTCTGGTACTGTTGCTGCTGCAACTGCGGTCTTGTTGGCTTCAGGGCTTCTCAAAACACTTCTCCAATCCGTGGAATGTGTCGCACCTGCTCACAAACCTCACCATGATTGCCGGCCTCGTGTTTCTTCTGCTGCGCAGCTTCGCCACAGTTGCAGCCCTGGAGTCCATGCAGAACTCCAACTCTGGCAATCTGGAAACTGTCATGTTCTTCGACGAGTCGTTCTACTACTGCCTCGGCATCGCCATGTTCCTCGTCCAGATCGGCTTTCTCAACCTGGTCCGCTACTCCCGCAGTCTGGCCCACCTGTCGGGCACTCTGAGGAACTCACTGTCGGAGCTGAGGTCGTTCTTCTGGGTGTTTCTCGTAATCTTCTTGGCCTTCGCCTTCATCGCCAATCTGGTTCTGGGACCAGTGGACGGAGAGTACCGCAGTCTGATGCAGACGATGATCACACAGCTGTCCGTGATGCTGGGAAAGTTCAATGCCACTTTTGAAGACAGCCGCAGCGCACTGTACAAGATCCTGTTCTTCTCCTACACATTCACGATCGTGTTCATAGTGCTGAACATCTTTGTGGTTCTGCTGAATGAGAGCTATGCGGATGCGACCAACTCCAGCGACGACGAGCAGCAGCAAGAGGCTTTCCAGATCATTGACAGGATCTTTTCGTCATTGAAGTCGACGTTCCGTTCGACTCGTGAGGAACAGTACATTGAAATGAACACACCAAATGGTTAGTAAATTTTTCGAAACTTAGTTAAGGGATGTCTGGAATCCGCAAAAAGTACTTCGTGATGTACAAAAACTGAAATTTTATTACAGATGCTGGTTCCACCAGGCATGCATTGGATTTAATTGACAAACTGGATGAAATGGGACTTCACCTGGAGGCTTTGGCTTATTGAAGAGTTTGATTTTACTTTGTCCTGGTGTGTCTTTTTGATCGATAATTTGATTAACGGCAACTTTTTTCTAAACAAATCGGAAACATGTTATCGATGGAATTTCTTTTGTTTACTCGTATTTTACAGCTTCTTTTGTTATTTTATTTGCTATTCTTGTGTAATTTCCCCTCGTCTTTTATATAATTTCTTATTTTTTTGTCAAACCGATTCTTTTATAAAAGCTCGATATCAGAAAAGACGTTGGCCATTTGGAACTTTGATAGTTCAACTGTTGTTGATTTTGACCATAGGATATCCCAAGACTTCTAGTGGTGGAAAAGCCAACCACTGGATACAGTTCCGCCCAATACATCTAAGCGACCCCCTAAATTCTGCCGAGAGCCAAAGCATGACCGCTGGTTGGCTCCTATAGCTACTCTTCTATGAGAGCACTTACTAGTCTTCGTCTCAGACGAAATGCAAACTGCTTGAGTTCCGTCATAACAGAGTGCAAATTGGTTAAACTTGAAAACTCGTTTTAGAAAAAATATTGACAGCCAATTTTAAAGTCCAGTTTGTCAAAATTGAATTCGATATCGATTTAAAATTATTACAAATTTTTGTAGTGTATTTCTCTCTCTTCATTGTTTTTTCTAAACATGTAGACAGCGGTAGTAGTTAACATTCTTGATAACAACTCGTGTTTTGAACTTTTATTCCGAGTTACTCCTCAATGCAAGCAAAACTCAGAAAACTTTATAAACTTATAAACTGTTTGAATCCATATTTTTTATTTTTTAGCCACTCCTGAGTTTCTATATACCATTAACTCCGCACTAAGACTTTTTTCATCGACTGAAGGCCCAAAGATTCACCTTGGAAACAGTGCAGAAAGCAGAAATGGATCAGCTGTTGACAGTAGTACGCTAAGAGTAGTATATTTGACTGTGAACTGAGCGGCATCTTCTTGATATCTGGAATTTCTGGCTTTGAATTATTCTTTTCGAAAACGCCCAAAATATTTTTTGTTATTCTTTAATTTTAGAATCTGAAACTATCCACAAAACTGAATACTCTTCTATGCCTGATGAAAGACGGGACAGTTTAATTTGAAATAAAACTGCGGGTTGCAAGACGAACGGCGGAAGATTCTCAGTGCGGCTGGACAATAGTTTTTCTATCACAAACTTTGAGACTTTTTTTCTTGATATTGAAATTGAAAGTGAAATTGGATGTGATTGGTGCAAGGAAATCTCGCCTCGCGATTTCTCGAACGGATTCCTCGATGCCCCGGAAAGCATTCAACAGGACCGAAAGCACTGCTGGGCCATCTCTATAGCACTACTAGCAAGCGAGGCCATTATCAGAACTGGGCCTTGGTTCTGTATATTTATAATAGGCAAGCAGGCGCACATAAGGCTTATAAAGATTCATTGTTGAAGCTGATTATCCACGTTAAGCAGTTTTCAAGTTGCACCAGAGACAACACAGCTAAAAAATTATCCAAAGCACAATGCAAATAAATCATCGATCGATTAGTTATTAATAAGCGAAAATTGACTGGAAAAAATCAATACTGTGGAGGCAAAAGGCCAGTAATGTATGTAGGGTGCAAAATGTGCCAATCAGTGTGACTAGAAAGTCTCAGTTCGGTAAAGATTGAGATTCACTGCAAAGTCATAAATCAAATGGGTCGGAGTAATGAGGAGAAATCCTTGAAGCAGATGTGGCAGGTGGTGAAATTAGTAGGCTAGAGAGCTGTCAGTAACGCTTGGTCTTTTGTTTCAGCTTGGTTTTAGGAATGAATAAAGGTGCCACGAATGTCTCACTTATTGTTTCGGACTTCATTTTTCGACACTGTTTCAGTCGGCTTTAAGCTTCAAGCTGGCTGACAGATCTGGAAGTAGACTGGTGCCCCCAATGACCAGGCCAGCACTAATATTGGAGGAAACACAAAAGAGTTAAATAGTACCTGCTTTACAAGCATTGCAATGCAAATAGTCAGAGCAAGACAGGCAAATAACAGCTGGGTGTCAATAATATTGAACTCGAAACCCACTGCTTTGCCAAATACGGTGCCGAGTCAAAGCAGCAAGCTCTAGAAGCAAATGGGAACAGGATGAAGCCTGAATGATGAAGAGATGAAGGAGAGAGACGGGGTTGGAATATCAGGCCTCGGGCAGGATGGGCGCGTACACCCGCAGGATGTAGTCGGTGAGGAGGCTGGACACCTCGGGCGCATTGAGCAGCATGGCTCGGAGGATGCCATTGAGGGTCTGCAGGTGCTCCGTGTCGCTCAGGCCCCGCTTCCGCAGTGGCAGGGTGGTGAAGGCCATGTGCTGCGGCTGCTGATGCTGCTGATGGAGCTGCTGGCGGGACTCGCGCTTCTTAGCCTGCACGGCGGTGAGCAGATTGATGAACTGCTCTTTGACCTCACGGTCCAGCGCCAGTTCGTCCCGCCGCGCGAGCTCCGTAACTAGGGTATCGTTGAGCTCAGAGATGAGGCACTCCAGCTCGTTGAGGTACTCATTCAGCGCGCCAGCCGACAGCTGGCTGAGGTCCTCGCCGTTCTCCGCCCGGAACTGCAGCAACTCCTGCTGGCTGGGCGACAGCAGCACCCCGCCGACCCCGCCTGGCAGCTGATAGTCCGCCGCGGCCGCCCCGTCCACCTCGTCGACTTCCTCGGCCGCGGCGTCGCTGTCGGAGCCGCTGCCGCCGTCGCCGCATTCAAGGAGGCTCTTGAGCTGCTGCACCAGAGCCTCGGTGCTCACCCGGTCGGAGTCCAGGGCGTCACCGGCATCATCGGGCAGCATGGATGTCACCATGGAGTGGAAGTCCAGCGAGGCCGCCATACCAGCCTCAGCGTCCGCGGCGGCGTCATCATCGGCGTCGGCTGGCTCGGCGGTGGCGGTGGCGTCGTCCTGCGGGCGCGGCGGCGATTCTTCGGCGGCGCCGGAGCTCTTCGACAGCACGGCAACCAGGCTGGCGCAGCAGCTGGTGGCGGCCCAGTTGAGTCCCTGAGGCGCAGCAGCGGCCTCCACCCGGCGGGTCAGCGCCAGCCAGACCTGCGAGCGGGATGCGTCCGCCTGCGCTGCCGCTGCGGCCGCCGCCTCGGCTGCGGCTTCGACGTCGGCGTCGCCTGTGGAGGCCGCCGCGACTGCCGCAGCTGCGGCTTCGGCATCAGCGCCAGTGGCCAAATCGGCAAGCAGCTGGCGGTGCAGGCCAGAGAGCTGCTGCCACTGTGATGTGCTCACTGCTGGGTCTGTGGACTGGAAAGTGTCACAATGCCTTTGGTGAATAAATCCATTAATTGGATTGCTGACAAAATTCGCCCCAGTGACTCCAATAGGGTAAGCACCTAAAGCCAATCACAATGGCTAGTTTAGTAACCAACTTGTAGCAATACAAGTTGGTGGTAAAATTGACTAATGCAACTAATTCAATGTGCCAATTTTAGTTTGAAAGAAACTGCATTAATGTGGCATCATTAGATGACCCTCTAGGGGACCTTGTGAGGGCAACCCTTGTGATAGCAATGGTGCCCCAGAAATAGTTGTCCTAACAATATAACACATAAAACGCATAGCAAGTCTTGCTTTTTATTAGTTTTTAATGATGATAGTAGCTAAGATAATAGTATAGTAAAATAGATACTACCTATGGTACAATATGCCTATAGAAAACAATTACCTCTATCTTTGGTGACAAATATAGGTTCTATGCAAATTTGGTGATTCAGAAGGTAGAATCTAAATCTGAATTTCAGATTCAGCTTATAGTTTTGCCTATGACAATATCTTTAGTAGAAATTAAAGACCTTCACTAGTAGCAATACTATTTTTATTATATCATTATTAGCTATCATTATCAATATCTATACAATTAAAAATACAAGTTATGTTTAAAAATAAGCTAGAATTTAAACAAATGAACAAAAAATATCAACAAGATAATAGTAAAACTTTTATCTTTAACATATTATTATTAAGAACATTTTAATAGTAGGCCTAGTCTATAAAAGTTGATAGAAAATATTAAAACCTAATAATGCTTTGTTTTTTTATTGTATAATAGATTAATAGACTTTATCTATAGAGTATTTTGTTGGTTCTCCATTAAAATTTATTGATAAGATAAGTATTTGACTTTATTTTTTAGAACTAAATAAATATCACTAAATGTCAAATATATCACTCCAATCCAGGGTATCCAGATTCTTAAATGCTATATTCACAAGTTTATCAAGCTATATTAATGGTAAATGCTACTAGAGACCCACAAGCAAGCAACATTAAGCCAACATTTTATATTTTTACTATCTTTTTAGTCATTTTGAATAGATGGATTATTCTAATGCAGATTTTTTCACCAATTTTGTCTATTGAAAAGCCCAACTCAATACTATGCAAAATGAAAACAGTGTTGGTGCACAAAAAATAAAAGTAAGTAAGTTTTAATAGTATCCATTTCCATTATTTATCATCTAACATGCTAATTATGCGACTAAATCTAACGGCTCTACTTTCTTTTTTTAGTTTTTATTTTCCCCCTGTCTCCAAGGCCGGGTTTGATTGAAAAATTCCATACTTAAGTAGCAAATGAATTTTGGAATCGAAATACACTTCTGAGGAATCGAACTTTACAGTATATTCCTCGCATATTTCAGACATGTTCGGACTTATTATCAAGGACGACTTCAGTAGAAGGACGGGAAACCTCGTTTCTTAGAAAAGTTTTGAAGGCACTTTTTCCCGAAAAAATACACTACGGAGATAGGAAATTTTCATTTTTTCAGCACAAAAATTGCTATTACTTTTGATAGGAGGCAGATCCAGTGCTCATCTTTTGATATGTTGTGCCTTTTTTATTGCTCTATCGATATTTATAAAGCTTTTAGTTCAGAAAATTAGGATTCTATGTAAATTTTTTATTCTCCGTATATTTTTACGTGTCTTGTGATTGAAATACATTAGAATGCCACGGCTCGGCTCTTTGGTTTTAGAAGTCTATTTTATCATTCTTAACTGACTGTTTAGCAAATATTCGTAACAGAGATGAAAAAACAGGTTCATAAAAGCAAATATTGGAGCTGTGTCATGCATTTTTGTGATTTTCAGATACAGGAAATGTACGTAGAATAAAAAATTGACATATAATCCTAATTTTCTGAACGAAAAGCTTTATAAATATCGATAGAGCAATAAAAAAGGCACAACATATCAAAAGATGAGCACTGGATCTGCCTCCTATCAAAAGTAATAGCAATTTTTGTGCTGAAAAAATAAAAATTTTCTATCTCCGTAGTGTATTTTTTCGGGAAAAAGTGCCTTCAAAAATTTTCTAAGAAACGAGGTTTCCCGTCCTTCTACTTAAGTCGTCCTTGCTTATTATTCGCAGCTTGGCTGAATGATATAGCAATCGTTACAAATGACGGATTTCTTACAAAATCTATTATTAAGTTTTTATTATAACGAACTGTTCCAGTTTTCTATTGTCTAAACGACTCTTTTTCGATAAAGCAAAAACTATTAATTTAAAAAAATATTCTGACAGTTAGAATTATTTTATTTTATTTTCTAATAATAGACATTTTGAGGCACATTGTAATTTTGACTTGAAATTTTATACATTTTAATTTGTATACTGTGTATGAGATTTTGCTTCTACATTCTATTTTATTTTTCATATACTATTTGCTCGTATAAATCGTGCCAGGCACTTGCAGTAACAAAATTTAACTTTTGCTTTTTCTCTTTTTCGATCCAATATATTCGCTCTTCAGTTTGACCATTACATCTTCTAATATCTCTAATATTTGTTTGTTTGTTTGTATGTTTGTCCATAACGCTCTAGACTATACTAAAAGTGGTCTGTCGGTAGGTATCTAGTAAAAACTAAACAGCAATTTTAGAACATCCGCTTTTACGAAATTTCAAGGAGCAGTTTTGCATTTGATAGGAGTTTATTTTTTAACGAATTTTTATGCATTACAAATTTATATCAGTTAGACAATTTCGTGTGCACTACAAGCCATTTGTAAAATACTTGTAAAATAAAGTGAAAGACATCCAGGTCCAGCTATGTCTACAGTGAATAAAAAGTTACTCATGATGAAAATGACCATGTCTATAGAATATAATTTATTTTGTAAATTGAAACTCAAAAACCCAACACTTATGTAATGATTTTTCTCGAATTTTCTATCTCTTTTTATTAGCAACAATAATGAATCAGCGAAATATTTTTGACTTTCTAATTCTTTCAGAAAGCAAAAAACGAACTCTATAACTACCACCCGAATAAATAAAAAACAAAAGGATAAAAATGGTTCTGGTTACCTTGGAGCTGATGGCCAGAGCCAGCACCGGCTTTCATAAAAAAAGACACGACGAAACGCTTGAACAATTTGCTAGGCGGGTCACTCATCTCTACCTGGAGAATAAAAGCATTGACGACGTGGTAAGCATGCATATGTATTACTATGTCGCTCTTCTCAAAATATTCTTTATTACAGTCAGTAGCCTTTTTATTTGCCATCTCTAAAAAACCATGCTGTTCCTCCGGAGAACTATAACTCATGAAAAATGCGACCCTCAGGGAGACGACATCTCACAGTGCCGCAGCCTGCTAGTTCTGTACCTCTATGACAACGAGCTCCTGACGGTGCCTCAGCTGCATGGCAACGCAGCTCTGACTCACCTGTACTTGCAGAACAACCGGATCAGGAAACTGGACCACCTGCACCTCCTGCCTCGGCTCACCAAGCTGTACCTCGGAGGCAACCAGCTCACCGTGGTGGAAGGCCTCGAGAGGCTGCAGAGCCTTCAAGAGTTGCACGTTGAGAACCAGCGGCTGCCGCCGGGCGAGAAGCTCCTGTTCGATCCGCGCAGCCTCCTTTCTCTGGGCAGCTGCCTGCAGGTCCTCTGCGTGTCCGGAAACTCGATTGACGACCTCGTCCAGTTCGAGTGTCTCAGCCAGCTGGTGCAGTTCCTGTGCTCCGACAACCAGGTAAGCTCGCGGCGGTTTGTCAGGTCTGTTGAGGGCTGCTGGATACATTTGAAGGACAGTCCAGTGGTAACAGTAAAGATGAAGTGACTATTGAAGGCAGTGTGACAATGGTGACAGCTGAATGACACACGCAGAGTTACAATAGCAGTGACAGGATTCAATAGAGGCAGCATAAAGAGTGGCAATTGAACGAGAGAGTGACAACTGAGGCATTAGAGTGGCAATAAAGATGATCGAGTGACTATTGTGACAGTAGAGTGCATTGAGAGTATTGACAATGACAATATAGTGATGATGCAAACATCAGAGTGGCAATAAAGATGATCGAGTGACTATTGTGACAGTAGAGTGCATTGAGAATATTGACAATGACAATATAGTGATGATGCAAACATCAGAGTGGCAATGGAAGCAGGAGATGGCGAGTCGTCAACCTGGCTGAATCGCAAGCCCCCACCCGGCCGCAGGTGTCCGACTTCGTCGACCTGACGGTTTGCCTTCGCAGCTGGCGGTACCTGAAGCGCCTGGAGCTCAGCGGCAGCCCTGTGTGCCAAGCCAAGAAGTACCGCGACCGTGTAGTGGTTCTGTCGGACAGTCTCGGCCAGCTGGACGGCAAGGAGATCGCGGACAGCTCACGCACCTTCCTGCGGCGGATGCAAGAGTCCAAGGAGCGGAGGAGGGGTGAGGCACGAAGTATGCTGAGGGGTCAAGAGGTGCACAATCGGCTAATTGGAGGTCAAGAGGTGCACAATCGGCTAATTGGAGGTCAAGAGGTGCACAATCGGCTAATGGAGGTCAAGAGGTGCACAATCGGCTAATTGGAGGTCAAGAGGTGCACAATCGGCTAATTGGAGGTCAAGAGGTGCAGAATCGGCTAATTGGAGGTCAAGAGGTGCAGAATCGGCTAATTGGAGGTCAAGAGGCGCAGAACTAATAGGGGGTCAAGAGGTGCAGAATCGACACCATTGAGTCCAGTATGTGAAAACAACCGATAAAAATCCTTAAACCCATCCACTCCAGACTCCAGCAACCCCACATCGGCTGGTACCGACGGCTTGTTGCCAGGGCAACCGCGGCCGCAGCAGCCGCCGCCTGCCGGTCAGGAAGCGCCGCCGGGCCACCTGCTGCTGCCCAGCCTGCCGTCGAGGCACTTCGATGCGTTCGTGCAGAAATCGGCGACCGCCGGAACGGCTGAGGGCGGCGGCGCGAAGCGGAGCCAGTCGGAGAAGTGAGGCTGAGCGGCAGCTGTTTCTGGGGTGGGGGATTTGCTGCTTCTTGCGAGAGAAATTCTTTGCAAGTCCGCTCTTTTTTTGAAGAGAATCTGAGCAGGCTTGCAGCGTTTCTGGGTACTGCATGGTCACAGCGCTACCGGGTACACCGGGTTCACAGAGCACCTGTACCCACATAGGGTATGAACACCTGTGTCCAACACCGGTTAATAACACCTGTGTCCACACCGGTTAATAACACCTGTGTCCACACCGGTTAATAACACCTGTGTCCACACCGGTTAATAACACCTGTGACCAACACCGGTTAATAACACCTGTGTCCACACCGGTTAGTAACACCTGTGTCCACACCGGTTAATAACACCTGTGTACACGCCGGGTAGTAACACCTGTGTCCACACCGGTTAATAACACCTGTGTCCACACCGGTTAATAACACCTGTGTCCACACAGGGTAAGAACACCTGTGCCGAGTCACCCCTGTGACTGGGTCACACCTGTCTCAAGACTGGGCCAGACCTGTATCAAAGCTGGGTCAGACCTGTATTAAAGCTGGGTCAGACCTGTATCAAAACTGGGTCAGACCTGTATCAAAACTGAGTCAGACCTGTATCAAAGCTGGGTCAGACCTGTATCAAAACTGAGTCAGACCTGTATCAAAGCTGGGTCAGACCTGTATCAAAACTGGGTCAGACCTGTATCAAAGCTGGGTCAGACCTGTATCAAAGCTGGGTCAGACCTGTATCAAAACTGGGTCAGACCTGTATCAAAGCTGGGTCAGACCTGTATCAAAGCTGGGTCAGACCTGTATCAAAACTGGGTCAGACCTGTATCAAAGCTGGGTCAGACCTGTATCAAAGCTGGGTCAGAACTGTATCAAAACTGGGTCAGACCTGTATCAAAGCTGGGTCAGACCTGTATCAAAGCTGGGTCAGACCTGTATTAAAGCTGGGTCAGACCTGTATCAAAGCTGGGTCAGAACTGTATCAAAACTGGGTCAGAACTGTATCAAAACTGGGTCAGACCTGTATCAAAGCTGGGTCAGACCTGTATCAAAGCTGGGTCAGACCTGTATCAAAACTGGGTCAGACCTGTATAAAAGCTGGGTCAGACCTGTATCAAAACTGGGTCAGACCTGTATCAAAGCTGGGTCAGACCTGTATCAAAGCTGGGTCAGACCTGTATCAAAACTGGGTCAGACCTGTATCAAAACTGGGTCAGACCTGTATCAAAGCTGGGTCAGACCTGTATCAAAACTGGGTCAGACCTGTATCAAAACTGGGTCAGACCTGTATCAAAGCTGGGTCAGACCTGTCTCAAGACTGGGTCACACCTGTATCAAAGCTGGGTCACACCTGTCTCAAGACTGGGTCACACCTGTATCAAAGCTGGGTCAGACCTGTATCAAAGCTGGGTCAGACCTGTATCAAAGCTGGGTCAGACCTGTATCAAAACTGGGTCAGACCTGTATCAAAACTGGGTCAGACCTGTATCAAAGCTGGGTCACACCTGTATCAAAACTGGGTCAGACCTGTATCAAAACTGGGTCAGACCTGTATCAAAGCTGGGTCAGACCTGTATCAAAGCTGGGTCAGACCTGTATCAAAGCTGGGTCAGACCTGTCTCAAGACTGGGTCACACCTGTATCAAAGCTGGGTCAGACCTGTATCAAAGCTGGGTCACACCTGTATCAAAGCTGGGTCAGACCTGTCTCAAGACTGGGTCACACCTGTATCAAAGCTGGGTCAGACCTGTATCAAAGCTGGGTCAGACCTGTATCAAAGCTGGGTCAGACCTGTATCAAAGCTGGGTCAGACCTGTATCAAAGCTGGGTCACACCTGTATCAAAGCTGGGTCAGACCTGTCTCAAGACTGGGTCACACCTGTATCAAAGCTGGGTCAGACCTGTATCAAAGCTGGGTCAGACCTGTATCAAAGCTGGGTCAGACCTGTATCAAAGCTGGGTCAGACCTGTATCAAAGCTGGGTCAGACCTGTATCAAAGCTGGGTCAGACCTGTATCAAAGCTGGGTCAGACCTGTATCAAAGCTGGGTCACACCTGTATCAAAGCTGGGTCAGACCTGTCTCAAGACTGGGTCAGACCTGTATCAAAACTGGGTCAGACCTGTATCAAAACTGGGTCAGACCTGTATCAAAGCTGGGTCAGACCTGTATCAAAACTGGGTCAGACCTGTATCAAGACTGGGTCACACCTGTATCAAAGCTGGGTCAGACTAGTTGTTCAGTGTCGAATTTTGCATACTGACAACAAAAATATTTCAGGAAATCGAGTCCCATCCGTCTCATAGCCATGTAGGGCTGGGCCAGAAGCAGCCCCCCAGCCAAGCCCTCAAAACCCTTACACTGTAATGTAAGTATGCCGCCTAAGGTCTCGCTAATAACACGCTGGCTCTGTCGTGACTAACCCGCAAGATTTATTTGATCCAAGATTTGCCGCTATGACTAACTTTTGTTTGATGAACCTGCGTCATGAGTGCTGTTAACCAGCTCGAACTTGAAAGTTTGAGTTCAAACAAAGTTTTCGAAATGAAATCAGCAATGTTCACAGGAGGGCTGCGGGCATCCTGGTGCAACACCCGCCCACAGCCAGCGCTGAGGCAATTCTGCCCATTCCCCTGACTCCCGAGCACAGGCTTTGCTCACACGGGTGTACAGCGGCCCTGACTTTCAAATCGTCAGGCATGTGCACTCTGTGTGCCTCGGGGGCTGTCCCTAATTATGTGCGAGAACCGCAAAACCTCCTGGCCGCGCGGAATCAAACCAAGAGTCGCGGCGGGAGAGTGAGAAAATCAAAGCCAAAGCCAAAGCCAAGCCAAAGCCAAGCCAAAGCCAAGCCAAAGCCAAAGCCAAAGCAAAGGCCAGAGTCGAAGCCAAAGCCAAAGCCAAAGCCAAGCCAAAGCCAAAGCCAAAGCCAGAGCCAAAGCCAGAGCCAAAGCCAAAGCCAAGGCCAAAGCCAGAGCCAAAGCCAGAGCCAAAGCCAGAGCCAAAGCCAAAGCCAGAGCCAAAGCCAGAGCCAAAGCCAGAGCCAAAGTCAGAGCCAGAGCCAAAACCAGAGCCAAAGCCAAAGCCAAAGCAAAAGCCAGAGCCAAAGCCAAAGCCAAGCCAAAGCCAGAGCCAAAGCCAAAGCCAAAGCAAAAGCCAGAGCCAAAGCCAAAGCCAAAGCCAAAGCCAAAGCCAAAGCCAAAGCCAAGCAAAAGCCAAAGCCAAAGCCGGAGCCAGAGCCAAAGCCAAAGCCAGAGCCAGAGCTACGAGTAAAGCCAACCAAGGCCAAAGCCAAAGCCAAGCCAAAGCCAAAGCCAAAGCCAAAGCCAGAGGCCAATGCACGCGGCTAATTTCAGATTTCCCAGTCTCCTGCGGAGCGAAACTTCGTACCTCTCCATCAATAGGTTGTCCTTCTAAGCAATCTCGGTCGGCCGGCCTGGACTCAAAGGTTTTTTGTCTCAAACCGCTCAGTAAATACAATAATTAGAGTTTGCGCTGCGCGATTTCCTAGAAATTCTAAAAAATTGAAACACATTGCCGGTAAAGTTTTGATCTGGAAAATTTCTATTCTTTTGAAAGCTTTGATTTCTGCTTTTTAATCCTGATTTTGATTTTCAATTACCTGTTTCTTGTGCACGTCAGTCTTACAATGTATTTGTTTGGTTCAAACTTGCACGCCACACTTGACTGATGGAGCATTTCATTCTCTAATCTGTGACTGCAGACACTTGCTAGCTTAGCACCGACTGACTGACTGATAAATGGCTTGTGTACTCGTATTCATTTATTTATCCATTGCTTGGTTGCTTAATACATGGTTTTTTTCGCTGGGACATTGTCGCCCAAGATTCGACCATTAATTGACTGATTATCAAAATTACGCAGCAAATATATCATTGCAAACTCACGCATCGCTACTGCATCAGTAGTGTAGTGTGAACTCTGTCCGCATTATGAAACGAATTCAACCCAAATATTCATAAAATTCCCGCAGCCCGGACGCTCCGCCGTGTCGGCCGTCGTCAGCGGCAGCAGCCGCGGCCCCGCCCACCTGCCCAGCCGCCCCAGCAGCGCCGCGCACCGCCTGTTCGCCTCAGCCTCGAGGTCGGTGGCGTCCCGCCGCTGATCACCGCGGCTGGAGAATTCCCTTCAGCCTCTGTTGCCTCATCATTTCTCCCTCCAACTTCTGTCTGTTGCTTAAGTTGACCAAGAATAATTAGATTATTATTTTCCAATTTTACCAAGCAAATCTGCGACTGCCGCTGCGTGCCACAGAAACTGAGACTGAGCGTGATTTTTCCTCTGCAGCTGGGCGAATTGTTTCTTTAGACCTCTCTGGAGAAACCCAAAATGTCCCGCTTACATGTACATGCATGACCACAGACTGACCCCAGACTCTGAACCAGACCTCCGATCCCAGACTCTGACCCAGACCTCCGATCCCAGACTCTGACCCAGACCCCCGATCCCAGACTCTGACCCAGACCTCCGATCCTAGACTCTGACCCAGACCTCCGATCCCAGACTCTGACCCAGACCTCCGATCCCAGACTCTGACCCAGACCTCCGATCCCAGACTCTGACCCAGACCTCCGATCCCAGACTCTGACCCAGACCTCCGATCCCAGACTCTGACCCAGACCTCCGATCCCAGACTCTGACCCAGACCTCCGATCCCAGACTCTGACCCAGACCTCCGATCCCAGACTCTGACCCAGACCTCCGATCCCAGACTCTGACCCAGACCCCGATCCCAGACTCTGACCCAGACCTCCGATCCCAGACTCTGACCCAGACCTCCGTTCCCAGACTCTGACCCAGACCTCCGATCCCAGACTCTGACCCAGACCTCCGATCCCAGACTCTGACCCAGACCTCCGATCCCAGACTCTGACCCAGACCTCCGATCCCAGACTCTGACCCAGACCTCCGATCCCAGACTCTGACCCAGACCTCCGATCCCAGACTCTGACCCAGACCTCCGATCCCAGACTCTGACCCAGACCTCCGATCCCAGACTCTGACCCAGACCTCCGATCCCAGACTCTGACCCAGATCTCCGATCCCAGACTCTGACCCAGACCTCCGATCCCAGACTCTGACCCAGACCTCCGATCCCAGACTCTGACCCAGACCTCCGATCCCAGACTCTGACCCAGACCTCCGTTCCCAGACTCTGACCCAGACCTCCGATCCCAGACTCTGACCCAGACCTCCGATCCCAGACTCTGACCCAGACCTCCGATCCCAGACTCTGACCCAGACCTCCGATCCCAGACTCTGACCCAGACCTCCGATCCCAGACTCTGACCCAGACCTCCGATCCCAGACTCTGACCCAGACCTCCGATCCCAGACTCTGACCCAGACCTCCGATCCCAGACTCTGACCCAGATCTCCGATCCCAGACTCTGACCCAGACCTCCGATCCCAGACTCTGACCCAGACCTCCGATCCCAGACTCTGACCCAGACCTCCGATCCCAGACTCTGACCCAGACCTCCGTTCCCAGACTCTGACCCAGACCTCCGATCCCAGACTCTGACCCAGACCTCCGATCCCAGACTCTGACCCAGACCTCCGATCCCAGACTCTGACCCAGACCTCCGATCCCAGACTCTGACCCAGACCTCCGATCCCAGACTCTGACCCAGACCTCCGATCCCAGACTCTGACCCAGACCTCCGATCCCAGACTCTGACCCAGACCTCCGATCCCAGACTCTGACCCAGACCCTCAGACTCCAGACTCTGACATAAACCCTCCGATCCCAGATCCCAGACCCTCTCTGACTCTGACTGACATAAACCCTCCGATCCCAGACCCTCTGGCCCCAGATTGTGATCAACAGTCTCTGGCCCAAGGCCGGTCCCTGATCCAGAAATTCAGACTCCAGAACTTATTTGTAAGAACTCTCAGTGCCAGTTTGTGCGGGTCTTCTTTCTGACTTCTATTATATTTTGTCAATTCACATTACGTCGTAAAACGATGGCAATTTCACCTGCGCAGCAACGACGGCTTTGGCTTTGGATACAAAAATGCTGTTATGAAAATATTTACAAATATCTTTGTTGCTATGCCGTAAAGACGCCAATGGGTTGATGCGTTCATAATTCAATTTTTTATTCTGTTTGTTTCCACTGCGCTGTCTGTTTCAACACTGCTTTGCATGAATTTCTGCTGCTGCGAACCACCTTTTGCTGTGATTTTTTAATGCACCGTGCGAGCCTCGTGCCACCCCCCCTCCGATGGCCCATCCAAGACACATTGAACTGCTCAATACAATGAAGACAAACTTATGCACTTCGGCAAAATCTTTCCGATTCCAAATTTGAAATGGCTTGCTTTCTTTTCTGATCAATCTTTTTAAATTCTCAGGCTGCTCACCCACTGCAGATCACACTGCCAACCCTGATTCTCAGGCTGCTCACAATGCCAACCCTGATTCACAAAATGCTCACCCATTGCAGTTCACACTGCCAACCCTGATTCTCAGGCTGCTCACAATGCCAACCCTGATTCACAAAATGCTCACCCACTGCAGCTCACACTGCCAACCCTGATTCTCAGGCTGCTCACAATGCCAACCCTGATTCACAAAATGCTCACCCACTGCAGCTCACACTGCCAACCCTGATTCTCAAAATGCTCACCCACTGCAGCTCACACTGCCAACCCTGATTCACAAAATGCTCACCCACTGCAGCTCACACTGCCAACCCTGATTCACAAAATGCTCACCCACTGCAGCTCACACTGCCAACCCTGATTCACAACCTGCTCACCCACTGCAGCTCACACTGCCAACCCTGATTCTCAGGCTGCTCACAATGCCAACCCTGATTCACAAAATGCTCACCCACTGCAGCTCACAATGCCAACCCTGATTCACAACCTGCTCACCCACTGCAGCTCACACTGCCAACCCTGATTCTCAGGCTGCTCACAATGCCAACCCTGATTCACAAAATGCTCACCCACTGCAGCTCACAATGCCAACCCTGATTCACAAAATGCTCACCCACTGCAGCTCACACTGCCAACCCTGATTCACAACCTGCTCACCCACTGCAGCTCACACTGCCAACCCTGATTCTCAGGCTGCTCACAATCCCAACCCTGATTCACAAAATGCTCACCCACTGCAGCTCACAATGCCAACCCTGATTCACAAAATGCTCACCCACTGCAGCTCACACTGCCAACCCTGATTCACAACCTGCTCACCCACTGCAGCTCACACTGCCAACCCTGATTCTCAGGCTGCTCACAATGCCAACCCTGATTCACAAAATGCTCACCCACTGCAGCTCACACTGCCAACCCTGATTCTCAGGCTGCTCACAATGCCAACCCTGATTCACAAAATGCTCACCCACTGCAGCTCACACTGCCAACCCTGATTCACAACCTGCTCACCCACTGCAGCTCACACTGCCAACCCTGATTCACAAAATGCTCACCCACTGCAGCTCACACTGCCAACCCTGATTCTCAGGCTGCTCACAATGCCAACCCTGATTCACAAAATGCTCACCCACTGCAGCTCACACTGCCAACCCTGATTCACAACCTGCTCACCCACTGCAGCTCACACTGCCAACCCTGATTCTCAGGCTGCTCACAATGCCAACCCTGATTCACAAAATGCTCACCCACTGCAGCTCACACTGCCAACCCTGATTCTCAGGCTGCTCACAATGCCAACCCTGATTCACAAAATGCTCACCCACTGCAGTTCACACTGCCAACCCTGATTCTCAGGCTGCTCACAATGCCAACCCTGATTCACAAAATGCTCACCCACTGCAGCTCACACTGCCAACCCTGATTCTCAGGCTGCTCACAATGCCAACCCTGATTCACAAAATGCTCACCCACTGCAGCTCACACTGCCAACCCTGATTCTCAGGCTGTTCACCGCAGAGCTTGTGAAAAAACTATTGAATCACGCCAATCTGCAAAGAAAGTTTATAAATAAGCAAGAAACGGTTGAAATTGCAGAAAGTTTGCTAAGACACTGGCACAGACGCTGACATCAATATAGTAATGACAATTAATAATTTAATTAAATATTCTAATATTTAGTGAATGCTGGAACACCAAAAGATCACAATAGATATGTGAATAAATATTTTAGGGCTTCACAAAGGATTTTGACAGCGCAATTTCGGAGGAAGCGATTGAAACACGAGGAACTGAAAAATTGGATTAAATTTGCGAGTCAGGGAGTCAATCAATCGAGTAAAACAGAATAATTAAACACACAAACGGGGATTATTGAGGAAATTTCAATCAAATAATCAACTGAATAAGCACTGGGGCCACTGGGACAGACAGAAGACAACTGACAGCAAAATTTCATTTCAGAGAGAGAGAGTTTAACACGATTGATTTTGACCAAGTAACGAGCTGGTGAATTGAAACTGCCGCTATGCGTCTGACACTTAAACACATAACCTGACACATATGGGTCTGACACTAACCATATGGGTCTGACACTAACCATATGGGTTTGACACTAACCATATGGGTCTGACACTAACCATATGGGTTTGACACTAACCATATGGGTCTGACACTAACCATATGGGGTTGACACTAACCATATGGGTCTGACACTAACCATATGGGTCTGACACTAACCATATGGGTCTGACACTAACCATATGGGGTTGAAACTAACCATATGGGTCTGACACTAACCATATGGGGTTGACACTAACCATATGGGTCTGATACTAACCATATGGGTCTGACACTAACCATATGGGTCTGACACTAATCATATGGGTCTGACACTAACCATATGGGTCTGACACTAACCATATGGGTCTGACACTTGAACACATAACCTGACACATATGGGCTTGACACTAACCATATGGGTCTGACACTAACCATATGGGTTTGACACTAACCATATGGGTCTGACACTAACCATATGGGTCTGACACTAACCATATGGGTCTGACACTAACCATATGGGTCTGACACTAACCATATGGGGTTGACACTAACCATATGGGTCTGACACTAACCATATGGGTCTGACACTAACCATATGGGGTCGACACTAACCATATGGGTCTGACACTAACCATATGGGGTTGACACTAACCATATGGGTCTGATACTAACCATATGGGTCTGACACTAACCATATGGGTCTGACACTAACCATATGGGGTTTACACTAACCATATGGGTCTGACACTAACCATATGGGTCTGACACTAACCATATGGGTCTGATACTAACCATATGGGTCTGATACTAACCATATGGATCTGACACTAACCATATGGGTCTGACACTAATCATATGGGTCTGACACTAACCATATGGGTCTGACACTAACCATATGGGTCTGACACTAACCATATGGGTCTGACATTAACCATATGGGTCTGACACTAACCATATGGGTCTGATACTAACCATTTGGGTCTGACACTAACCAGATGGGTCTGACACTAACCATATAGGTCTGACACTAACCATATGGGTCTGACACTAACCATATGGGCCTGATACTAAACATATGGGTCTGACACTAACCATATAGGTCTGACACACTACAAGCTCCAGTCTGACCCCAAACTTCAAGTTCCAACACACGCGGGCTAAATATAAATTAGAAAACATCCAAGTGCAAAAATAACTGAATAATAATGACAAAACTCAAGACCGGAACCTGACGCACAACACCCAGTGTGGATAAATATTGTTTAAAAATAGCCTCAAGTCTTTGTTCTCATAACCCAACACAGTCTTAGGAAACACAGTCAGCCAGTCGCATCTACCAAAGCAGCTCGAGGGGCCTCAGGCGTCCGGCTCCACAGAGTTGAAATTGAAGGGCTCGAACTTGTGCCCCTCGCCCTGGTAGAACTTGTTCATGAACTCCACCCAGTGCAGGCGCAGCGCGTGCAGGAAGGCGGAGAGGCCCTCCATCAGCAGCAGCACGCAGACAGTCAGCACGGCCCAGAAGAAGAACACGAAGAACAGCATGACGGAGCCGACGAAGCCCTCCTGCTTGAGCCCGATGGCCAGCACCATGGTCCACAGCACCTCGGACAGCTGGGCGTGGGCCAGGGACAGGGCCCACAGGCGCAGGTAGCTGGCCGTGTTGGAGATGCAGCCCAGGCAGTACTCGATCGTGTGGATCGTCTGGTGCACGAAGATCTCGCCGATGTCAAACTGCGGGCGGTGGAGCGGATGTGACAGACTCCAAACCGCTTTATTGGGGAATTCGAAACTGTAATATCTTGCAATTTAAAGCTTCGGGCCCTGAGGGCTGGCACAGCAACTGGGGATCTGGGAGGCTGGCCCAGCAACTGAGGATCTGGGAGGCTGGCCCAGCAACTGAGGATCTGGGAGGCTGGCCCAGCAACTGGGGATCTGGGAGGCTGGCCCAGCAACTGAGGATCTGGGAGGCTGGCCCAGCAACTGAGGATCTGGGAGGCTGGCCCAGCAACTGAGGATCTGGGAGGCTGGCCCAGCAACTGGGGATCTGGGAGGCTGGCCCAGCAACTGAGGATCTGGGAGGCTGGACCAGCAACTGAGGAACTGGGAGGCTGGCCCAGCAACTGAGGATCTGGGAGGCTGGCCCAGCAACTGAGAATTGGAGAGCCTCACTTCTTCCTCCTCCTCGGCTCCGTGTTGGCCAGCCATATCGACGGTCTGGTGATGGGTCACCTCAGTCTGGTCGCCGACCGGGGTGGCGGCGGGCGGGCCGCGCAGCTGGTGCTGGTGCTGCCGGTTCTTGTGCCTGGCGCGAAGCACCAGCGGCTTGGTAAGCAGCATCCAGGGCACGCAGATGACGATGAGCAGGAGCAGTACGATCTGCACAGGCTTATAGCCGTGGTAAATCACATCGCAGTTCTCTGGCGGATCTTGGTACTTGACTAGGAACATGTTGATGAGGCCTGGCAAGGGGTGGCGATGGCGAAGTCAACTACTGTCAGTAGCGTGTTTGCATGGAATTGTGTGCAATTGACTGCCCTGCATTTGCATGGCAACCACTATGCACTTTCGGACAGCTGTTAATAAAATCTGCCAGTGACTTACAGGCTCTAACAGAACTATGTACAGTCTGACAGGGTCATATACAGTCTCTGACAGGGTCATATACAGTCTCTGAAAGGATCATATACAGTCTCTGACATGGTCACATACAGTCTCTGACATGGTCATATAGTCTCTGACATGGTCACATACAGTCTCTGACATGGTCACATACAGTCTCTGACATGGTCACATACAGTCTCTGACATGGTCACATACAGTCTCTGACATGGTCACATACAGTCTCTGACATGGTCATATAGTCTCTGACATGGTCACATACAGTCTCTGACATGGTCACATACAGTCTCTGACATGGTCATATAGTCTCTGACATGGTCACATACAGTCTCTGACATGGTCATATACAGTCTCTGACAGGGTCATATACAGTCTCTGACATGGTCATATACAGTCTCTGACAGGGTCATATAGTCTCTGACATGGTCATATAGTCTCTGACAGGGTCATATACAGTCTCTGACATGGTCATATACAGTCTCTGACATGGTCATATACAGTCTCTGACAGGGTCATATAGTCTCTGACATGGTCATATACAGTCTCTGACAGGGTCATATACAGTCTCTGACATGGTCATATACAGTCTCTGACTGGGTCATATAAGTCTCTGACATGGTCATATACAGTCTCTGACTGGGTCATATAAGTCTCTGACAGGGTCATATACAGTCTCTGACAGGGTCATATACAGTCTCTGACATGGTCATATACAGTCTCTGACTGGGTCATATAAGTCTCTGACAGGGTCATATACAGTCTCTGACAGGGTCGCAGACAGCCTAGACTCACCAATAAGCAGGTTGGGGGCGCAGTTGCTGTTTTGCCCGGAGTAGGCGATCCACTTGTACACAATGAGGATCACCAGGTAGCCGAACATGGCCATCATGAACAGCAGCTGCGGCACGAACTCGCCAATCACAGACAAGAAATCCCGTCTGTACAGGTGGTTGGTGAGGCCGACGCACACGCCAAAAACCATGTGGATGACGCCCAGCACCACGGAGGCCTTCATCTTGATCGTGTTGCTGAAGGTTATCTTGTTCACCGACACCTGTGTGCGAGAGGGTAAGGGGTCGCTTCAGTCACGGCACCCACCAGCTGCAGACACCCAGCTGCAAACGTCCCAGCTACAGACACCCAGTTGCAGACATCCCAGCTGCAGACAACCCTCAGCTGCAGACATCCCAGCTGCAGACACCCCCAGCTACAGACGACCCCCAGCTACAGACACCCCAGCTACAGACACCCCAGCTGCAGACACCCCAGCTACAGACACCCCAGCTGCAGACACCACAGCTAGACACCCCAGCTGCAGTCACCACAGCTACAGACACCGCAGCTGCAGTCACCCCAGCTGCAGACACCCCAGCTGCAGACACCCCAGCTGCAGACACCACAGCTACAGACACCGCAGCTGCAGACACCCCAGCTGCAGACACCCCAGCTACAGACACCCCAGCTGCAGACACCACAGCTAGACACCCCAGCTGCAGTCACCACAGCTACAGACACCGCAGCTGCAGTCACCCCAGCTGCAGACACCCCAGCTGCAGACACCCCAGCTGCAGACACCACAGCTACAGACACCGCAGCTGCAGACACCCCAGCTGCAGACACCCCAGCTGCAGACACCCCAGCTGCAGTCAACCCAGCTGCAGACACACCAGCTGCAGACACCTGAGCCCTGCTCACCTGCCAGATGGGATCCAGGCCAAACGGGTAGGGATTTCCCTGCCAGGCTTTGGCATCGGATGAGTTGGGGTTCAGCTGCAGGCTTTCGTGCTTGCGAAGCTCCACAGCGACCTGGTCAATGCTCATGTTGCTGAACTGGCCCTTGACGCTCCAGCCGGAGCCGAAGATGTTCACCGAGTGCGAGAACACATCGTTATAGATGAGGCCAGTGTAGACGGAGAACAGGCCCATCAGCAGGATGATGTAGCGGCCGTTGAAGAAGGTGGCCCAGATCTCCGAGGCCTTGGTGGTGGGCGCCAGCTGGCGCTCGCGCAGCACCATCCACAGCGCCGCCAGGAACATCAGGGCGCCGTGCCCGAAGTCGCCGTACATCACGGCAAAGAGGAACGGGAAGGTGATGACGGCGAATGGCGTGGGGTTCGCCTCGCGGTAGGAGGCCACGCCGTACGCGTCGATGATGTTCTGGAAGCCGACCGTCAGCTTGTTGACGCGGAAGTAGGTCGGCGGCGCCTCCCGGGTGGTCATCCGGTTCAGGATGGGCGGCACCGAGCTTCCGGCCCGCTCTGTGCCTCTGCGGGATGGGCGGCCAGGCACTGTTGCACTACTGACAGTAGCTTGTGCGCACATTAGTACACTATACACTGTACTGGACTACTGACAGTAGCTTGTGCGCACATTAGTACACTATACACTGTACTGCACTACTGACAATAGCTTGTGCGCACATTAGTACACTATACACTGTACTGCACTACTGACAGTAGCTTGTGCGCACATTAGTACACTATACACTGTACTGGACTACTGACAGTAGCTTGTGCGCACATTAGTACACCAAACACTGTACTGCACTACTAACAGTAGCTGGTGCGCATATTTGTACACTGTACTGCACTACTGACAGTAGCTGGTGCGCAATCATGACACAGATTAATGAGCAGTCTCACCTGCGCAGAGCCAGGTGAATTTTGTCCAGGTCGTCAACCGCGCACCAGGCCTCGCCAATGAGGCACTTGCTGGTGGCCTCAACGTTGAACATGTTGAGCGTGTGGTAGATGGCCTTGATCTTGCCGACCTTGATGAACCAGAGCCGCAGGTTCTTGGCGGCCGACATGAGCAGCCGGCGACGGTGGTCAACGGTGGTGTTGAGCACGGTGTTGAGGTCCTCGATGCGGGTCATCACGGAGATGGCCATCTCCCTGCGCTCAGCCTGGCTGTCTGGGCAGGGGTACAGGCTGGCCCTGAAGCCCTCGCAGATCTTCTTCACGCGGCTCTTGAGCTGGTCGCCTTGGAAGAACACGATGAAAACGGCCTTGAGCACCTCGTCACCGGAGGCCGGGTCCTCCAGCGGCACGTCAATGTCGGCCTGCTTGAGGAAGACGTTGCCCCTGCAGACGCGCCACAGCATCCGCTCGAAGGCCGGCAGGCGCTCCCGAAGCAGCACTCCGGCCAAGAATCTGCGGGATCACCGGCGAGGCCGCAGCTTCCAGTTAACTTCCGGTGCGCCGGAAACCCCAGCTTTTCTTATTCAGTGTAACAGGAAAATCACAGGTTGAAAAGTCTCCGGTCTGCACAGGGCATTAAATAGCATTAAAACGCGGCTTCGATATAAAGCAATGGTGGGCTTATAATCATAGTCAACATAGGATGCGAATTCACGGTTTGTCAGATCAAACTGTCAAAAAATCACTGATAAATGCAATTTACATAGCTGCGATATTACTTATTATTTACTGAAAGCAGGGAGGTCAGGGGTGGGTCAGCAGAGGTCAAAAATAGGTCAACAGAGGTCTGGGTCGGTCATCAGAGAGGTCAAAAATGGGTCAACAGAAGTCTGGGTGAGTCATCAGAGAGGTCAATAATGGGTCAACAGAGATCTGGGTGGGTCACCAGGGAGGTCAATAATGAATCAACAGAGGTCTTGGGTGGATCATCATGGAGGTGAATAATGGGTCAACAGAGGTCTGGGGTGATTCAGCAGAGAGGTGAATAATGGGTCAACAGAGACCTGGGTGGGTCACCAGGGAGGTCAATAATGAATCAACAGAGGTCTTGGGTGGATCATCAGGGAGGTCAATAATGAATCAACAGAGGTCTTGGGTGGATCATCATGGAGGTGAATAATGGGTCAACAGAGGTCTGGGGTGATTCAGCAGAGAGGTGAATAATGGGTCAACAGATGTCTGGGGTGATTCAGCAGAGAGGTGAATAATGGGTCAACAGATGTCTGGGGTGATTCAGCAGAGAGGTGAATAATGGGTCAACAGAGGTCTGGGGTGATTCAGCAGAGAGGTGAATAATGGGTCAACAGAGACCTGGGTGGGTCACCAGGGAGGTCAATAATGAATCAACAGAGGTCTTGGGTGGATCATCAGGGAGGTCAATAATGAATCAACAGAGGTCTTGGGTGGATCATCATGGAGGTGAATAATGGGTCAACAGAGGTCTGGGGTGATTCAGCAGAGAGGTGAATAATGGGTCAACAGAGGTCTGGGGTGATTCAGCAGAGAGGTGAATAATGGGTCAACAGAGGTCTGGGGTGGACCAGCAGTGTCATTCTATACATTTGGGACGCAGCAAGCAGAGAGTAGATAAAATCTGATACCATGAGGTGTCATAGAAAATGTTCTGGGAAATGAATAAATAATCGAAAAAGCACTGAATCAATCCGAATTCCCAGTGAAAATCTCAGAGAAAATGATTGTACTGCAATCGAATATTGGTGATAAAAATCTTATATTATCTAAAAAATCTACTAGACAGCTCTGGATGGTCAACAGCGCACCTGTCCACCTGACCCTCAGGACTCACTCAAACCGGAAGCCCCGACCCCCTCCTGACGCGGCCTCCTCCGCCGCTGCGGAGTCGCCACCGCCGACGCCGCCGCCGCTGGCGGTGAGGGCGACGTCGGCCCGGTAGAGCGCGTTGCTCCAGGACTCCTCGTCGGTGACGCGGCCCTGCGCCTTTGGCGGGTTTTGATCGATGGCGGTCAGATCAATCAAAGGTGCACAGGAAGCTCGAGAGCAGCTTGAGACTTGCTTATTAAAGCTTTTTACAACAGGTAGACACTGCACAGCAACACAACAGAACTATATCGGAACCAGAAAAACGACTTACCAAACAAACAGGACGCAAGTTAAAAAATCCCATACAGATAATTACGATTAATGTTCAAAAGTCGTCGAAAAAATTAATACAGAGTTTTTTACTATAGTAAAAGTTCAACTCAATTTTCCATAGTAGCATTGCAATGGAATTTTCCATAGTAGCACTGCAATGGAATTTTCCATAGTAGCATTGCAATGGAATTTTCCATAGTAGCATTGCAATGGAATTTTCCATAGTAGCATTGCAATGGAATTTTCCATAGTAGCATTGCAATGGAATTTTCCATAGTAGCATTGCAATGGAATTTTCCATAGTAGCACTGCAATGGAATTTTCCATAGTAGCATTGCAATGGAATTTTCCATAGTAGCACTGCAATGGAATTTTCCATAGTAGCACTGCAATGGAATTTTCCATAGTAGCATTGCAATGGAATTTTCCATAGTAGCATTGCAATGGAATTTTCCATAGTAGCACTGCAATGGAATTTTCCATAGTAGCACTGCAATGGAATTTTCCATAGTAGCACTGCAATGGAATTTTCCATAGTAGCACTGCAATGGAATTTTCCATAGTAGCACTGCAATGGAATTTTCCATAGTAGCACTGCAATGGAATTTTCCATAGTAGCACTGCAATGGAATTTTCCATAGTAGCACTGCAATGGAATTTTCCATAGTAGCACTGCAATGGAATTTTCCATAGTAGCACTGCAATGGAATTTTCCATAGTAGCACTGCAATGGAATTTTCCATAGTAGCACTGCAATGGAATTTTCCATAGTAGCACTGCAATGGAATTTTCCATAGTAGCACTGCAATGGAATTTTCCATAGTAGCACTGCAATGGAATTTTCCATAGTAGCATTTCAATGGAATTTTCCATAGTAGCATTGCAATGGAATTTTCCATAGTAGCATTGCAATGGAATTTTCCATAGTAGCACTGCAATGGAATTTTCCATAGTAGCACTGCAATGGAATTTTCCATAGTAGCACTGCAATGGAATTTTCCATAGTAGCACTGCAATGGAATTTTCCATAGTAGCACTGCAATGGAATTTTCCATAGTAGCATTTCAATGGAATTTTCCATAGTAGCATTGCAATGGAATTTTCCATAGTAGCATTGCAATGGAATCTTCCATAGTAGCACTGCAATGGAATTTTCCATAGTAGCATTGCAATGGATTTTCCATAGTAGCATTGCAATGGAATTTTCCATAGTAGCATTGCAATGGATTTTCCATAGTAGCATTGCAATGGAATTTTCCATAGTAGCACTGCAATGGAATTTTCCATAGTAGCATTGCAATGGAATTTTCCATAGTAGCACTGCAATGGAATTTTCCATAGTAGCATTGCAATGGATTTTCCATAGTAGCATTGCAATGGAATTTTCCATAGTAGCATTTCAATGGAATTTTCCATAGTAGCATTGCAATGGATTTTCCATAGTAGCACTGCAATGGATTTTCCATAGTACGGATTCAAATGGAATTTTCCATAGTAGCACTGCAATGGAATTTTCCATAGTAGCATTTCAATGGAATTTTCCATAGTACGGATTCAAATGGCATTTTCCATAGTAGCACTGCAATGGAATTTTCCATAGTAGCATTTCAATGGAATTTTCCATAGTACGGATTCAAATGGAATTTTCCATAGTAGCACTGCAATGGAATTTTCCATAGTAGCATTGCAATGGATTTTCCATAGTAGCATTTCAATGGAATTTTCCATAATACGGATTCAAATGGAATTATCCACGGACAACAAACGACAGATAAGAAAAGGCCGGACGAACTAAAACGCAGGTGCCCTGCAGACCGGAGACTTTCACCTGCCACGGCTCGCACTGAGTTACTCACTGAAGCTGCAGGCCGCCAGCCTGAGGCCAGGCCTCCTCAGCGCTGCCACCAGCCCCGATCAGGCTGGCCCGCTCGTCCGACTGGTGCCGCTGGCGCTGAGAACCTCCGGCGCCGAGGGCGCGGCCAAGCGCGCCGCCTCGGTGCTGATCGACTGTCTAAGGCGGCAAATGCGCGACACGGCGCGATGGGCCAGGGAGCAACAATTACTACTCACGAGTAGGCTGCATACCGGATACTATCGTAAAAGATACCGACTGATATCAAGAGCGAGTGAGGAAATTTCCTGTTTCATCTGAACACAATCTGAGTTTCACTGCCTAAAAAATATACACTTTATGGATAGGAAAATATATAAATCTTTAAATAAGAGCATTTTTCATGTCGTAGGCTTCATATTGGATTGCATCAGGGGTCGGCAAACTTTTTTTAACCCAATTAAATCGATGATTCACAATATTGCCACCGCTTGCTTAGTTTAGTCACACTTGGGCCCACTTTAAACTGCAACTGCAACCCTGCACAGTTTAAAACTAGAAATTCAATACTGCTGCTGTAATGGCAACTTTGACAGCCAAACTGTTAACAGCTTCGTGCGCAGCAGAGTCACAGATTCAAAGCGGGCAAACTGAAACAGTCGCAAGATATCGCAGGCAAGATAAGAAAGCCGAACAGGCCGCTGCGGCCTCCAGCCTTGGCTGGCCAAAACCAAGTTCGGTTCGGCCCTGATTGAATCGGAGGGCTGCGCACAGCTTAGACTGCGAGTGACTCTTCCCTTGCATGTCGGGAAATGGACGTTTGCACAGTGCCGCACACTCGGGCATTGTAGACCTGAATCTCCTGAGAGACCTGCAGCTGGCCCGAGCTGCTCCGCAACCCCCATCCAAATGACTCAACCTCTCTAAATGAGTCATCCCATCCAAATGAGTCACCCCATCCAAATGAGTCCACCCCCCATCCAAATGAGTCACCCCATCCAAATGAGTCAGTCCCCATCCAAATGAGTCACCCCATCCAAAAATAAGTCACCCCATCCAAATGAGTCATCCAAATGAGTCACCCCATCCAGTCACCCCATCCGCCTCACCCCATCCAAATGAGTCACCAAATGAGTCAGCCTCACCTCCTCAAAGAAAGTCTGGGTCTTGCGCAGGATGTGCTTGAGCTCGGTCAGCTCCAGGTAATTCCTCTTCAGCGACTCCTCGTTGGCGTTGACGTCGCGCAGCTCGTTCTCCAGCTTCTCCAGGTTGGCCTCAAGGTCGACCATCTCGCGGGGATTCGGAGCTTCGGGATTGTCGCCGGTGTCCAGCACTGGCACGCTGTCCTTCTTGATCTCCTTCTCCAAGTAGCGCAGCTTCCGCTCCATCTCGTCACAGCGGCGGATTTCGTTGACAAACTTTCGCTGGAAGGCGTTGGTGTCGGGCTTGAGGTCGCGGAACTGCACGAGGCCGAGCTCGCCCAGCTCGGACACGCAGGCGAAGGCGGCCTCGGCCTGCAGGAACAGCTGGCAGAGGGTCATCTCCTGGCTGCGGAACAAGTCGCCCATGGCTGCTGCTGAGGGCGTAGAGCATGCAGGAAAAGCATTAATGAACATCAATATCATTAAATACGTCCATCAATAGTGAAGTTCTAATATATGGCCTCCAGCTCTTTTTTATAAATGCTGTCCGGTGCAGCATAGAGAATTTAAGCACAGATAGTTGCGACACAACATAGGAATGCCACAATCTGGTAACAGTGCAGTCTGCAGCCTAGCATGTCTAAAAATTGTTATTGGTGTCTTCTGTCTAGTACTCCTTAAAATGGTATTAATATGGTATAGCATACCTAGAATTATAGGCATCTGACAAGCATACATATTCATGCTATTGAAAAGTATTTCAATAGGGTTGTATAGCAATCAAAGTAAAATAGGTATCTAGGTTTCAGCAACTATAGAAAAAACAATAGCTATAATTCTGAGCAAAAAACATTTTATATGAATTTTGGCAAAATCATGTTGTATTAGAAAAATGGAAAGTTTGAACAACAAAATCATTTAGCCTTTGTAAAAAGTAAAACAAAATATCAATTCTAGAAATCTTGCTATGACCTGACAACTTTAAACTTTAAATTGCTTTTTATTTTATAGTTTACTTTTAATTTTAGTATAAAATGAATACATTTAAACCTTTTTTAAATAAAAACACCTATCCAAAGTTACTTGTCATTATCACTGCAAGGGCTTAGACCTAGACCTAGGCTTAGACTAGACCTACTAAAGTAAAGTACTTGACTATCCAGTTGTTGAGAATGTTCTTGTGGTTTCTAGAACCTTCCTCCAAACTGGACTTCAAGACTTCCTCAAACAGAGGACATGTCCTGCGCCACTGTGTTAGAGTTGGGTGTTGAGGTTGGGGGAATGTGCTTTAATGTACAGCACTTCAAGTATCTGGAGTTTGGAGTCAAAGAGCATTGATCAATGACTTTAAAGCACTGGGTTTGCAGTTGGAGCAACTATTGCATTCTAAGAGGTGGTTTTGGATAGCCGACGGTTCTAATCAATGAAGTCACATGTTCCCTGTGCTCTTCGTGTTGGTGTCATTTATCAGTTCAATTGCTCTGATGGCCAGAGCATGTCCTACGTGGGGAAGACAAAAAGGCACCTGCACACTAGAATCAGGGAGCACTGGCTGAAACTGTCGGCTATCCAAAACCACCTCTTAGAATGCAATAGTTGCTCCAACTGCAAACCCAAAGAGCACACCAAAGTCATTGATCAATGCTATTTTGACTCCAAACTCCAGATACTTGAAGCGCTGTACATTAAAGTGCATTCCCCCAACCTCAACACTCAATTCCAACACAGTGGTGCGGGACATGTTTTCCATGTGTTTTGAGGGAGGGGGCACTGGATGTACATTATTATACTTCTAACTATTTCGACTACCATTCTGTCCCTGGACTCTGCCTCTTAACTTTTGGACCAATAAACATGTACTTTGAATATCAAATATTAAATACTGATTGAATTTACAACCCCAAAAATTTGTATTTATTGCGGTTCTCATTTGTTTTTTCACTCAAAAATAAACCTAGCCTGAAGATGCACAGTTTAGTGCAAAATGCGTTGCTGTAAATTTAATGTTGATTTTCACCTTCTTATTTATAGACAAGAAAGTTCAGAAAATCTTAAAAAGCCCAAAAATATTGCATTAGGAAGTCTAGTACTAATTAATAATCTGCAATCAGAGAATAAGGAATCACATAAGTTTCACAAAAAGAAAAGAGCAGCCTACAGTGCTAAAGCAGATTTTGGAAATTGTTTTTAAAATTCAATAGAATGGAGAGCTAGCAGGCAATAAACAAATAGTGCATAGCGATAACATGACATTAGTACCGAACTCGGCCAAAGAGCCAATAGACAAGGGGGCCAGCCCAGTATGCCAACTGCAGAGCTTTAAGACAAGGGAAGCCAAGCAGCAGAAGCAATTTACAAAAGAAACCAGCCCAAGAAAAAGACCAGAGCTAGACTAATTAAGAAGCTATATAAACAAGAGATACCATCATCAAATGAAATTTTTATGAAATAATTCATAATTATGAAATTTATCTTATGCTTATTTTTTATAAATTTTATTAGTCTAATTTCATTTGACCCTGTAAATTGCATATTTATTCTGTTTATTTTTATTTGCATTAATTTCATGTGACCATATGAATATGCTTATCTTTGGGTGAATTTTGCTCTTACTCGTATGTTTTTATAGGCTCTCAGCCTATGTGAACTTTGTGAACATTATTTTTATATGAACTCTTATTTTGTGAACCTAATGAACTATATGTCTTTTATATTTAAAGTCTGCTATTTCTTTATGATTATTATATTGCTCAGTTTTTGGTGCCTATACAATACAATGTTGTGACTACTTATAGTAATTATTTTGTTTACTTAATAATTTGCAAAATAATATTTAGGGAAGCCAACTATAATAAGGTGCATGTTATTCTATAAATTATTAATAGTTTATCACTAAATTGAATTCCTGCCAAAAACATTTTTAAACATAATCATTTGTTTAAATACATTGTTTGTTTTACATAGACAAATTTTATTTTACCAATGTAGCTATTTTTGTTATAAATGGAATTTTTGTTTTAATCATGATTATTAGCCAGTGGGAATATTTTTCAGTAGTATAAACAGAAGTGAAATAGATGCCAAAATACTTCAACCTTGGAAGTTAGCCTAACTAGTTCCACCAGTGAATGAGCCGAGCCCGGCGCCGCCAAAGGCGGCGTCGGGCGAGAGTGAGAGAACCCGAGGCCCCGCCAGGGGCCGAGGGCGAGTGAATAATTTCTACCCATGGCGGCCGAAGGCCGACATGGGCTAGAAAGTATTTACGAGTAAATAAGTTAGACTCTAATGCATTTTGAAATTTCACGTTTTTCCGCCAAAAAATGCTCCTGTTTTGCAACCACTGCACTGATTGAGTTGAGTGAGGTGTCGATCGATAGAAAACTTTTAGATCTATCGAATGAATGTACTTTTAAACGCAGAGATTTTTTAAATGAGCCGTAAAATAACTGGAAAGACGATTTTTTCAAAAGTGCTTCTAGGATCTCAAAATTCTGGTACACCTTACGAGATACAGCTTCGACATCTGAGAATCAAAGTTGTAAAACTAAATTTCCTACAAAATGGTATATGGCGCTTTGATTTATTTTGGTATCTTTATGTAGTTTTGGTGGGTTTTTTGGGTAAAAAAATGACCCTCATTTTATTATTTCCCCACTTTTTCCTACGAACCTTTTTAAGTTTCGGCTTCAAAGCAGTGCATTTGGATGCGCAATGCAAATATCTACAAGTGTCTAAAGTTTTGTTTTCCTACACTTCTGCAGTGCTGAGAAAATTGACAAAAATCGATTTTTTCAAAAAATCACATGACTTTTGCATTATTGCTCATTATAATTTTGAGAACATGGTGCGAATAAGCCAATATCGAATTTCTATAGCATAGTTGCTGTACTATATTGGTGTAAATTGCTGCCATCTGCTTTCGCTGCTTTCGGATTGAAAAATCGATCAGAAATCGATAATTTGTGATTTTTGGCTGATTGAGTGCCAGAAAATGGGTGATTAAAATTTTAAAAGAATGCTAGATCAAATGTGGATACTGCAACGAGTTGTACTAATGTCTGGCTAAAATTGACCAAGTTTTTGAGTGTCTGCAACAAGTGCTCATGTGTCAAAAGTGATTGGAAATCGATCAGAGTAGTGATTTTTTAATATTTTGCTTGAAATCAGGCAAAAAAACGCAATAAGACAGCATTATTTTTATGACGGCTGATTTCCCAAAAAACGAGGTATATTTGTGTGCAATTTCTAGTGATTCGGTTTATTTAGTAAAAAATTATTGATAAAAAACTGAAAACTTGACTTTTTACTTTCATGTTAGTTCCGGGGCTATTTAAACTGGAAATGGTAGGAATTTCGCACTGAAACCAATGCACAGTATTCCATATAGTTAATTTAACAAATTTCTTGAATTTCATAACCATTCGATGTTTTTTTCATGTAAAAAATGCCTTTTTTGCATCGAAATTCATCACATTAAGCTGCATACCGCTTTGCATAATCTGCATTTGCATGTGATTGCTTGCATGGCTTTGGCATTGGGCTGAGTTAAGCTGGTTAGAAAGGAAGGAAAGGAAAGGAAAGGAAGGAATAATCGTACATACAATGTACACACCCGTCCCTTCCAAGTGGGGTTGTGGCAACGCGAGAGGGCTTGGCGGCTTGGTTTGGAGGGCGTGTAATAGAGCTTCATTTGACTCGCACACAGACCAAGGGAAATTAGATCGATAAATGGGCGTCACGTGATTAGAATTTCGTATTAAATTTAGCTCTTTAACTGCACATTTGAATTGCAAGCCCAGTACAAAGTTTGTCGGGCGCAAGATCCAAGTCACTACGTGTACAATCCTCCCCCCGACTAAAAAGTCAGGCGATACGGCTTCTGAAGTAGGAATGTACAGTGTTTTGGAAAGACTTTATTTATAGCTTTCTTTGCAAAATATAACCCTGATAACCCTGCTACACTCTGGAGTCATTAGAAATTTTTTTATATCGAGGCCTTCTAAAGCCTATTATAGAAGACTCGATTCCAGCTCATGGCTGCGGGTCAGATGAGAGAGAAAGAGAATAGAGAAGAGATAAGACTAAAGAGAAGATAAGAGATAAAACGAGAGCTAGAAGCGAGAGGAGAGGAGAGGGGAGACTAGAGAGAGATTAGAGTGGAGAGAAACAGAACAGACAAAGAGAGAAAATGGGAGAAGTAGAGATTTACATTTTTATTGAGCTTCTCAAAGTTCTTTTTCATCGGTACAAAACTAGGTTTATCAAGTAGTATGAAGACCCACGTCTAAAAAGAAGCCCGTTCACTGGTGGCAAAAAGACGTGTGCGTCTTCATACTACTTGTTAATCTTTTCTTTAGTTCAAACTAAATCTAAGCAGTCTTTCTGTCTTAGTCATTTGAGGAGTATAAGTCAATGATTATTGAGTTCAGCAAGATTATGGGATAGAGGAGCTGTGTTGGATAGACTAAGGGCATTTGGCTAGCTAAAGCAAGAGATTGTGGAAATAAGCATTTTGCAGAGTAAAGAGAGCAGATTGCCTAGTAAAAAGGGGAAAAGTCTCTAGGAATAAGTAAACTATTATAAATACAGGATTTTTGTTATAAGTTGGGAAAGATGGTACAAAAGCTAGAAACCCCTTGGTTATTAACATAGTATTTGTTTTGTTTTTCTAACTGATATGCATTATTTGCACTTTGCACTTTAGAAAATTAGAAAATATTTAAATTATTTATATTTATTTGTGTTTATTCCTATTATATCTTATTATACACCAATAGTACCATTTTTCAATCACTGTAATATTGTCGTACAATAAGCCAAAATTTTAATTTACATTCTGTCATACATGGATATCCTTTGCACTATGGCTATGTAGTTTAGCAATTAATAGTCAGCAATGTCTTGCCACTCAAGTATTGAACCTACCAAGGTAATTAATTTATATAGACAATAGCCTGGCAATAGTGCAGTTTTGTTTGCAAAATTATCCACGAGGGTCTTGGTAGTCATCTAGCCATGATACAATGTTATCCAAAAAAAGCAGTTATTAGCAACTTCTCAGCTAAAGGGAAACAGTTCAAGCCCCCCCACTTGAGCCTTTTTAATTTTTTTAAAACTATTTTTTCCATAGACAACTTGTATTTCAAGTAGTATTCAAGCATGGCACAGATTTAATGAAAAAAGTATATTAATAGAGCACCCATTTGCTTTAAAGTTCTGTGACCAGTGAGCTCTGGCACAGTTGCTAGAATGGTTTAAAACATCATTGTTATTGTTTTCCCGTTTTTGAACTTTCAAATTTAAACAAAAAATAATTTTGCAAACAAAACTGCACTATTGCCAATAGCCCATATATGTGTAATAACAAATTATTAGTACATAGAGGTATAAATAGTGGGATCTTTTAGGGCAGAACAATTAGGCCTAGGTCTGCTATATCTTGGTGGCACTTTAGTGGGATTAGTCAGAGGGAAGAAAAAGACCTGCTATACTTTGATAGATCATAGCAATAGTCATAAAAAGTAGTCTCTCAAGATTGCATACACCCATCTCTAATATATACCCACACAGTAAACTTCTACAATGTTCCAAAAAGTTCTGGGATCGAATTTTCTAGAAACCGAGAGAACATTCTCAACAACAAAACCAAATAGTACTTTTATTATTTACAAGTTTTTTGCTGCATTTATGGATGGCCATTGGCTAACAGCCCTTCCCAAGACCAAGTCTTTTATACTAAGCATAAATACAATAGAGGCCTAGCATAAGTCTATTAGTCAGGATTATGATACGCCTGCGCTAGAACAAATGTTAGGCCTATAAATAAAGTTTGCTTGCACCGTGTCCGTGTGTCGGATTGTCGGAACGGCGATTTCTTAGTTTCCCGCGTTTAATTATAACCCCCATCCCCCCACCACCCTTGAATAGAGGGCGAAATAATTCCGTAAAATAATTAAACGCGGGAATCTTCAGGATCGCCGTCGGAACAAATCCTATCAAAAAAGCTTGCTGGCGCTATGCGCCAGAACTATTTCTATCAAATAAAGTTTTCGCTGTGTTTTTAAACTATTTCGTCAAAAAAACACAACAACTTAATAATAATAATGAACTTATCTCATTTTCCATTATATCGGACTAAGGCGATGATAATTTTAGGCAAGCCGACGGTCGATGTTAAGAAATACAAATACCGAACTGGCGCGAAAAACTCGTTCGCAACGTAATCGATAAATGTAACCAGTCGTAAATTACGTAAGTAAAATCCTAAAAAAATAAAAACTATTTAGAATCACGCGATATTGGTTTAGGAATCTCAAAATAATTTTCAGTATCTTGGTTTTTTCAATAAATGGAGTTTTTTTAGGTTTTGCTTTGTTGATAAGGCCCCGACTTTCGATTATAAATTTGCGGAGTAGAAGTTTCTGGCCATATCATGAAAATTTTCACTCTAATACTTTTTTCCATGGTAATTTTTGTTTTAAGTATTTATTGTCGAAAGATTTTACTTACTTAACTACTACATTAGTTTTAATTTTCACCAGAAAAAGCTTGTATAATGTGTTGTCGTATGTTTATGTAATTCCACAAATACATGCTCATGTAATTAAAAGTCGCTTATTTTAACTTTTTGATTAAGGTGGTTAGAAAAATTTAAGAGCTTTACTTTCTTTAAAACGCTTAAAATTTAAACGTTTAAGCGCATATTGTATGTTAGAATTTGGATCCATGTGCGTAAAGTAAAGTGAAAGTATGAGATGCTTATGATTCAGTATGAAATACATTTACAATACTTAGAAAACACAGAGTTGAATCTTTCTTCATGGATGGGTCTACTAATTTAAAACTGCTTGTATATTTCAATTTCTGGCATTCTAAGGCATAATTACCAGAATGCATTTTTGTTACGTTAAGCTAAAGTTAAGAATGCTACTAATACGTTGAATCGATATGCAGTTTTTTTCCAAATGGAAAACAAAGAATTTTTGCACTGCATGAGTTTTTAGCTTCCGAGAATAATACATTACTATGCAAAGCAGCAGGCCATATATTTAAATATTTATTAATGAGAATTTCAATTATACGTTATATATAACACGCTCGAGTTCATAGTTCATATATACTACGTTGCCTATTTGCATTCCCGCAAAGAGTGGGCGCACAATTGTGAGGCCCTTACGGCTACTGAGGCTGTTTACATGCTTAAATCAACAATCGCAGAAGTCACCCACTCGGCAGTGTGTTGAGCAAATGAAGCTATCGATTGAACATTTATCGACTAGCATATGTGCTTTAGTCTAAATATTACTTCGATTGCTAAAGCCAGCAAGCATAGCTGTTGCAACCTATCTGCATGCATTTGCTTTTTCATATGTGCAGATCATTTAGGGAACACTTCCTTGTCCTTCCATTGCTTGTAGCTAGACAATAAAGAATGAATCCAGTCAATAATGCATCAGAATTCAACAAACCACTGCCTCACAATGTAACAATGATCCTGGGTCTCGCCAATTCCTTGCTAAATTAGTTGCCCATGCATTGTATATTGCAATTAATTGTAATCTATTATTCCCAATTCCCAATGCTGCGAAACATGAGCCCGTGGGTATGCTGTATGCCTTTATTGAATGGGATCTGGGTAGCGGGGAGGGCGAGTTGGGATGTACATGCATGACCGGCACAATGAGATGAGCCCCCAGTTAAGAGAGAGATAGCTAGATGCAGATCAACTGCTCAGCTAGTGCTCACCAGGCTAATGCAATAACAATGAACCATGGTCATCTATCATATTTGCGCGCGACTTGATCTCTCGCGGCCAATTGAAGCCAGCGCATGTTTGGCAAATTATAACCAAGCTGTAAGCATATTTGTAAGCGAGATTTCACGGCGATTTTAGCGATAAAAACTGAGAAAAATCGCCCTTCAATCTCAACCCGACTTGTCCAAATTCTTGGGAGCTCGACTGAGGGGAGGCTGCATGAGCAGTTGTTGGCGAAGACTTGTCAATAACTACCACAGAGCTCACAGGTCATAAACTAAACCGGGGAGAGCGAAAACTGATGACCTCAGTCTGAGTACAAAGCTTGTGGCTTGGCGAGCTATAACAGTAGTCTATGGCGGAACTTTGAACTAACCGAATTAGACAATGGGTGGTTGTCCGGAATTGAGATTTCAGTTAATGGCCATAGACACGAGCGTGCGAAGCCCCCACATCTTAATATCTGCCACGTCTATGGTAAAAGCCAAGGGTTGAAAAAATCAGTTAGTTCAGTTCCAGACAACGGCAGAACACACGCAATCATAGAGAATGATATGTCTATGGTCAAGATGACGGAGTTTTAAAGAGTCGCTGTTCATCGGGCGAGTATGGCGCAATCTGCCTATCGACGAATTAGGCAATGTCGACTCGTTCGAACTGAACTTTATTTCCGAGACTTCAAACATCGACCGACGCGACGACGACTTTGCCGCGTTCCTTGACTACATTCAAAGTGATCGTTCTAACGATGAACTGCCGTGCCTAGATGGACAGCAACTTGATGTTAACGAGATGGATCGAGTAGAAATTGAAAGCCTACCTGCCGAAACGAGGAAGCAGATGTACATTCACGGTGAACGCTTCCTTAATTTCCTAGCGAGTGAGAAACTACGATAGTCGCACAAATGTCGCATAAATGTCGCATAAATGTCGCATAAATAACTACGATCGAGACATTTGTGCGACGAATTAACTATAGCTAAAAGTTTTTGATTGTTATATGTTAAGTTTAAAATATACGCGTTGACTTAAAAAATTATACCACTAAAAATTCCAAACAATGACCGGTCATTGTATGAATGTCATTGCCTTGAACTACGAGCTAAATTACCATAGACATTTTGAACAATGGCTTTTGACTAGAAGCCAGAAATGCACTGTAAAAATAATACAGCTTTATGAAGTCAGTTTGAGCTCAAAAAGCACTTGACTCAATATACAGTCGAAGAACGCTACATTGTCGGCTGATTTTCCATGCAAGAATGGCATTCTTGCACTCTTTTGCGTGCAGGAATGGATGTCTATGGTAAAATCTCACTGAAAAAGCATTAGGCGCAGAAATGCATTCCTGCACGGTTTTGTGCATTCCTGCACGATGAATCATCCGACAATGGCTAAAGACAACTGCTACCCTTAGTCTACGGCGCAAAAGTTTGACTGGTGAGCAAAGAGACTTAACAAATAGCTGAGACTGACTTCAACTCAAGTCTGAGTCAGTTCTTGAGCACTAGTCTGCAATTGATTCTTAATAATGAATTGAATCTCGAATTCATTCAAAATATGCAAAGGAAGATTTCTGTGAGCCGAAATTCGCGCTCCCCGAGCCCATTAAAAACGCCACATCGGTAGAGCGTGAGGAGAGGCCTTCATTTCGATTTTGCGCACTCATTATTTGGAGCATCCGCCTCATGCAGCAGTAGCAGGAAATATTTATTTCCTAGCAGAGATTTAACGGAAGGTCACGGACGAACAAAGGAACGCCAGATTGCGGGGCGGGAGGGGGGCGGTCAACCTGAGAGGCTTCATCATTTTTCTAATCCGGCGCGCGAAATGATTATTTTCCCAATGTTGCAGTTCAGCAAGGACATGCTGCCCGTTTTCTGGGCAAGGAAGTCTGAGTACTACTGGCCTTGGTGACCTCCGCTACTCTGGTGCCTGTTTGTCTACTCTGGCGCCTCTGTGTCTACTCTGGCGCCTCTGTGTCTACTCTGGCGCCTCTGTGTCTACTCTGGCGCCTCTGTGCCTACTCTGGCGCCTCTGTGTCTAATCTGGCGCCTCTGTGTCTACTCTGGTGCCTGTGTCTACTCTGGCGCCTCTGCGTCTACCCTGGCGCTTCTGTCTAATCTGGCGCCTCTGTGTCTACTCTGGCGCCTCGTTGTCTACTCTGGCGCCTTTTTGTCTACTCTGGCGCCTTTTTGTCTACTCTGGCGCCCCTTTGTTTAAACTGGCGCGTTTTCGCGAGCCGCAGCAGAAACCTCAAAGCCCGAAAAGCTTTTTCAGAAGTGAATTTATATCCGATGCTTTGAATATCAAATCCATTCCCGTCTCATCTGAGCGAACCTGACTGATGCAGCCACTGAGCTAAACAATATTTTTCCTTTCATTTCAGAACCCCGTAATTCTCAGATACAAGCGGAGCTGCTGCCCTGCCAAATTAGTTAATTGCCGCACACGATGCGGGGCAGGGCCGATCGATCTGCAAATTTGGAATGGATGGCGCACTCAGCCTCCCAGCTGGATTGAGTCGGGCCCGCTGCGCCGGCAGCCAAAACTAATTACGCTCAATTTCCCGAATAGTACAAGCGGGGAGATTAATCAGAAACTGTCCAGCCCCCCGGCGGCCGATCGGAATTAATCATCCGAGCAAAATAACCGCTTTCTGACTGTCTGATAGAAGGCGGAGCTCTCGCCCCGGCCCGGAGCCACAGCTGTTGCAGCCGCAGCTACAGGGGACGCAGGTCTCCCTCAGGCCTTGCTCTGCCATTCGATACCCGGGGGCTTGCCGAACTCGATCTGCTCTACCCTCGCTCTCAACAGTCGCTAAGCTGACACCCCCGGGTTTGACTAAGAGGGAGGAGGGGGGGGCATGCATCTTTCAGATTGCCACGCTCACTGCAACCAGCGGAGTCAGCGGACCCCCCCCCCTCACCGGTGGGGTGGGGGGCAGAAGTTTCACCTCCCGGTTTAAAAAAGTTGCTAAGATCCGCAGCTGGCCAATGAGGAAGCGGCAGAGTACTCTCGGACCTGCAGCCACCCCGCCCTGCCTGACATTGGCTGCAGGGCAGGAGGCCGGATCTGTCATATCAGGTTTGCACAGCAACTCTGCATCGCCGGACCGCTGACAGCACAGCAGCATCGCCACACCGGGTTCGCCAGTCCAGCGTCTGAGCGCTCACGCTCTGCATCAGGACATCAGTTTGGCACTAAGCAGGGGCAGGCAGCCCAGCGGACTCTCATGGGCTGCACTCAGTTCAAGGGCCGTCTGGGCTCCGTGCGATTCAGCGACAAGCGCCAGCCGAGGCAGTGCCCCTACGCTGCCGATGCTGGCGCCGAGGCTGACGGCTCAGCGAGCGGACAGCAGCAGGCAGAGGCCAAGAAGGAGGCTGACCCAAAGCTGGGGCTCACTGAGCGCGAGGTCTACAAGCTGAAGACTTCTTGGAAAGCTGTTCACCGGAAAGTGTCCGACACAGGAGTGGAAATGTTTATCAGGTGTGTTGGTACTCTGTCAGTCAGTGCCTCATTCAGTCAGTGCCTCATTCAGTCAGTGCCTCTTTCAGTCAGAGCCTCTTTCAGTCAGTGCCTCTTTCAGTCAGTTCTTCATTCAGTCAGAGCCTCATTCAGTCAGTTTTTTTTTCAGTCAGAGCCTCATTCAGTCAGTGCCTCTTTCAGTCGGTGCCTCATTCATTCAGTTCCTCATTCATTCAGCGCCTCATTCAGTCAGAGCCTCATTCAGTCAGTGCCTCATTCAGTCAGTGTCTTATTCAGTCAGTGCCTCATTAAGTCAGTGCCTCATTCAGTCAGTTTTTTCTTCAGTCAGAGCCTCATTCAGTCAGAGCCTCATTCAGTCAGTGCCTCTTTCAGTCAGTTCCTCATTCATTCAGCGCCTCATTCAGTCAGAGCCTCATTCAGTCAGTGCCTCATTCAGTCAGTGTCTTATTCAGTCAGTGCCTCATTAAGTCAGTGCCTCATTCAGTCAGTTTTTTCTTCAGTCAGAGCCTCATTCAGTCAGTGCCTCTTTCAGTCAGTTCCTCATTCATTCAGCGCCTCATTCAGTCAGAGCCTCATTCAGTCAGTGCCTCATTCAGTCAGTGTCTTATTCAGTCAGTGCCTCATTAAGTCAGTGCCTCATTCAGTCAGTTTTTTCTTCAGTCAGAGCCTCATTCAGTCAGTGCCTCATTCATTCAGCGCCTCATTCAGTCAGAGCCTCATTCAGTCAGAGCCTCATTCAGTCAGTGCCTCTTTCAGTCAGTGCCTCATTCAGTCAGTGCCTCATTCAGTCAGTGCCTCATTCAGTCAGTGCCTCATTCAATCAGTGCCTCATTCAGTCAGTGCCTCACTCATTCAGCGCCTCTTTCAGTCAGTGCCTCATTCATTCGCTCATAGTTTCATGGTCCCAGTTATTTCAGGAACTCACAGCTCAGCTGTTTCAGATTTTTCAGTTCCAACTTGAAGATTTTCGCTGTCGCAGATCGATAAGCGGCTCCTCTCCCTCAAAAAACCATTTGGCCTGTCATAGCAAAATGTGCTCCAACTGACAAGAACGGCAAAGCACCTCTTGAGTCCCATTCGTAGATTTTAATCCATTATAAATCCTGTCTGGCTATGCCGGTGTCAGCAGGCATCTGGGATCTGACTCGCGGCTGAGCACAGCATAGCCGAGCTTTGGAATTACCATGCAGCCGCAATGGCTAAGCGACGGATAGAGAAGAGAAGTGAAGAGTATCCGCTCCTTAGAGACTGCTGCGCCAAGCAAGGGGGCTTTTCCCCCCTTTTCTACATCCCGAATGTCAATATCAGTTGCATTCCTAGGGGAGTCAGGCAAGCCGCTTGTTTCTACAGCAAACTTCCCACTCTACTGACTACTCAAGCTGGATGGCTGCTCCCACAGGGCGGCTGCAGCTCAGGCAGGCTGCAGGGTGCAATAAAACGCGTTGCGGGAGGGCCTGCATGCACTGCGACTGCAGCCTCCTTCTCCCTGGCTCCCTGCTCTTCCCCTCGCTGCCCGCCCGCCCGCCTGCAGGCCAAATTGCTGCCCCACTGATGTCTTGCAGGTGCACACAGCGTCAATTTTTTGGCGACAATGATAGAGTTCTACTGCATAGTGTAAGCCTCATCATTATAAAAGCATCACTTTGAGTACCGCATTAATAATTAATGAGCTGGCAAGGAGTTGACGCCATGCTCTGCACTCTTGGCCATCTTGGTGCCTGCCTGCCGAACTCAGATGGAGCAAAACTTCTCAAGCAGGTTCTGAAAATCTCCTAGGGGAGTCTCGGCAGTCAGAGAGGCAGCTCAGTCAGCTCGGTCAGGCGTGACTCATTAGTTTCGGCGGGGCCCGAGTCTGAGTGCCTGTCGAGCTGCCCTGAGTCAGGCCGGGTTCGCTCAGGATTTTCCCTCATTTCTGCAATTTCAACTCACCGACGGCGCAGCTCAGAAGGCACAAATAAAATTCGCGTAATTGGGCCTCTGAAGTAATCAGAACAGAAAAAATGTTTTGCAGAAAAAAGTTGTGACTTCAGCGAGAGGTTCTCAGCAGTGTCGCGTAGGTGAAGATGCTTGGCCTTCACCTGTCCCTGTGAACTCTGCATGCTGCTCACGCGCTGGCAACAATTGTGAAATATTAATGGAATTCCGTTGACAGCCGCTTATCAGTCAGCTCCGGCCTTCCAGCCGCCAGCGAAGGACGAAATTCCCTGCAAATTAGCTGCCGTGCAGGCTGTGTGGCAGGACTGGCGCTGGAGACTGGAGGGGGGAGGTTGAATGCCAGCTGCACCGGGGGGAAGGGGGTCCCATGACCTCCGCCCCGTATGCGGCAGCACCAGCCAGTGTAGCGGGTGCGAGGCGCAACCAAAGTGGAGAAATGGACCGGAAAAGTACGAATTTCGAATTCCTGTTTCTCCGGGGGCGGCGGATTCGACTTCCTTTGCCACTCTGACTTGCGGCTCTTGGGGGGGGGGAGGGGGCTGCCTGTCGCATCTAAGCAACTTTCCCACTGCGGAGGAAATGCGCGGTCCGTCAGACAGACGAAATCCTTTGTTCAATCGAAGATTTCTAAGAAGCCCCACCCTCCCCGATTTCAGCTTATTCCGCACAAACAAAGACCTGCAGGCAATGTTTGTGAAGTTCAGCCACCTCGAGCTCAGCGACAATATTCGCGAGAACGGCGAGCTGGCGCTGCACGGCGAGCTGGTGATGGGTATCCTGGACGAGGCCATCCTCAACATCGACAACATGGAGGTGACGCGGCAGCGGGTCCGGCGGGCCGCCGCCACGCATCAGAAATTTGCTGGATTTTACGCCAAGCTGTTCTGGGTGAGTTCGGGCAGCCAGGCTGCGGCCAAGGGGCAGACTTCGGCCAAGGGGCAGACTGCGGCCAAGGGGCAGACTGCGGCCAAGGGGCAGACTGCGGCCAGGGGGCAGACTGCGGCCAAGGGGCAGACTGCGGCCAAGGGGCAGACTGCGGCCAAGGGGCAGACTGCGGCCAAGGGGCAGACTGCGGCCAAAAGGCAGACTGCGGCTAAGGGGCAGACTGCGGCCAAGGGGCAGACTGCGGCCAGGGGGCAGACTGCGGCCAAGGGGCAGACTGCGGCCAAGGGGCAGACTGCGGCCAAGGGGCAGACTGCGGCCAAGGGGCAGACTGCGGCCAAAAGGCAGACTGCGGCTAAGGGGCAGACTGCGGCCAAGGGGCAGACTGCGGCCAGGGGGCAGACTGCGGCCAAAAGGCAGACTGCGGCTAAGGGGCAGACTGCGTCCAAGGGGCAGACTGCGGCAAGGGGCAGACTGCGGAAGGGCAGACTGCAGACAGAGGCAGACTGCAGACAGAGGCAGACTGCAGACAGAGGCAGGCTGCAGACAGAGGCAGACTGCAGACAGAGGCAGACTGCAGACAGAGGCAGGCTGCAGACAGAGACAGACTGCAGACAGAGGCAGACTGCAGACAGAGGCAGACTGCAGACAGAGGCAGACTGCAGACAGAGGCAGACTGCAGACAGAGGCAGGCTGCAGACAGAGACAGACTGCAGACAGAGGCAGACTGCAGACAGAGGCAGAATGCAGACAGAGGCAGACTGCAGACAGAGGCAGACTGCAGACAGAGGCAGACTGCAGACAGAGACAGACTGCAGACAGAGGCAGACTGCAGTCAGAGGCAGAATGCAGACAGAGGCAGACTGCAGACAGAGGCAGACTGTAGGAAAGGCAGACTGCAGGCAGAAGACAAAATCGTGAAACCCCTATCGCCACCGGGGTGAACACAGGATAAAACGAACAAAGAAACTGTTCGAACACCAGAGCAGACAGGCCGAAGGGAGGCTGCATGGAACATCAAAGGGCTGATGATTTGAGCGGATTCGGGGGGGACACAGGCAGCGGGAGCAGCTCCGGGGAGATAAAAGTGAAAGGGGGAATTGATAAGGATGGACTTGATAATCCCCAGTTGCCTCTATAGACACGACAGCCCGGAGATGGGGCGAGGAGATGAAGCGAAAGATAACGGTTGGAAAATCCTTTCTCTGCCATCCACCAGCTTGCCCCCCCCCAAAGCCGTGCCTGAGTTCACTAGATTTTTATACGCAACATGGCCTCGCTAGTGTCAATATTGGCCAACCGGTTGCTCTCTCGTAGCAGCCTAGAGAGGGAGAAAGTAGAGTAGAATAAAGAAGTGCGTGACTCTGTGGCAGTGACTTTAAGATGCTTCATGCATTCTGTGAATGGGAAGGCGTGTTGAGGCTGAGAATGTCTATGCCCAAAAGACCGGTGTGCAAAGCTTGTCTGCCCTGGAGTTGTTAATGTTATATTGTCTATGGCTCAAAAGGGGGTCTGTGGAATTCGGCCATAGACAAATTTAGAAGTGATATTTTCATGTATTTAGACAAGTTATGACACTATACTTTTACATGCGATTTGACAGAAAATTTCAGAAAATTTCCTAAAAATATTAATAGCTATGAAGAGGCTATTGTCCCGATTCAGAACCAGAATCCGTTGGGAATCCGTTGTTGAGCGTAGCTGGTGAGCACTCTGCGTGTCCCGCCGGCAGCGGGGAGCCGGTGAATTCCGCAGATTCCCACTGAGGGCAGTTCCGGCTGGCTGCGGACGGGAAGCAGGGGGTGGGGAGAGGGAGCAGGGCGGGAAGGCAGGGACGGCTCATTCCTGGCGCTGTTCCCGCCGGAGGAGGCTGGGCGAGTGGGAAACGCTGCAGCTGACTGACGGCTGCTGGCCGCGGCTGATCCTGGCTCCGACATCGCCGCGCGGCTGCTTGCGAAATCTGCTTCTCTCAACCTGAAATGTACTTTTATAGCGCTTTGGGAGGATGCGGACTGAAGTTGCAAAACTCCTGGGGCTTACAGTAGGCAAGCTGTTTGGCCAGTGTGTGCGCAACTTGACCTAATTCAAGATTCTGAGCGATGTAGATGTAGAAATAGTAAACTGCACTCTGAGCCTGCTTGTGAACAGCTCACACTCATAGCTGCTACCTTTGATCAAAGCTAGTGTATGACCAATCTAGCTAGTGTATGACCTAACTAGCTAGTGTATGACCAATCTATCTAGTTTATGACCAATCTATCTAGTTTATGACCAATCTAGCTAGTGTATGACCAATCTAGCTAGTGTATGACCAATCTAGCTAGTGTATGAGAAATCTAGCTAGTGTATGACCAATCTAGCTAGTGTATGACCAATCTAGCTAGTGTATGAGAAATCTAGCTAGTGTATGACCAATCTAGACCAATCTAGCTAGTGTATGACCAATCTAGACCAATCTAGCTAGTGTATCACCAATTTAGCTAGTATATGACCAATCTAGCTAGTATATGACCAATCTAGCTAGTATATGACCAATCTAGCTAGTATATGACCAATCTAGCTTAGTGTATGACCAGTCTAGCTAGTGTATGACCGATCTAGCTAGTGTATGACCAATCTAACTAGTGTATGACAAATCTACATGTAGTTAGTGTATGACCGATCTAGCGAGTGTATGACCAATCTAGCTAGTGTATGACCAATCTAACTAGTGCATGACCAATCTAGCTAGTGTATGAGCAACCCTATCGTGTATGAGCAACCTATTAAGACGGTGATTAATCCACTTAGACTAAGAGAAATCCTGATACAGTCAGTGAGTAAAAGTGCAGGAGCAACTCATGCATGTACAACGAATTCCGATCCCAATTCCTAGACAGACCAGCGGTATCCACCCACACGATGCGGAATCGCAGAAGTCAAGCTTCTTCCTGCCTGCCTGTCGTGTTGGCACCCTGATTGGCCAGCCTCCTGTCGCGGCCTCATCAAACAAAAATTGCCCCCTCCCCAAACCAAGGGATTGGAAGGTTCGCCCGATCTGCTCAACCCCGCAGACTCCCGGGAGGCAGGGCAGAGAGACAGAAAATGAGAAAAAGAAATTGTCAGGCAGGAAAGGCCAGCCGCTATTGCGTGTCCGGTTTCGCTGCCGAGCACCGAGTGCCCTCAGGCGGTCACTCTCTCGTGTGCCGCCCGGCCCGTCCGTTTCCTCTTGGTCTGCGCTGCCACTCGAGCGGAAAATATGCCTGTCTGTCTGGGGACTGCAACTGCCAGTAGACAGGCTGGCTTGGGTCGATGGCGGCCGGGAGACCACTTAATGCACCGCTGAAAACCGCAGCTGATTCCCTGAGAATTTCCCGATGTGGCGGCTGGGATTCTGGGATGAGGAGATCGAGCGGTTTGGGCAAGCACGGAGAAGCTCGGATCCTCAGTCAGCCAGTCACTCCCCTACCAGATCAGCCAGTCACTCCCCTACCAGCTCAGCCAGTCACTCCCCTACCAGATCAGCCAGTCACTCCCCTACCAGCTCAGCCAGTCACTCCCCTACCAGCTCAGCCAGTCACTCCCCTACCAGCTCAGCCAGTCACTCCCCTACCAGCTCAGCCAGTCATTCCCCTACCAGCTCAGCCAGTCACTCCCCTACCAGCTCAGCCAGTCATTTTCATACCAGCTCAGCCAGTCACTCCCATACCAGCTCAGCCAGTCACTACCCTACCAGCTCAGCCAGTCACTCCCCTACCAGCTCAGCCAGTCACTCCCCTACCAGCTCAGCCAGTCACTCCCATACCAGCTCAGCCAGTCACTCCCCTACCAGCTCAGCCAGTCATTCCCCTACCAGCTCAGCCAGTCACTCCCCTACCAGCTCAGCCAGTCACTCCCATACCAGCTCAGCCAGTCACTCCCCTACCAGCTCAGCCAGTCACTCCCCTACCAGCTCAGCCAGTCACTCCCCTACCAGCTCAGCCAGTCACTCCCCTACCAGCTCAGCCAGTCACTCCCCTACCAGCTCAGCCAGTCACTCCCCTACCAGCTCAGCCAGTCACTCCCCTACCAGCTCAGCCAGTCACTCCCATACCAGCTCAGCCAGTCACTCCCATACCAGCTCAGCCAGTCACTCCCTACCAGCTCAGCCAGTCACTCCCCTACCAGCTCAGCCAGTCACTCCCCTACCAGCTCAGCCAGTCACTCCCCTACCAGCTCAGCCAGTCACTCCCCTACCAGCTCAGCCAGTCACTCCCTACCAGCTCAGCCAGTCACTCCCCCACGCTCCTTCCCAACCGCAGGCGATGGAGCAGCCGTTCCTGGAGGCCGTGAAGCTGACCCTGGAGGACCGGTACAACGACAGCATCGCCGAGATCTACGCCAAGACCATCCATTACATCCTGGGAGAGATGGAGGCCGGCTTTCTGGAGAACTGACGGTGTCGCCGCTCACCCACCGAGTTTAGCTGGGTGCCAACCCTGCAGCACTTGGGCCTGAGCCGCGCCAGGGTGCAGCAGAGAGAGCTGAGGCGCAGCCGGCTCTGTACATGCAATATTAGCTGTTGTCAGCACTCTCTGCCCTGTCCGCCGTGTTATTTTCATACTCTGCACTCACCCGCCCCGCCCCGGCTGCCTGCCTCCTCCGCAACTCTGATTAACTTTTGTTGATTAAATTATACGGGCAATTCGAGAGGCAGTCCTTAGCCAACGCATTAACTGTCTGACATTAGCTGCGGAGGAAACCCGTTGCAGCTTGGCTTGCTGGCTTGCTTGGCTGCCCCCCACCCTTCACCCACTGCCCCTTTACTCAGCCTGCCCCCAGCTGCCAACTCGAAAGCAAACGCCAGGAAACGGCGGGAGCTCGCATTTCTTCCCGCCCTCGCTGCCGAATCGATCAGCTGAGCGTTCCGGGTTTTGCGAACTCGGCAACCGCCTGACCCGATCATCACTGGCTTTCGGCTTCTTAGCTTTCTCTTTGTTCAGGGCCTATCGATCGACTCACTGGCGAACGCAAAATCATCCTGAATGCCTTCATCAAAAGAGCTCCCATGTGGCCGGAATACTCTCTCACCAAACTCAAGGGAGGTCCTTTTGTACTTTAGGAATTGCTTGAACGACCTGCAGCTTGAGCGGAAGCTGTCTGTGACCGGAGCTGTCTGTGATCGGAGCTGTCTGTGACCGGAGCTGTCTGAGACCGGAGCTGTCTGTGACCGGAGCTGTCTGTGACCGGAGCTGTCTGTGACCGGAGCTGTCTGTGACCGGAGCTGTCTGTGACCGGAGCTGTCTGTGACCGGAGCTGTCTGTGACCGGAGCTGTCTGTGACCGGAGCTGTCTGTGACCGGAGCTGTCTGTGACCGGAGCTGTCTGTGACCGGAGCTGTCTGTGACCGGAGCTGTCTGTGACCGGAGCTGTCTGTGATCGGAGCTGTCTGTGACCGGAGCTGTCTGAGACCGGAGCTGTCTGTGACCGGAGCTGTCTGTGACCGGAGCTGTCTGTGACCGGAGCTGTCTGTGACCGGAGCTGTCTGTGACCGGAGCTGTCTGTGACCGGAGCTGTCTGTGACCGGAGCTGTCTGTGACCGGAGCTGTCTGTGACCGGAGCTGTCTGTGACCGGAGCTGTCTGTGACCGGAGCTGTCTGTGACCGGAGCTGTCTGTGACCGGAGCTGTCTGTGACCGGAGCTGTCTGTGACCGGAGCTGTCTGTGACCGGAGCTGTCTGTGACCGGAGCTGTCTGTGACCGGAGCTGTCTGTGACCGGAGCTGTCTGTGACCGGAGCTGTCTGTGACCGGAGCTGTCTGTGACCGGAGCTGTCTGTGACCGGAGCTGTCTGTGACCGGAGCTGTCTGTGACCGGAGCTGTCTGTGACCGGAGCTGTCTGTGACCGGAGCTGTCTGTGACCGGAGCTGTCTGTGACCGGAGCTGTCTGTGACCGGAGCTGTCTGTGACCGGAGCTGTCTGTGACCGGAGCTGTCTGTGACCGGAGCTGTCTGTGACCGGAGCTGTCTGTGACCGGAGCTGTCTGTGACCGGAGCTGTCTGTGACCGGAGCTGTCTGTTACCGGAGCTCAAAAGCATCGACAGCTCAAATTTTGTCTCAAAAGCAACGCACATGGAACAAAATCTACTACACTTTCCTGGCTGAAGATTCTCTTTAAATTGCATTCGTTTAAAAGGCTTCAAAGAAACCCGCAGACGCTCGGAACTCAGGCTATGGTGTTGGTAAACTCTGTCTGATTTAATCCGCCTTGTGAAACTCGGCTATAAATAATCTTACTATTGAAGCAGCTTCAGAAAAAGAACTGAGAGCCCAGCTGAGGAAGACCCGCACTGAGCAGGAATTAAATAACCCGCATTCTGCACGCCCCCACACATCCTGGAGTTTTGGGTCTCCACCCCGGCTCTCAATGCGAGGGCGGAGCTGCTTGCGGAGGCGGCGTTGCCCGGTCAACCGCTCACGGAAAATAAAAGTACTTTGAGAACTGCAGTCTTTACCCCAGCTATGGGGGCCCATAGGGGAACATTGTAGCTGAGCAATGGCACTCTCCCCATGCTGAGCAATGGCACTCTCCCCATGCTGAGCAATGGCACTCTCCCCATGCTGAGCAATGGCACTCTCCCCATGCTGAGCAATGGCACTCTCCCCATGCTGAGCAATGGCACTCTCCCCATGCTGAGCAATGGCACTCTCTCAATGCTGAGCGGTGGTGCTTTCCCCATGGTGAGCAATGGCACTCTCCCCATGTTGAGCAATGGCACTCTCCCCATGCTGAGCAATGGCACTCTCCCCATGCTGAGCAATGGCACTCTCCCAATGCTGAGCAATGGCACTCTCCCCATGCTGAGCAATGGCACTCTCCCAATGCTGAGCAATGGCACTCTCCCCATGCTGAGCAATGGCACTCTCCCCATGCTGAGCAATGGCACTCTCCCATGTTGAGCAATGGCACTCTCCCCATGCTGAGCAATGGCACTCTCCCCATGCTGAGCAATGGCACTCTCCCCATGCTGAGCGGTGGTGCCTTCCAAATATCTGGGATCTCTCAGACACAGCTAACAATTCAAATCCCAGTCTGAGTCCCAGAAAACCCCGCCGCTCTGTCTCTCACCTCCCCTCCTAGCGGCTGAAAGCTTTTGTTTTTCCGGCAGACTCAAGCTGATGCAAAGCGGCACTCAGGCCGCCGTGTCTGCCTTCAGTTTTTCATCCATCAGGAATATTAATAGAGACTTTTATTGTCAGGCAAAGGGAAAATTCTGCTCATGCTCTGTATATATTTTCCATTAATAATAATAACCAAGCACACTTGAGTGAGCAGGGTGATGAGGCACCCGCAGCCACACGATGATGGGAGCTGGGGGGGAATACAGATATGAATCGCCTACAATTAATAGCAAAAACTAGCGAAAGCAGATCAGAAAAACAACCGATGCACTGCAGAATGAACGATGCCACTTTTCGGCAGGTAATTTTTGATACTCTGTGCCTACAGCACAGCATGAGCAGCTTATGGTTGAGGTTGACTCGTGAGAATTAAATTTCTGTTATTCTTAACCAGATTTTGGAAAGATTGGCAGTCAGATTGAGCTTGTTCAGCTTGCGGCTTGCATAGAGAATAAATATTCTGCCTTAAGTAACTGTCAATCAACGTTGGAAAGAAAGACCAACTTGCACCAGCTGACCTAAAAAGCTGAAAAATGAAAAAAATGGTTAAGACAGTTTGGATCAGAAATCGGCTGCGACAAAAACTGCATGGATTTCCGGTGTGGCACCCTACTTGAGCCCGTCAGCTCCGATCAGTAGAGGCTGTCGGCTGCATGGAGGACGTCAGCGCCGCCGTCAGCAGCGGGGTCGAACAGCAGGTACCCGGAGCTCGGTCGCAGCTTCTCCGTGCTGCCAATGGGCTGGAAGTTGCTGCTGGAGCGCCGGACGAGCCGATGGACAGCATCTGCAGCCGGCTGCGGCTCCTCGGGCTCCGCGTTCCCACGGCTGGCGCCCACCACGAGCGGCACCCGCAGGTTGAGGTCCTTGGCGCAGCCCTCGACCTCGGCGCGGAACAGCAGCGAGTAGCTGACGCTGGCCAGGCGGCAGTGCGGCAGCCCTGACGGCGGGACCGGCCGAGGGATCCGCAGGCGGACGTTGTGCCAGCGCCGGGCTGGGGGAGGGAGGGCAGGGGAGATCCGGGTCTGGCTTGCTAAAATTATTCAATTGTTTCTCTGCCATTCGAATATTCTCTATTCGATAGTCGCTTCCCCAAAATCAGCACAATTGTAGCCTAGCGGTCAGAGCGTTGGACTCATGACTGAAAGGTCGGGGGTTCGATTCTCGATCCACTCCGAACAACTTGTGTTCTTGAGTAAGGCACTCAACTCTGCGTTGCTCAGTTCAGTTCACCCAGCTGTAAAATGGGTGCCAGCATTAGCTGGGGAAATTGAGGGTGTGTGTGGTGACCCCCCCCCAGTCCCGCAATCGCTGCGGCTAAGCTGCCGGTTGCACATCTGCCCATTAGGAATCCCGTGTGTTCCTGTGGGGATGCCAGACACTGTCCCGTGTGTTCCTGTGGGAATGCCAGACACTGTCCCGTGTGTTTCTGTGGGAATGCCAGACACTGTCCCGTGTGTTCCTGTGGGAATGCCAGACACTGTCCCGTGTGTTTCTGTGGGAATGCCAGACACTGTCCCGTGTGTTCCTGTGGGAATGCCAGACACTGTCCCGTGTGTTCCTGTGGGAATGCCAGACACTGTCCCTTGTGTTTTTGTGGGGATTCCAGACACTGTCCCGCGTGTTCCTGTGGGGTTGGCAAACAGAACTGAATATGGAATTCGGTAAGCCACGAGTTATCTGAGACGCTGGCATTAATCCAGCAGTTGAGAGGCGAGCTCCGGCCTGTCAGCTGTGGTGCAAGTGGGTCTCAATCAAGGACGACCTAGCTGAGTAGGACTCAGTAAACTAAGACTAAAAAGGCTGTGCAAAAGTCAATTAATCAATAAAACGGGTAGGTCATCATAAAAGATGAGCCTCTAAAACCTGCCTCCAATAAAACGCCTGCCTTGAAAGATTTTCAAAGAAACGAACATTTTCCAGCCCTACGGACATGCAAGTCTACGGCCTCAATACTGCTTAAAGTACGGGACGGGCAGAGTTAGCAGTGGGGTAGCAGAGAGGGATAGAGGTTAAGGACCTCGCACTGGATGAAGAACACTGGAGAGAGGCAGGCGGACTGGATTACAGGCCAAGAGTGTGCGGGCAACCATGTGGTTCCGTCCTCCTACAGGCCAGAAGTCCCAAGGTCACTAATTAGTGTCCGGGAGGTGCTTTGAATCTCAAAAATGCGGTCGAAAATGGGCTTAGAGCAGGGCTCGGCAAACTTATTTACCTCAAGGCCAGATAAAGAAACCAGCTCATGGCAGCGGGCCAGATGAGAGCAGAAGGAGAGGGAATGCGAGCTTGTAGAAAATGAGAGAGGAGAGAAGAGAGGAGAAGCGAGAGATTAGATGAGAGAAAATGCAGCAGATACGAGTAGAGGAGAGGGGAGAGAAGAGAGAGAAAAGAGGAGAGAGAGCAAGAGAGGAGAGGAGAGGGGGAGAAGAGAGAGAAGATGGAAGAGAGAGGGGAGAGAAAAGAGGAGAGGGGAAAGAGAAGAGAGGAGAGAGGAGAGAAGAGAGTGGAGAGAGAAGAGAGGGGAGAGAAAAGAGGAGAGGGAAAAGAGGAGAGAGGAGAGAAGAGAGTGGAGAGAGAAGAGAGGGGAGAGAAAAGAGGAGAGGGAAAAGAGGAGAGAGGAGAGAAGAGACATAAACCTTGAGCGGGCCGGATTGCTATTTTAAAGTCTCAAAGGACCCGAGGGCCGGATTGCCATTTTAAAGTCTCAAAGGACCCAAGGGCCGGATTGCTATTTTAAAGTCTCAAAGGACCCGAGGGCCGGATTGCTATTTTAAAGTCTCAAAGGACCCGAGGGCCGGATTGCTATTTTAAAGTCTCAAAGGACCCGAGGGCTGGATTGCTATTTTAAAGTCTCAAAGGACCCGAGGGCCGGATTGCTATTTTAAAGTCTCAAAGGACCCGAGGGCCGGATTGAGAGGCTTCGCGGGCCGGAGTTTGCCGACCCCTGACTTGAAGTCTTTTCTTGGAGCAGTTCCTACAGCTGTTGCTATATGATGAAGGAATCTGTTTTCAAGGGATCGCGAATCGCCTGCAATCCCACAAAGTTCAGGTGGAGGCCTTGCTGCCTGAGAACTGACTCCAAGAAACTCGGGCTGCTTTTGACTTGAGAGAACGCGCGATTAAGTCTCAGATTTAGCTACCCGAATCTCATCCGGGACGGGAGTCTCCATTCATATCGATTCATTCATTCCCTGCCAATCTCTTGAGAACTTCTGCGCCACGAGTGGCTCTCGATGAGACAAGGCCTGCCGGGATGCATAGACTGACAATTCCCATCATGTCAGACGGAAGTAAACATCTTTCCTGGACTAAAAGGGGGGTGGGGAGAATTTCTGCCTCGACACAAGCGCTGACAATTTTTAGCAGGCCCTGGCAACACCGCGCTCAGGCCTAAGCCAGGATCCCAGCTGCTGCTGCTTTCGCTACAGGAAGGGAGGGGAGCCGCTTTCCCTGGACTCTCTGTGTGCGCTTAGGGACAAAAAGTCGTCACCTCTGGGAAGAGGCGCGCTGCAATTAGCAAGCAGCAGCAGCTCACGGTGCTGGCGAAGTCCCCAGACAGCGGGAAAACCGAACAGCAGCCAGCAGAATTCGGGCTTTTCACAGCGGGGGGCGGCGCCCAAACATCACAGGGGGGGGGGCAGCTTCACAGCGCCAACAGCCTCATCGCCAGACTAAGCGGGATAACAATTACTGGCGATGCTTATTAAGTGTATGAGGGAGGCTGACTCGCTCGGCTGCATCTTGATGCTGCGTGGAAAACGTGGGCGAGATCTGCTAGCTGGTCCAAATACACGCGACAAGCAATTACTCAACTGAGGCATCAGAGCGAAAAAAGAAAGCTGCGCTGAATCGGGATGCAAATCACAAACCTCCTAACGTGACTTTTTCCCTCAGCCAGCTTCTGAGCTAATCACTCTCTGACAGGCTACCAGATCTCTGGCGGTTGATTGTAAAGTAGTTACAGAATTTTTGATAGAATCAAACAGACTCGTCCGATCCCAAACTAGCTCTGCCAGTCACTCCCCTACCAGCTCAGCCAGTCACTCCCCTACCAGCTCAGCCAGTCACTCCCCTACCAGCTCAGCCAGTCACTCCCCTACCAGCTCAGCCAGTCACTCCCCTACCAGCTCAGCCAGTCACTCCCCTACCAGCTCAGCCAGTCACTCCCCTACCAGCTCAGCCAGTCACTCCCCTACCAGCTCAGCCAGTCATTCCCCTACCAGCTCAGCCAGTCACTCCTCTACCAGCTCAGCCAGTCACTCCTCTACCAGCTCAGCCAGTCACTCCCCTACCAGCTCAGCCAGTCACTCCCCTACCAGCTCAGCCAGTCACTCCCCTACCAGCTCAGCCAGTCACTCCCCTACCAGCTCAACCAGTCACTCCCCTACCAGCTCAGCCAGTCACTCGATTACCCTCCAAGTGGCCGATGCGGTATTCGTCGGTCCTGTCGGTGACCAGCAGGGTCTCCCGGTGCTGCTGCTGCCCCCCAGCTTGGTACAGGCACTCCATCATCAGCCCGACGCACAGCCGGCTGATGGCCTTCCGCGACCGGTTGTTCACGGTGGCGTCAATCTTGATGTACTCGCTTGGAGCGTACACCCGCCGCGGCAGCGACAGGGAGGCCTTGACGCACCTGCTGCCGCCAATCGCCATTCGGGCGTCAACAATACAGGGCTGCATCAACTCGGAGTGATCTTCTAGCTCCAGAAGGCTCTCGACGCTGAACGCCTTAACAGCGCTCCAAGGACCGTGTGCGTCGCCATCGGCCTGCATGACGGCCTTGGCTGAGTAGGCCACGCTGCCGCAGCTGCCGGTGAAAGTCGATGGCAGGTGGTGCGGCAGGCGGCTGGAGAAGGGGAACTCGTGCTCTCCGGCCTGCAGCGTCACGACCTCGCCAGGCCCCGTGGCCACCAGCTCGGCTATGTCGTTGATGTACACCTCATCGTCTTGAACGAAATGGCCGCCGCCGAGGCCCCAGCCGACATGGCCGCAGCCGCGCACCACCAGGTCGAGATTGCGCACCTTCAGCGGACGCAGCAGCCGCAGGCGGACTCGGCCGGTGAGCTGCTGGCCGGGCCGGAAGACGAGTACAGCTGCGGCAGCGGCTGCCGGCTCAGTTGAGTCCAAGTGCAGCGAGAACTCGCTGACGGCCGAGTCGCCGTGAAAATAATCGTTGCCCGGCTGTCTGGAAGAGTGGCCATTGAGCATCTTGGGGCAAAGTTGGCTGGGCAGGCGGTTTGAAGGGCTGTTTTGCTGTGAGTGGAGGCTTAGTGGCTCAGTCTATCTTGTCTCTATCTCTCTGCTGTTCCCCTCAGGCGAAGTAGTGTTATTTTAGTAATGAGGTCATCAGAGTGTGTTCTCTGAGTTGTACAGCCCAGCCCTGCTTATTATTGCAGTTTCCCAATGGGCTGGCCCGGCGTACAATGAGGGGGTGGCAGCGGGTGAATGCGGGCACACACTGCACTGCAGGCGTGTGTAGCGCACTGCCTTACTTGCTTTTCCTTTTATTTTTAGACTTGAAATTTACAGGTAAGAGCTGCCGTTGCTTGCGATAGAAAAGAGCCTCCACGCCTTTTGTTTTCTTGGCTTAGTAATTTCAGACAGTTGAGGTTGTTTTTAGCTGAGTTGAGTTTAGCCAGAATAGAGTGCTCTTGAATCCAAGTACGCCCGTACTTACAAAAGCCTTTTTGAGCGAGCTGAACGTGGCCGATTGTGTCACCTAGTATACAGGTGTAGCCTGAGCCTTGAGTCACCTGCGCTGAATGCACAGCATGAGCCTTGAGTCACCTGCGCTGAATGCACAGCATGAGCCTTGAGTCACCTGCGCTGAATGCACAGCATGAGCCTTGAGTCACCTGCGCTGAATGCACAGCATGAGCCTTAAGTCACCTGCGCTGAATGCACAGCATGAGCCTTGAGTCACATGATCTGCACGCACAGTCTGAGCCTTGAGTCACATGATCTGCACACGCAGCTGAGCCTTGAGTCACATGCTCTGCACACACAGTCTGAGCCTTGAGTCACATGATCTGCACACACAGTCTGAGCCTTGAGTCACATGCTCTGCACACACAGTCTGAGCCTTGAGTCACATGATCTGCACACACAGTCTGAGCCTTGAGTCACATGATCTGCACACACAGTCTGAGTCTTGAGCCACATGATCTGCACACGCAGTCTTAATCACATGATCTGCACGCACAGTCTGAGTCTTGAGCCACATGATCTGCACGCACAGTCTTAATCACATGATCTGCACGCACAGTCTTAATCACATGATCTGCACGCACAGTCTTAATCACATGATCTGCACGCACAGTCTGAGTCTTGAGCCACATGATCTGCACGCACAGTCTTAATCACATGATCTGCACGCACAGTCTGAGTCTTGAGCCACATGATCTGCACACACAGCTGAGCCTTGAGTCACATGATCTGCACACACAGTCTGAGCCTTGAGTCACATGATCTGCACACACAGTCTGAGTCTTGAGCCACATGATCTGCACGCACAGTCTGAGCCTTGAGTCACATGATCTGCACACACAGTCTGAGTCTTGAGCCACATGATCTGCATACACAGTCTGAGCCTTGAGCCACATGATCTGCACTCTTCACTGATCACTGTGCGAATATCAACAAAGCATCCCAGGTGCATCAAACAAGGCGAGTTTGTGCGATCAGGCCATCTCTCGCTCAGATCCAGGATGAATTCACTCAAAAGCGATCAGCCTCAAGGATGTCAGTCGTAAATCAACTGAACACAAATTTAGACTCGGATGCGCATCTGGGACGGCAGCTGAGGCGCCCCATCGAGGGCTGCTTGAGTTCGAATGTAGCATCTGAACTCATTTTTTACGATGGGGCAGCTCGCTGCTAAAGTGGTTTTGCTTGAGCAAACATTACCGATGAGCCTGTATATCTCAGCCTCACCTGGCGGCGCAAATACCCGATCTCATAAATTATTCGCCAGAGCTCTCCTACTCAGCATCCGCTCTGATAACTTGAGAACTTGGCTCCCTCACGGGGGGGGGGAGCGCGATGTGCCTACCCGGAATACTCGGTGCAGTGGAAGACGGATCACGCGAGAAGGTTAAAAGTCCACTATACTGTCTGTCAATACTGTCAGTACTGTCTGTCATAGCTATCAGTACTGTCTGTCATAGCTATCAGTACTGTCTGTCGTTGCTGTCAGTACTGTCTGTCATAGCTGTCAGTACTGTCTGTCATAGCTATCAGTACTGTCTGTCATAGCTATCAGTTATGTCTGTCATAGCTATCAGTACTGTCTGTCATAGCTATCAGTACTGTCTGTCATAGCTGTCAGTACTGTCTGTCATAGCTATCAGTACTGTCTGTCGTTGCTGTCAGTACTGTCTGTCATTGCTGTCAGTACTGTCTGTCATTGCTGTCAGTACTGTCTGTCATTGCTGTCAGTACTGTCTGTCATTGCTGTCAGTACTGTCTGTCATTGCTGTCAGTACTGTCTGTCATTACTGTCAGTACTGTCTGTCATTGCTGTCAGTACTGTCTGTCATTGCTGTCAGTACTGTCTGTCATTGCTGTCAGTACTGTCTGTCAATGCTGTCATTGCTGTCAGTACTGTCTGTCAATGCTGTCATTGCTGTCAGTACTGTCTGTCAATGCTGTCATTGCTGTCAGTACTGTCTGTCAATGCTGTCATTGCTGTCAGTACTGACTGTATTACTGTCTGTCTGTACAGCTGATATAATAATAATAATTGATTTCACCTGCCCCAATGGGACCAGATGCGCAACCGACAGCTCAGCCGCGCGGCGCATCTGAAAGCTGAGTACGGCTGTTCAGTCCATGGACTGTGGGGTCGCCACACACCCTCAATTACCCCAGCTAATGCTGGCACCCATTTTACAGCTGGGTGAACTGACAATGCAGAATTTAGCGTCTTACTCAAAGACACAAATCGTTCCAATGGAATCGGGAATCGAACCCTCGACCTTCAAGTCGTGACTCCGACGCTCTGACCACTCGGCTACGACCCGCTTTACTGTACAGCTGAATAAAAAAGTTTTTTTCTAAGAAAAAAGATTTCAAAAACTAATTTTTCTTTGTGCTTCAACGCACCAAGGAATGATTTAGCAACAGACTATAGGGAAAACTGGCGGCATTATTTATGATTTTTTTTATTTAAGCTCGTAGAAGCCACTTAGCTCAGAAAGGTATAACAGCTCAAAACTCAGAACGTGGGTCTTAATCAGTAAGAACGGGTAATCTTGAATAAAATAAATTCAGTGCGACAGAGCGCACCAAGTATTGCACTTTAAGGGGCTACAGAGAAACTGTTACTGGGGAACTTTTTAGGCGGATAAAATCTTGTCAGTGGATCAATTAGCTGGGGAGAAAAATCATTTTGTTCAGAGACAGAGACTGGCGAGGCCGCGCTAGTCAAAGACGGACTCGAAGGCTCTGCGGGTGCGGGCGGGCGCCTTGCTGTTCACGACAGTCAGCGGCAGCAGCGGGTTGGACAGCTCGTTGGCGTATTTCTGCGAATTCGGTTTCGGACGGCAAATTTTGTTGTTAAATGTTTTGCTCGCTACTGACAGTAGTGTAGTTAGTCATCGCAAATAAAATGTTTCTATTTTTAGAAACAGCAATAGAATTGACTGATTCACTCACATGAGCGTAGGTGAGCGCGTTGTGAATCTCGTCGGGAGACGCGTTCTCGCCGACGTAGACGTAGATCTCATGACCGTTGTCGATTATGAACACGTCCTGAGAGGGAAGTAAAACAAGGGGATGCTGCACCAATGACCAGACTAGCTGCACCAATGACCAGACTAGCTGCACCAATGACCAGATTAGCTGCACCAATGACCAGACTAGCTGCACCAATGACCAGACTAGCTGCACCAATGACCAGACTAGCTGCACCAATGACCAGACTAGCTGCACCAATGACCAGACTAGCTGCACCAATGACCAGACTAGCTGCACCAATGACCAGACTAGCTGCACCAATGACCAGACTAGCTGCACCAATGACCAGACTAGCTGCACCAATGACCAGACTAGCTGCACCAATGACCAGACTAGCTGCACCAATGACCAGACTATAGCTGCACCAATGACCAGACTATAGCTGCACCAATGACCAGACTAGCTGCACCAATGACCAGACTATAGCTGCACCAATGACCAGACTAGCCTCACTAATTACCTCCTCAGTGACGGCGCCGCGCGAGGCCGCGGGTCCGCGAGACACTTCGGAGAACTCCAGCGAGCCGCTCTCGCCCGAGAGCCTGCATGGCGATGTCAGAAATTAAAAGTGCAAATGACCGACTGACTCGAGTATTTGAAGTCCTAAACAGCAATCTCACCTGTAGACGCTCTTGTCTGGCTGGGAGAAGGCCATGGAGAAGGAGGCCTGCTCGAGGTCGCTGATCGGCTCCAGCTCTTCGTCCGTCAGGCTGTTGTAGAACTCGTGCTGCAGTTTTTATCGGGATGTCTGCTGTGAGCTCAGTCTGGGGTCTTCACGTACATGTATGCATGCATGCGTTTAATATTTTTAGAATTCAGGTCGACTTCGGGTTGAAGGGATAAGGTTGAAGAGGTGGGGTTGAAGAGGTGGGATTGAATGGATGGGGTTGAAGGGATGGGGTTGAAGGGGTGGGGTTGAAGGAGTGGGATTGAAGGGGTGGGGTTGAAGAGGTGGGATTGAATGGATGGGGTTGAAGGGATGGGGTTGAAGGGGTGGGGTTGAAGGGGTGGGATTGAATGGATGGCGTTGAAGGGATGGGGTTGAAGCGGTGGGGTTGAAGGGGTGGGATTGAAGGGATGGAGTTGAAGGGATGGGGTTGAAGGGATGGGGTTGAAGGGGTGGGGTTGAAGGGGTGGGATTGAAGGGATGGGGTTGAAGGGATGGGGTTGAAGGGATGGGGTTGAAGGGGTGAGGTTGAATGGGTGGGGTTGAAGGGATAGGGTTGAAGGGGTGGGGTTCAAGGGGTGGGATTGAAGGGATGGGGTTGAAGGATAGGGTTGAAGGGGTGGGGTTGAAGGGGTGGGATTGAAGGGATAGGGTTGAAGGGGTGGGGTTGAAGGGTGGGGTTGAAGGGATAGGGTTGAAGGGATGGGGTTGAAAGGATAGGGTTGCAAGGCTGGGGTTGAAGGGGTGAGGTTGAAGGGGTGAGGTTGAAGGGGTGGGGTTGAAGGGGTGGGGTTGAAGGGGTGGGGTTGAAGGGATGGGGTTGAAGGGTGGGTTTAAGGGATGGGGTGAAGGGATGGGTCAAAGAGGTTCAAAATAAACGCATTGGCAGTGCAGCAGGAATCAGAGGCGCAGGATTAGCAGCAGATTCAGCCACCGACCTCCTCTTCAGCGTCGTCCTGGTCCAGCACCTCGGTGTCCAGTCGGCCGTTCCTCTCCTCGCAGAGCTTGCGCAGGTACTGGGCGGCTTTGAATCGCTCGTCCTTGTTGCAGCCGCGGCTGTTCCATTGGTAGGCGCGGTCTCCGAGATCCAAGATGTACACGTCGGTCTCGTCAAGGGCTTTGCGGGACATTGTGACCTATGAGAGGGTGTGGAGGTTTTAGAACAGTTTAAGATGTAATGTTTAGGATAGAAATAATTACAAATTGAAGATGCACCTGTGAACAGGTGAATGCACGAGTAGGTGACGGTGCACCTGTGAACAGGTGAATGCACGAGTAGGTGACGGTGCACCTGTGAACAGGTGAATGCACGAGTAGGTGATGGTGCACCTGTGAACAGGTGAATGCACGAGTAGGTGACGGTGCACCTGTGAACAGGTGAATGCACAGCAAAGTGACGGAATCATTTTTCCGTAGGAAGGAATAAAATTGGTTGCATTGATTGGGGTGCAGGAGGCACAGACTGATGGGACTGAAAGAGGGGAAGAAGGAATGGGGAATGGGGTAAGAAAAGGATAATGGGAAAGGGTATGGGGAAAAGGGTATGGGGAACAATGGATGGGTAAGAGGGGGCAAATGGGTAAGATGGAGAAAAAAGATTGAGGCTGTTAAGAGATTGAGAAGAGAATGCCGAGAGCCGAGGCTGACAAGAAAATGACAAGAATCGAAGGCTGGCCTCAGACAACTCACCTCCTTGACGATGATGTTACGCCGCTCGCCTTTAAAGTGGAACAGCCGCGGCGTGTACTCCCTCGTGTGCACTTTGTTGAAGCCGCTGGGGCATCCGCCAGACATGTAGGTGATCTCCGGGAAGTAGCTCTTGAACAGGTCGCTCTCGTGGCCCTGTACCTCCCGGTGCTGGACTGGCCGGTCGTCCAGCAGGGTGTCCAGCTCCACAGTCTTGTAGGCCGCCGTACCGTACTCGTCGGCGGTGCTGTGCACGCCAATCCAGAAGTGAATGTCGTAGCACAGCTTGTCCTCGTCCTCCTCCTGGTACACGTTCAGAACGATGTAGGAGTCGCCATCGAAGAACTTGCCGTAGAGGTCGCTTTCCCACTTGGCCACCTTGAATTGCTGGAGAGTGAGTAGGCGCAGGTGACAATGGCGGATCGAAAGCTACTCAACAGAGCTGCCAATCATCGATACTTGCCTCAATTCGCCACACGAACAGCTTTGGCTCCGAGCACTCCAGCACCTCCGCCCAGGCCGGTTCCAGCTCGGCGGCCTCCTCTGCAGGAGATTCAAAGGCGATGGGAATTTTACTGGAGAAATTTTACCTGCTAGGACACTTTTACCTGGGATACCTTTACCTGGGACACTTTTACCTGGGATACCTTTACCTGGAACACTTTTACCTGGGACACTTTTATCTGGGACACTTTTACCTGGGACACTTTTACCTGGGATACCTTTACCTGGGACACTTTTACCTGGAACAATTTTACCCGGAACACTTTTACCTGGAACACTTTTACCTGGAACACTTTTACCTGCGAAACATTTACCTTGAAACACTCTTACCTTGGGACACTCTTACCTTGGGACACTCTTACCTTGGGACACTCTTACCTTGAAACACTCTTACCCAAGAGTGTCCCAAGAAATTTTACCTGGAAAACTTTTATTTTGGGACAAGATTCATTTAACACAATTTTCCTCAGCTCCCTACTTACTCTTGACCTTTCGCTCTTCATCGGAGCCGAACAGGGCCAAATTGGTGTCCTTCCAGCTGTACTGCTGCGGCTTCTGCATTTTCTCTTGGTTGAATTGAAGCACTGAGCGAGTGACGAGTTAGCAATGCAGGTAAAGTCAATTTAGCGAGGGACGCAATGCTATATGGAGGCCTATGAATCGGCCGAGACTTCACAAAAATGGAACGCATGAGCCATGACGAGAATAGCCAATTGATAAGCCGGTAGGCTGCGCACGTTCTGTCGGAGTTTTGGTCGAATAGTTTTTTGAGAAACCGGCTACAAACCAGTGTGGCTTGTTTGCACTTGTTTGCAGTGTTGGAGTTTGAGTCACTCTGGCCGGCAGAGTTAGGCAGAGATAAGGTCAGGTGGCTGTACATTGATCCAACCACTTTGTACATTAAGTTCTTGACTTTGGGGCGGGTACGAGCAATGTACACAGAGTTGCTAAGGTATGACAAATTGGAAAGGTGAATTGGGCACACACTGAATTTGGCTACACGGTAAAAGCTATTTTGACAGCTCTTACAGTGCCTACTCAATTACCAAACAGTGGCAAGCCGCGTCTAGCAACGAGAACTACACTAAGCAACAGCTAAACCACCTACAATCCGCTGCCACATGGCCGAAAAGTTTTGCATGCCATCGGTAATTCGAATAAGTTCGAAGGCAGTTGCTGCGAGGGTTGTGCAAAGCACCTCCCACATCAAATAGGACGCCAAAGTCTATCTACGTAGACATGAACCTCATCGAGCCCTGCAGAATGCTGAAAAGATGAGAAGGACAGTTCAGAATGCTTGGCAGCAGCTGCCCTAAGAGTTCAATAACCGGCTGGTGATCACGTGATCAGGATTCCACAACGAGTGACCGAACTTTTTGCTTGCTCATTAGTTTCTACTCACGATACTGAAACAAACATTAAATACATTGCTTGGGGGAGGGTTAGCTGTTGCGGAGCATATTGCCATTTGCAAAGTTTCATTAATTGTTTTGCTAGGTTTCGGTACAGATTCCATAAGTAAAGCAATGGTCCATAGTAAGTAAACCCAGCAACAGTCAAGGTTCATGTCTTGGACCCTGGGAGTTTGCAGATGGCGATTAGGTGTGGCTGCAGGTTGAGCCACACACATCAAGGCGTCTTGCGGGACTTTTCAGCAGCTTTCGAATTGCTGTGCGAGTTCTACCAAATCTTCGAACAGTTTCACTGATTGGCGCACCGAGTTTCAGCATCCTAACAGCTCGCCATCGTTCAGAATTCGTCATTCAGACTGAATTTCAGCCAATTTGTACCTTGGCACACAAACCCCGCCCTAACCTACCAGTGCAGCGTGCTTGCGTAGAGGGTGCTGCTTCCCGTCAATTGTCCAACCATTTTTCAACAAAGCTACCTCGTACTAAACAGGTGCATCATTTTATGCACTTTGCACAGCACAGATGCCATGATTCCACACTTATTTCAAGCTAATGCAAAGATAACGAAGTGCTGTGGCTATAAACCAAGCCGAGGATCACCCATAAACAAAATAATTAGCTTCCCAGTGCACCGTACGTTTTAGCGAGCTACTTGAAAAGAGAGCAAGCGATGCATGCATGGATGAAGGAATACACTGGATTGCTCATCTGAAATAGTCTATGGTCGAGTTCTTTCCTCCAAACTTGGAATTTGCCCCCAGGAATCTGTTGGCTGATGAAAGTTAAAAATAATCCCCCGTAGGACTTGACTGGCTGCTGAATCAGTCAGGGGGGAATTCGAAGATCGGGGTGTGAGTTTGACTTTGAGTGTTTTCATAGAATATTGTAGCAGTATGTATCAAAGCAGACGAGCTGCAGAGAGAAGGGTGCATATAAGAAGGTTTCCTTTTCAATGAGAGCTGTGTGTCATTAATTTATTCTATTCTGCCTTTGTCGTTTTGTTCCGTCAGCGTTCACTGGTAATGGCAAAGCGCAACTGCGCTGCCTTGGACTGCAAATCCAAGACCGGACGACAAAAATGAGGACGGCAGCCCGATAAGTTTTTTTGCTTTTCCTGTTAAATTCATCGATCAGCTCCCTGAATGGCTGGTGAGTATAAAAACATCGCCAAAGTTCAAGCCAACCAGAAACACATTTCTTTGCGGCCTGGTGGTCAACACGCAGAAGACCGTTGTGCTCTGCGTGCCGGACGACATCGAGGCTGCAATATTCTGCCGAGGCGCTGACGGGCAGACGACCGAACTCCCACGATGTCAGCAGTTCGTCTACCTCGGCGGTCTGGTTCCAGACGCTCGCGAGGACCTGCGACGCCGCCGCGGGCTTGCCTGGGCTACCTTTCGTTCTGTGAGGGCAGTCCTGCAGTCCGAGGCCCTACCGGACCGCCAGAGGGCGGCGCTGTTCCAGGCGGTAATCGAGACCGTCCTGCTGTACAACGCCGAGATCTGGACGCTGACGGACTCACTCGAACAGCAAGTCGATGCGGCGCACGCTGGCCTGCTGCGCGCCGCCTTCAACATCGGCGTCGAGCGAGTCAACAACGTGGCACTCTATCGCCGCGCTGGCCTGCCACGTCCAGGCGATCTACTGCGCAGTCGGCGACTCCAGCTCGCAGGCAATCTCATCCGCGCCGAGTCGTACTGCCCACAGCTGGTGCAGGAGGTGCTGCTGCTCACGGTCAAGCGCGAACTCGGCGTTATGTCGACTGTCTGCTGGCTGAGGCCGGCGCCCCGGACACTGCCGGTGGCGTGGCCTTTGTTCACGCCCAAGCCATGAAGCGCGCCCTGTGACGCTGACTTTTGCCATCTTGACAGCGTATTTTGTTGTTGTTGTTATTGTTGTTGTTGCGACAAGCACTTCGCCGCCGACTCCTTCACCACAGTTCCACAGAGAAAACTGGCTTGCGATTATAGAAGGTTATTAAAGCCAAGTGCTGTGCCAACCAGTCAGTTGCGCGCACTTGGTGCTCTGCCTTTTAATGCCTCTCTTGAAATGATCGTCTCTGCCTCATCAAGTATCTATGCACCGAGTGTCTCTGTTGTACCGAGGGTCTCTGTTGCACCGAGTGTCTCTGTTGCACCGAGTGTCTCTGTTGCACCGAGTGTCTCTGTTGCACCGACTGTCTCTGCTACACCGACTGTCTCTGCTGCACCGACTGTCTCTGCTGCACCGACTGTCTCTGCTGCACCGACTGTCTCTGCTGCACCGACTGTCTCTGCTGCACCGACTGTCTCTGCTGCACCGACTGTCTCTGCTGCACCGACTGTCTCTGCTGCACCGACTGTCTCTGCTGCACCGACTGTCTCTGCTGCACCGACTGTCTCTGCTACACCGACTGTCTCTGCTGCACCGACTGTCTCTGCTACACCGACTGTCTCTGCTACACCGACTGTCTCTGCTGCACCGACTGTCTCTGCTACACCGACTGTCTCTGCTGCACCGACTGTCTCTGCTACACCAGGGACAATAAAACTACCGGGACGCAAAACAAGCCAAATCATGGTGAAAAAAGTTAAGGGGTCGTCGTTTGAAAGCAGTGTTCTGTGGCCGTTCCAACTACAATTCTTCAGTCTAAAGAGGTGTGAGGCCAAATAAAAAGCCCTCAACTCATGTGCGACAGCAAAAAAATGTTGAGAAAGTGCAACGTCTTTAACTACAGATCAAACTATAACTCAGAAGAAAGCCGAACAACGATATTTGCTCTTCCTTGAGATGCACGAGAACGGGAGCGTTGGAGACAAAGCCTACCAAATACTTTTGAGGTAAGAAGGATGTTAATTCTAAGCGATTATACGCTGGTATGCGTGGATGAATTTATTACAAACTAATTGTAAAAAATAATCACAGCGATAAAATTTACCATTCTAGAAAGTGACTGAGCACATGGACATGTGCCAAAGACACTGGCCAAGTGACACCCCATGTTAAAGAATGGTCGACATGAAAGACCGAAAGATCCGCCTTCTGTCTTCTCTGGCTTTCCCCCTTCGTTCTTGATACAGACGGACAGACACAGTTTTTATTGCACTAAACTTCTCCGTTCGCGCATTCATTATGCATACGCCAGTTTTGATTCGAGCCTTGCAACAATTGGCAAACTGAATCCAATGGAACTTTAACTATTCAACCGCCAGGTGCAGACAGTTAATTTATCGGCCGAATGGATGGACGTGATTCGACTGTACAAATCAGAAGAATATCACGTTGTCAAACGAATGGAATCAACCCACGAAGCTTGCTATCCTTCAGTTCAAGCATACAGAAAAACGAAGGTAACACTCGCTCTCCAAGTCTTCAATGAAAAGGTTGTTGCAGCACTGAAGTGCGACGGCTCCATAGACACGGCAGTATAAGTCGTCGGCTTACGAAGGTTGCACCTGCGCCGACTACATCGCACGACAGAAAGCTACGCAAACTGGGAGGCCAATGAATTTGCGGTACAGTTTTTAGTATTCTGTCTTTGGAGTTTCAATTTTCCAATCCGAAATCTTTCATATCTAGCTGCTCCTCATCTGGGTTCCTCTTGAAATTCGTTCTGTTTAGTCCTGATTTTACATCAGGACTAACTTAAACTTAAACAAACTTAAGTTGTTTTTACAGTACTCGTAAGGAGATTTTATAGGGCTAGACTAGGATACTATAAGTCATAATGCTGCGGACGACATCCAGTCTCGCCAAATGTTGTTGCTCGCGTATTATCGTTAGCCCGTATATAAAGTTTCCGGTTTACATGTATACACTGTTCAAATCTTGTCACTTTAGCTTCGTTGACCCTTTGGCCCATGTTCTTCTGCTATTTCTTCCATTGTAAGACTATTCCTCTTATAAGACATTTTCAAAATGAGGGCTAGTTAGTAAAGCTTGGAAGTTTTCCTGCCAACTCCATACTGGTTTCCGACCGCGGTAAGTCCGGACCGCGGGACTTAGAAACATTTCGAAAAGCGTCTCTCAGAAATTTTCTAAGGTAAATTCCAGTTCTAAGGTGCCAAGCCACGACTGAATTCCCTACTATGACTAAGGCTTCCCAGCATAACAATAAAAGTTTGCCAGGTGACGGATATTGGGGAAATCTATGCTGGCACATAAATCATATGTAAAAGCACCAAGCTTACATTGATTACCCATCGTTAATTTATAATTAGGCGCCAGGCCAATACAATGCTGCACTAACTTTTTAATCTGTGTGCGCGTGCTGGTGTGCTGTTTAACTACTCAATAATTACGTCGCATTAATATCGCAGTACATTTTGTCTCTGTGTTACCTGTTAACTCTATATTTACATCTTAATAGTAGGAACATTGGACTGGAGGCAGGGACCATAATTATTAATTCATAATTTAGGAATTTTATGCACCTAGAGCTAGCTATATTATTAATCGGCATCTTAATAATTATGTACTGCTCCGATAACGAACAGTGGTCGTTTAAAGTCGGTAACATTCGTTATCACTTCAACCTTAGTGTTAAGGAGGAAGATCCTTGCCCCAAGAGGATTATCCCAGACAGCAAAGGAGACGTAATTTCAACCCTCGCTACTAAATCAAAAACAAAACCGGTTAAGGCTCAGACCGGTCGCCCATTCCAGTCTCTTTGTGATTAATGATCAGGGCCGGTGAGACGTCCGCAAGCAACGGCGTGATGCTTTATTTAGACTTTTCTACCTACAAGCATGTCTAGCTGCTGAAAATTTGAGGGAAATCCAAAGATGTATTTGATAGACTGATTCAGCATCCAATCAAGTCCTACGGGGGATTATTTTTAACTTTCATCAGCCAATAGATTCCTAGGGGGGGGGGGGTAAATTTCAAGTTTGGAGGAAAGAACTCGACCATAGACTATTTCAGATGAGCAATCCAGTGTATTTTTTCATCCATGGATGCATGCAAAAATAAATAAAATAAACAAGAGTCGAAGATCGGCTGGTTTTAATTTATTACCCAGTTAGGCCTGGTCATAGACTAAGGAAAGCATTTATTTGATGCGAAATAAACTTATTTGGCCGGGTCAATAAATTTATTGGCCTAATAAAGTACGTTGCATTTGCGACCAATGGCCAAGAATGAGCTTCCTCTAATCTCTAATCTCTGGCCAATCAGAGCAATTTTCTCATGAGCGCCGACACTGCAAAACAGCTTCTGCCCATATCCTGGACTAGAAGTCCAGACTTTCAGTTTTTGAGGTTTTAGAAGGTTACAGTCATTCAAAAATACATTTATCTGGTAGACTTAAAAACCCCCAGTTGCCAAACCATCAGAATTCAAACGTCCAACCGCTGCTGCTCTTATCCAAGCCAGCGGTGATTGAGCAGTAGGCCTGTTGTTCTGTATGTGTCAAAGATTCTCACGAAGGCAGTGTTGTAGTTGAGACTGCGAGCGTAATATGTTTACGGTCCCACTCAGCCATCTAATAACGCCCTAAAGTATTTTCCTTTCTCTTCGTTATGGAAAATAAAATGCAAGTTTGGCTAAGCAGCAGTCGGCTACAAGCCCGAACTCAACTATTATAAAATATTTCTTACGAGTCACAACGGACAGAGCGGAATTCGCTCAAATTTACAACAACAACAACAACAACAAAATACACTGTCAGGATGGCAAAAGTCAGCGTCACAGGGCGCGCTTCATGGCTTGGGCGCGAACAAAGGCCACGCCACCGGCAGTGTCCGGGGCGCCGGCGTCAGCCACCAGACAGTCGACGTAACGCCGAGTTCACGCTTGACCTCGCCGGTAGGGTGCTTGCAGCGTGAGCAGCAGTACCTCCTGCCGATGAAGACGCCAGAGGCGTCGCCCTCGAGATGTGGGCCGCCTCCAACAACCTCCAGCTGGCCAACAGACTGGGCACCGCCACCCGCCTGAATCCTAGCACCGGCGGGAAATCTGCTCCTGACTCCACGTAGTGCCGGGGTGCCGTCGACAGAACGACGCGCGAGAGCTGGACTACCATCGAAGATTTGGGCTCCGATCACCTGCCTATCACTTTCGCCATCCAGACCGGAAAGCGTCCGAAGAGACCCAACGGGGCCCCCCGATGGGCCTTCAAAAAAGCGGACTGGACCAGGTTTCGCGCTGAACTCTCTCGCTGAACTCTCTCGCGTTCAGCGCTCTCTCTCTCGCGCTGAACGCGCTGAGCTTCAACAGCCCCGTCCATAAAACCGACCAGGCCAACAACAACCTCTGCAAGGACATTCTGCGCTCCGCGTCTCACGCTATTCCGCGGGGTTGCCGCCACGGCGCCTCTAAGTCCTTCTGGAACAGCGACTGCGACGCCGCCCAGAGGGCCTGCCAATCCGCCCGCAGCAGTGTCGAACTCGACGCCACGGAACAGAACGTCGTCGCCCTCCAACAGGCCCGGGCCCACCTTCGCAGTACCATCGCCCTGGCAAAGCGTCTGCATTGGGAGGACACCTGCTCCAACCTAGACGTCAACTCCGACATCTTCCGACTAGTGCGCAACACCCGCGGTGATGCCCCGTTGGCCCGCTCCGATGCGTCCATCAGCCACACCCCGGCCTCCGGCCGAGCTCTTTGTCAGCTGTTACGCCTCTGAGTCCAAGCTCGAGCCCGGCCCACACGACCGCAACACGCGCGGCGAAGCCAACGCATTCCTCAGAGCTTGCCGCTCCGCTGAAGGACGTCTCGACATCGAAAAGGACTCAGCCACACCCCGGCCTCTCGGCATCTCCGGGTCGCTCCTCCTCGACTTCAAAAGGGCGTACAACCGCGTCTGGATCAGAGCCTTGTGCATCAAAATGAGGGACCTGGGGGTTCCCCCACGTTTCGTGCTCTGGATCCACCGCTTCCTGAGCGACCGCCGCGCCGAGGTCAAATGGGCCAACAGAACTAGCCGCGAACGGGTTTTCGAGGACGGCCTCCCGCAGGGCAGTGTCCTGGCCCCCCTCCTCTGGCTCATCTTCGCTAACGACCTCCCGGCTGCCATCAGGGCCGTTAGCCCAGAATGCGGCATCAATCTGTATGCAGACGACAGCAGCCTCCTCGCCACCAACCGCCGCCTAACCGAGTGCGCTCGCAGCATCCAACCAGCCCTCGATGCCACAGCGGCCTGGTGCGCCCTCTGGAAAGTCCTCCTCAGTTACGACAAATGCGAGTATTCGACCTTCACCCTTTGCCCGTCCGAAACGAACGGCAAGGTCCGCCTCCGGCTCGACATCAACGGCCACGATATCGCCTAAAACCAATACCCCCGCCTGCGTCACCCTTGACGGCCAGCTCAACTTCGCCAAGCAGGGCTCGGAGGTCCGCCGGAGGATGGCTCGACGCCGTAGCGCCCTCAACGCCCTTGCCCATCGCAGCACGGGCGCCGACGCCAGAGTCCTGCGCACTGCCTACATTGCCACCATCCGGGCCTGTGCCGACTACGGCAGTGCTATTTGGGTTAACGGGGCTGCGCCGAGCACCCGTCGCGGTATTGAGAGTCAGCAGGCAATCTGTGTGCGGCTGATCACTGGTTGCTGCAGCACGACGCGAATCTCCCCCCGATAGCTTCTGTCGCCGTGGAACGCGCCGCCAACCTCTTCGAGCGCATCGCCAGGCTCCCCCTGAATGCCCGGCTCACGGCATTGCTATGCGCACGACCCGTGCCCGCCTCAAAAACCGGAGTTTCGAAGAGGCCCCTGCGCCCGACGACACCCGCCTCGAGCTCGACCGAGCAAGGCCCTTCCGAGGCTGCTGGCGCCGCGCCGCTTCGGAGCTCCCGGTCTGCGCCTCCACGCTAAGAGAATCTGACCGCGAGACCCCGCCTCGCCTCGCTCCCTGGCTCGACTTCTGCCAGGCCCGCGTCAGCTTCGACATCCAGGCCTGCAGTGCCCGCAGGGACGCCCCCGCCGAGGTCCGGGCAGCCGCCGCCTAGGCCGGCATCGCGCGAGCCCGCGAGTGCTCCGTCATCGCCTGGACGGACGGCTCCACTGAGGAGGGTACCAGCAACGGGGGCAGCGCCGCCGTCATCGAGTTCAGGGACGGTCGCCCCGCGGTCACCGTCCGCGCCGCGGCCGGTGCCCTGTGCAGCAGCTTCCAGGCCGAACTCGTCGCGATCCAGACCGCCCTGTCCTACTGCCTCCGCGAGGGCCCGGCCCTGACCCCCAGCATGGCGGTTCTAACTGACAGCCTCAGCGCTCTGACCGCCCTGGAGCAGGGGCCCGCCCGCCAGTCCACCGCTACCGGTGCGACCTGCTGGCAGCTCATCGGCGGCTCCTCCGGCCGCACAGATTTCCGTTTCTGCTGGGTCCCCGGACACGCCGGCATCGACGGCAACACCGCTGTGGACCTTGCGGCCGCCGAAGCCGCCACTCTCGCGCAAGCGCACGGGCCTATCAGTATCACCTCGGCCCGCGCCGCCATCCGCCACGATCGCCGCGTCCTCGATGCCCGCATTCTCGGCCCTCCTATTCACCATACCCATTCCTTCCGCAATTGCCGGGAGTTTGTCACTTTCAACCAACTCCGGGCCGGCGTCAGCACCCTGTGCGGTTCCACCAGACACCGCCTCGGTATGCAAGACGACGAGGCCTGCCCGGACTGTGGCGCCCCGGACACGGTGGACCACGTCCTCCGCCGCTGCCCCCGCGAAGATGCGCCGCGGCTCTGCATCTTCAGCGGGGACGACCCCCTGGACGGCCCCGCCGGAAGGTTATTCGCGTTGCTCCGCGGGATGGGGCGATGGCCCCCGCCTATATTAGCGCCGCAGCGCTAATGGTGCGCTGGGAAAAAGAAAGAAATAAAGTACCTCCTGCACCGGCTGTGGGCAGTACGACTCGGCGCGGATGAGATGGCCTGCGAGCTGGAGTCGCCGACGGCGCAGTAGATCACTTGGACGTGGCAGGCCAGCGCGGCGATAGAGTGCCGCGTTGTTGACTCGCTCGACGCCGATGTTGAAGGCGGCGCGCAGCAGGCCAGCGTGCGCCGCATCGACTTGCTGTTCGAGTGAGTCCGTCAACGTCCAGGTCTCGGCGTCGTAGAGCAGGACGGTCTCGATTACCGCCTGGAACAGCGCCGCCCTCTGGCGGTCCAATAGGGCCTCGGACTGCAGGACAGAACGAAAGGCAGCCCAGGCAAGCCCGCGGCGGCGTCGCAGGTCCTTGCGAGCGTCTGGAACCAGACCGCCGAGGTAGACGAACTGCTGACATCGCGGGAGCTCGGTCGTCTGCCCGTCAGCGCCTCGGCAGAATATTACAGCCTCGATGTCGTCCGGCACGCAGAGCACAACGGTCTTCTGCGTGTTGACCACCAGGCCGACGCTCGCCGCAACGGCAACTAGCCTGTCCAGCTGCCGTTGGGGGCCCTCGACGGTCGAGGACAGCAGGGCGAGGTCGTCGGCGTAGCCAAGCACGCTGAGCCGCTTCTCGGGTTGATGTCGACCCACGCGTCGCCGCAGCAGAAAGCCGTCGTCCTCGGTAGGAAGAGCAGTCCGCAGCACCCAGTCAAGCACCAGGACGAAAAGGAACGGCGCCAGCGTATCTTCCTGAAGCACTCCGGAGGATGTCTCAAAGGAGTCCGATGGGCCGTCCTGTGTTGTCACAGCAGCTGTCGTATCACGGTACATCGCCATGATGGCGGAGATCAGCTGCTCAGGCACGTTGTACGCGCGGAGCACCATTGGATCCATACGCTGTTCCAACAGCTTACGAGCTCAAATTTACGCTCGTAGCGAGAGGCGCTGGCTGTCGTCTGGGCAGTTAAATTTTGCACGAGAAAGACAATAAACCATTGCACTGTATTTTCCGGAAAGTCAGGAAAATGAAAGCAAAGGCGAACATTCGCATTTTATCTTTGATAATACGAACTTACGAAATTATAATTTTTAATTTCGTATAATATAATTTCGTAATTGTAGTGACTCAGACAAAATCGGAGGGTTTGCGAGTGCACGAAGAATCTTAGAAATGGGCCGACTTGCCCTGCAAGTATATGTGAAGAGTAAGTGCGCGTGAGTCTTACGTAATACATTGCAACACGTGACTAATACTATTTGCGCGCCAATATTGTACATCGCACTGAACTACACTACATCTCTCCTCAAATACGGCATAAAAGCAAAATTTTAAAGTTGGGTTTAAAAAATCTGTTTTTGTTAAATTTCATTCTGTTACAATTTTAGCAAAAGTCCAGCAAAAAATACAAAAAATCAGATGCTCAGATATTCCATTTTTTAGTCTATGGCCAAGCCATTCCTGCAGCCAAGACTGGGCATGCTCTGGCCGTGGCTAGCCTGGCCTTGCTTGCGATCCTATGCAGTCTTGTTTTGAATGTCTAAAGTCTTATCTAGAGCGTCAAAAGCGATAAGACCAATGAAGGGTGAAGCATTTTCGATCAAGCTTCGTAAAGACGCTCAACCTTTCTCCATTAAGACACCAAGGAGGATACCGTTCCCATTGTACGAGCGACTTAAAGCTGAGCTGGACTCGTTGGAAGCCCAGGAAATAATCTGCAAAGTCACTGCTTCTACGCAGAGGTGTGCACCGATAGTGGTGGCGCCAAAGAAAGACAATGGGATACGGATGTGCGTCGACTTTCGGGAATTAAACAAATATGTTATTCGACCAAGGTATCAGTCTAAGACGCCATTGGAAGTCGTTGCAAGCACAGATGCTAGTCGCGCCAAGTATTTCTCTGTAGTTGACGCCATGAAGGGATACCACCAAATACCGCTGGCTAAAGAAAGTATGCACCTGACAACGTTCATCACGCCGTTTGGTCGTTATATGTTTAGGATGGCACCATTCGGTATAAGCTCTATTTCTTAATATTACAACCAGAGACTTGACGAAACTTTTCAAGGACTCAAAGAAGTTTGGCATGTCGTTGATGACTGTCTGGTCGCAACTTCTGACGAGGAATCACGCGTACAAGCGGTTCGTCAGTTTCTGCAGCGCTGTCAAGACAATGGGGTAGCATTAAATAAAAAGTTTGCATTTTGCAAGACTCAAATTGATTTTGCCGGATTTCGATTGTCAGCTGATGGCTACAGCATTGATCCGGAGCTTATGAAAGCGGTCAGAAAATTTCCCACTCCAAACAATATTACCGACCTACGCGCGTTCTTTGGCCTAGTCAACCAAGTCGGCACGTTTACGTCAGACATAGCAGAAGTCACAGCCTCGTTAAGGCCGCTGCTGTCCGAGAAGAATTTATTTCAATGGGGAGACGAACATCAAACGGCATTTGAAGAAGCCCGTCGCCGCCTGGCAATTGCTCCTACACTGGCCTATTATGACCAACGCAAGCCAACAGCCCTGCACACGGATGCATCTCGACTTAAGGGAATCGGATTCTTGCTCAAACATCAGCAGACCGATGGAAGCTGGCGTGTGGTTCAAGCTGGCTCGAGATTCATTTCAGAGACCGAGTCACGCTATGCCATGATCGAGTTGGAACTTTTAGCTGTGGTCTGGGCGACTCAGAAGTGCAGACTCTTCCTTGAGGGCCTTCATGAGTTTGAAATTGTAACCGACCACAAGCGGCTGATACCAATCCTGAACAGTTACCAGCTGGATCAAATAGAAAATCCCAGGATTCAGCGTCTTTGAGCGAAACTGAACCGCTACGTATACAAGGCGCGATGGGTAAAAGGCAAGGACAATGCCGACGCAGACGCTCTGTCGCGAGCACCAGTGGACAATCCGACTGCACAGGATGAACTGGGCGAGTCTGCAGATTTTCAACTTACCAATCAGCTCTTAATGCACCTCGAATCAGCAGAGCTGGATCCTATTCTGCAAAGCGTGCGACAAAGCACAGCTTCTGATCAGGAGTTGCAAGACCTGATGCAATATATTCGGGATGGCTTTCCCAATGACAAGGCAAACTTACCTCTTTGCATTCGGTCATTTTGGCATGTAAGAGACAAGCTCTCAGTCGACGACGGCATCATTCTATGCGGATGTCGTTGCGTCATACCACATGCAATGAGGAAGCAGATTTTGACGGACTTACACGCAAGTCACCAAGGTCTGTACAAGACAAAGCAGAGAGCAGGGATGGTCGTCTACTGGCCTGGCATCGATCGGGACATTGAAAATACAGTCAAGCAGTGTCAGTCCTGTCGGGAACATCTACCATCGCAGATCAGGGAGCCGATGACAACCCAGGACCAACCGGATCGATGTTTTCAACACATACATGCAGATTTCTGCGAGCATGCCGGCAAGAAGTTCCTTGTGCTCGTGGATGCATACTCAGGCTGGCCAGCGTTCTGTCATTTCGGTGATCGAGCACCCACGTACAAGCTGATAAACGCTTGCCGCGAATTCTTTTGCCAAACAGCTGTACCGGAGAAATTCTGTGCAGACTGTGGGCCACAATTTAAAGCACAGCCGTTCGTTAATTTTCTACGTCGCTGGGGTGTGAACATCAAATACTCATCTCCGTATTACCATCAAAGCAATGGTAGAGCAGAAGCTGCCGTGAAAAGTATAAAGAAGATCATTCGAGGAGCATGGGACAGTCGCTTGAATGACTTGAAGAAAGACAAGATGGCTCAGGGTTTGCTGCAGCTGCGAAACACGCCCATGTACGATGGCAGAATTCCATCTGTAATGGTCTATGGACCCACAGTCAGAGACACGCTGCCCGCGCATAGGAAAAGTTTTGCAAAGGAATGGAAGGACAAGGTCTGGAAAATGGAGGAAAAAGCTCACGCTAAAGTTCACGCTAAAGTTCATCAACACTACAATGCCTCGAAGCGACAACTGGAACCTCTCCGAGTCGGCAGTCACGTTGTTCTTCAAAACCCTGTCACAAAGCTTTGGGACAAGAAGGGCGTCGTAGTAGAAGTTGGTCGGCACCAGGACTACAGGGTCAAGTTAGTAAGCGGCCGAATTTTCCGTCGCAATCGCGTGTAAATCCGCCGATGTCTACCACAAGAACAGCTCTCTACTACTGGTGCATCTCAGAAGCAAGGTGAAGCACAAGACGCCCCGGACAAGCCAAAGACCGCACAGCCAAGGCAAAGTCAACGGTCGAACAAGGGAGTCCCGGCACCCAAGTTGCATTACAGGAAGTTGGGTGAACCAGTTAACGCTTAAAAGGGGAGATGAGGAAGAAAGAACTGTAAAACTGTTTTGCTTAGAAGGGGAGGTGTTGTGTGCGTATGCCAATTATTCGTCTATGTGCGAAACCATCTGCCCCCGTTTATATGTCGACCCCAAACAAGCGACAAAATATATTAACTCATTTTCGGCCTAGCACCGATTACTGTGACTTAAGGCCAAGAACATAACATGGCATGGAATCGCGACTGTTGCGAACAATCCCATGAGTGCTGGCATCGAGGAGGTGGCGTTGGCAGAAGTGCATGGAGGCTGAAGGTGCTAGTTTGAGTAAAAAAAACAAAACGAATAAGTGTGTGTCGTTTTTTCGCTGTTCATCGTTTTGTTGTGTATAAATTTATTCAATTTAGAGCCGGCCTCTTCGATTTCAACGACGGCGGTCCAACGAAGAATTACACAAATTTGCACATAACATAAGCCAGGTTGAGTCATAATGCAGAAATTTCAAAAGGCGTTTGCTTTTCCTGCGGCAAGTAGTCAAGACACTTAAGATCTACCTAATTTTGGTAAGTCAACATGCAACAAGTGCGGCAAGCAAGGTCAAATTGCGACGGTATGCCGATCTGGAGTTACGAAAATGCACTGTAACGAACTGGAAAATTCCAACAGTGAGACCGATAAACTACCCAGACTCTTTCTATAGGAATCGCAGTTTACAGCAGTCATTCATGGTACAAGAAGTTTAAGATTGGGAATCTCCGCTCAAGAATGTGTATCGACACTGGCAGCCAAATATCCGCATTATCAGAAGAGCTTGCAATCAGGACTTTTGGGAGCCGCCTTGGTAGGAACATCCGGTGGAGCGGCCCGATCAAAGTCAACCCCATCGGCGCCCTTCCCAAGTCCGATGGGCGGGTCCGCCTGATCCATGATCTGTCCTATCCGACCGGCCAGTCAGTCAACGACTTCTACGACCAACAGAAGCACATCAAGTACTGCACTGTCCAGCAGCTGGTTCGTCATCTCCGTCCGGGACACTACATGGCCAAAATTGATCTCAAAAGCGCTTACAGGTCCGTGCCAATCAGGCCTGCTGACTACCGGCTCGTCGGCCTCGCCTGGCGGTAGGACAGTCTGCTCTGCGACACCAGGCTTCCATTCGGCGCAAACGCTGCTTGCGAAGTTTTTCACCGTCTTTCAGCCACCGTTACCCGGCACATGCACCGGCTTGGCTTTTCTGCTACAATGAACCGCTTGGATGACTGGGCAGTCGCTGGGAAATCCGAGTCCGAGGCTTTCGCTGCTTTCAATTGCCTGCTGGACATCTTGCAGCGCCTCGGCTTTACCATCAACTGAGACAAGGTTGTCAGACCTACGCAATGCATCGACTTCCTTGGCGTGCGCATCAGCACCGCTACCGGCACCAAGTCGCTGCCCGAGGAGAAAGCTCTCGAGACGACAAAGCTGCTGACTCAAACCTGCTCGGAGACTCGGGTGCACATGCGCTCTGCTCAGAAGCTGATTGGCAAGCTTGGCTGGTTCTGTCAGATTGTCCCTAATGTCAGAGTTTTCCTGCGTCCGCTCTTCGACTGGCTGACAACTGCTGTTGACTGCAAGCTTTGGGTGACCGATGAGACCCGCGCCAACCTGTCCTGGTGGCTCAGAGCCCTGGCTTGGCTCCACCCGGTGGCTTTGTGTGAGCTATCGAGCTCTTAGCTATAACTGAATTTACTTTGTGGCTGTATGTCTATGGTTACAAACTCGTTCCGTTTGATACAGACCACGACATCGAGAAGCATAAGCTATGCTCGTAAGCGGTATAAAATAAAAGGATCCAAAACACCTCGCTTATAGAGCGAGCGAACGTTATAGAAAGTAGCAAGCCAAGGGCTGCTCATAAAAGTTGTCTTTGAATTTGTTATCATTCTTCGGCCAAAACTTAACACTGGCGACGACGGCTGGTCAAATCGAGCCCTTGGAGACCGACTCTCCAGTGGACATCGGGCGATGGTTTTAAAGGTTCGAGGCGGTGGCGAAAATCAACAAATGGGAGGACGACACCATGAAGTTCGCCCTCATCGCACAGATGGGCAAGAAAGCCTTCGGCCTGCTGTCTGATGCGACTCTCCCGGGAAAGCCCGAGGACAAGAGCTACGACGAGTTAAAGGATCTTCTCGTCTTGGAAACTCGAGCAACAAAGTCCGAGATCGCACACCGATACGCCTTCCATCACCTGAAGCAAGACAGCGGTGAGGACGCACCTGCGTACGCCAGACTACTGCGTCACATGGCGGAGAACTGCAACTTCTCAGACCAGAACGAGCGGCTGAGAGATCAGTTCGTGTTTGGCCTGGCGAACAAGAACATCGTCAGGAAGCTACTGATTGAAAAGGCGTCAGATCTCACCTTTGAGAGGGTAATCTCGCTCGCCAGCGCTTGTGAAGCCGTCAGCCGAGGAGAAAAACAAATCGCTGGAGGCGAAGTGCTGTTCGTGAGTCGAGGGCACGCGGGTCATGGGAAACCTACGAAGACAACTCGACATGAAAACGGTTCTAAAAGCGGCAAAAAGGGCGGACGATGCGAGGTTAAATGCTTTTGCTGTGGACACTCAAAGCAAACCTGTCAGCATCGAACAAAGTCCTGCTTGAACTGTGGCAAGCCAGGACACCTCAAAACAGTCTGCAGGTCCAAGGGGCCTGGATGCGGAACGGACAAACGAGCAGGCGTTCGGCTGATAGACGACGCTGATGATCGCATCTTTACACTTCAGTGCTGCAGACTCCCGCACTCTGGGCCTGAGGGTTCCAGGATCGTGAGGAGCCTAATATTCAACGGATTAGAGGTCAAGATGATTCTGGACACTGGATCTTCTGCATCATACATGTCCAACAGTGCCTTTGAGCGACTCCCAGCCGAAGCGGAGCTGAAGCCAACGCTACGACGATTCGCCGCCTACCAAGGAGACCAAGTAAGCCTACGGGGGAGGCAGAAGTAAGCGTCGAACACAACGGGCAACATGCAAGGCTACCGCTTTTCGTGGCGGACCGGCCAAATTCCGAATCAATCTACGTTCTCGACTGGTTGTCCGTACTACGAGCGTAGAACCCGAACTCTACAATTGTCTCTGCCGAGTTAACGGTCCAGTAAGCAGCATAAATGATAACAGTGCCAATGGCAAGAAACCGTGTGCGTCTCTAGAGATCGAAAGCGGAACGCAACCGATTTTCGTGAAGCCCAGACAGATCCCTTTTGGCTTAGCAGACGACGTCAAGGTGGAGCTGCACCGCATGGAGCGAGAGGGCCAGTTGAAGAAAGTGGAATCAAGCGACTGGGCGACTCCCATAGTCTGCGTGCGCAAGCAATCCGGGAAAATCAGGATCTGCGGAGACTACAAAGTGACCTTGAACCCCAGACTCAAGGACATGATTTCTTCAACGCCTTCGATTGACGAGGTACTGTCCCGGCTGGGCAAGGCTAAACGGTTTTCCACCCTAGATCTCACCAATGCCTATCTGCAGGTTCCAGTGGAGCAGCGTGATGCAGACCTGGAGCACCCCATTTGGCTTGTACAGGCCGACTGCTCTGGCATACGGTGTGAAACAGGCTCCTGCCATCTTCCAAACTTTCATGGACAAGCTTCTGCTTAACCTTGACGGAGTTATCTCGTACCAGGATGACATCCTAGTGTGGGGCGCCAATCAGGCTGACCATGATGAAAGACTGTCAAAAGTTCTTCAAGTTATTAAACAGAACGGTTTAAACATCAATACGGACAAGCGCGTTTTCAATCAGCAGTCAATAGTCTTCCTTGGTTTTGAGATCAGCGACAACGGAATCAGACCTCCAAAGAAGAAAGTCGAGGCGATTGCTGGCTTGGGCGAACCGACGGATGCAAAACAACTGATGTCCTTCATCGGAATGGTGGAGTTCTACGCTCGATGCATCCCTAACCTAGCGAGCTTGAAGGAACCCTTGACCAACCTGACGAGAACCGGCGTCAAATGGTCCTGGGGGAAAGGGGAGAAAGAAGCATTCAACAATATCAAAGAGCGACTCCTTAACGCAGTGCACCTGAAGCCGTTTGACCCGACGGGAAACATCTGGCTCACGACTGATGCGTCACCTTCAGGATTTGGAGCCGTATTGGAACAAGAAGCAGGACCAGTGATGTTCATTTCTAAAACACTGACATCAGCAAAGCGAAACTACGCACAGATTGAGAGGGAAGCACTCGCCATAGTATAGTCAGTTAAGCGGTTACACAAGTATCTCTTTGGCCGCAAGTTCATACTGCGCACCGATCACCACCCGTTAAAGTTCATATTTGATCCGAAGTGAGCACTTTCTACCGTCGCAGCAGCTCGAGTGCAACGGTGGGCGGTAGCACTGATGGGATACGACTACTCTATAGAGTGCAAACGATCTGAGGAGATACTAGTGGCGGATGCTCTATCTCGTCTCAAGACTAGCACCGCAGAGCAAGAGCAATTCGACGTCAGCTCCGTACAAGAATGCATCGTAGCAATACCGATCAACAAGAACCGACTAAGGTGGCAATCCAAGGGTGATAGGGAAACAAGAAAGCTTTTCGGTTTAGTAAAGCACGGTTGGAAAACACCTGTATCGGAAGAACTTCAGCAGTACCACTCGTATCGGAACGAGCTGGTGATTGAAGATCGACTACTCTACCGAGGAATTCGCCTGTTGGTACCGAGTCAAGAGCGACAAGCGGTTCTACGGCTGCTTCATAACGGTCACATCGGGCCTGACAAGATGAAGTCGATAGCCAGGCAGTGTGTCTGGTGGCTGAAAATTGATCGCGACATCGTCGAGTTCTATAAGCGATGCTCTTCGTGCCAACAAAACAAATACCACGGCATTACTCGACACTGGACTTCTTGGCCAGACGAGACTGAAAGGTGGGCACGAGTCCATGTTGACTACGCCGGACCTCTACCCGGAGGCAACTACCTTCTAGTGATAATAGACGCCTACAGCAAGTGGGCCGAGGTTCATGTCACCAGGAGTACTTCGAGCACAGAAACAATCAAGCGACTACGGCGGACATTCGCCCAGGAGGGAGTACCAGCGACTATCGTGTCGGACAATGGACCTCAGTTCATTTCTGCGGAGATGGAGGGCTGGCTGAAAGGAATTCAGTGCCACCACGTGCTCGCCCCTCCATACCACCCGAGATCAAATGGACTGGCTGAGATATTTGTGCGCGATTTGAAAAACCATGTAAGAGCTTCTAGTGAGACTGATCTTCAAACGTGCATTGACCGATATCTCTTGCAGTACAGAAACGCGAAGCACGCAACTACGGGAAAATCTCCTGCGGAGTTAATGCGCGGTCATTTATTACGGTCTCGGGAGCCCGTGTGGGTGAAGACGTAGAACAACGAGACAGCAAAATGGAGAGAGGGAGAGATCATTTCCCGCAAAGGCAACGTGGTTGTCGACGTGGAGTTTAGCGATGGACGACAATTCCGACGCCACCTGGAGCAGGTGAAGCCAAGGGTGACGGAGGACCAAACACCGGCAGCAGATGTTTCAGCTCCGATTGACGAAGACCCAGAGCCCCAAGACATTGAAGCACCAAGGGTTCGACGGAGTCAGCGAGCTAGACGAACACCTGACAGACTGCAATACCGATTTCTAGGTGTACCTAAGTAAACTCTATCTACCGTGGAGGAGTTTGAGCTATCGAGCTCTTAGCTATAACTGAATTTACTTTGTGGCTGTATGTCTATGGTTACAAACTCGTTCCGTTTGATAGACCACGACATCGAGAAGCATAAGCTATGCTCGTAAGCGGTATAAAATAAAAGGATCCAAAACACCTCGCTTATAGAGCGAGCGAACGTTATAGAAAGTAGCAAGCCAAGGGCTGCTCATAAAAGTTGTCTTTGAATTTGTTATCATTCTTCGGCCAAAACTTAACACTTTGTGGCCGCGCTTTGATGAGGAGTTTGCCATGGAGACTGACAGCAGCCGGTCAGGCGCAGCCGCAATCATCTGGGGTGCCGAGAGTTTCTGGAGTGTCATCGACTGGGAGATTCACGGATGTTCATATCAACTTCAAGGAGGCTCTGGCACCTTTTCGGATCATCCTGCACCGTCGCTCTCAGCTAAAGAACTGCAAAAAGTCATCTACGCCGACAGCACCGCATCGGCTGGCATGATCAATCGGCTGAGCTGTCGTGACCCGCGCTTCCTGCAGGTGTACCAGACTGTGGCTCTGCTGTGCATCAGGAACAGCATCAGTTTGGAGGCCTTTCGCCTTCCTGGTCGCATGCAGATTTTTCTGATGCCGCCTCCCGCATGTTTGCCTCGCAGTCTGAGCTCATTAACTTTTGTTGCCGCAACTACCGTACGCTCGTGATCTGCCCGCTTGAGTTCACGTCGCACGCGCTCTCTGCCGCTTCCCAATCTCGCCTCCTTTTGCAGGTCGCCCTCGCCCTTCGGAGAAGCCGCCCGCCCCCCGCGCTGTGTCCGACGACACCTGTGCCGCCTCGGCCTGGCGGAGAACTCCTGGCGATCCTACCTCAGCCAGCTGCGCTCCTGGGAAGCCTTCTGTGTTAGCGCAAACCGCCCTTCATCTCCAGCTGACGGTGACCTGCTCTGCCGCTACATCGCGCACCCGGTGAGCACTCGGCTCCGGTCCTTCTCCAGCCTCAGATCCTACGTCCATGCTGTCTCTTTTCTGCACCAAGCCACCGGCGCCCCCGACCCAGCGAAAGACTTCGCCGTGCAGCTGGCCCTCCGCGGCGCCAAACGTCATCTGGGCCTGCGATGCAAACAGGCGAAGCCGCTGACCATCGAGCACCTCAAGAGCATCCATCAACAGCTCCCGCGCTCCATCTCAAGCGCAGATCTCAGGGCCGCCTTCTGGGCGGCTCTTTTGGTGGGCTGGTGGGGCATGTTGCGCCTTGGCGACTTCCTATCGACCCGCGGCAGCCGATCTGTCTCGCGGGCCTGTCTGTCGGCTTCATCTGGCTGCTGGAAGTTGGCCCTCCCTAAGTCCAAGACCAACCAGTTCGGGTCGACGCCGCATGTCGTTCTTCTGCCACCTGTTCAAGAGTCACCACTCTGCCCTGTGCGCGCTCTGCGGTCTCAGCTGCACCTGTCACCAGCCAGCGACCCAAGGGCGCCACTCTTTGGCTACGGCCTCGGAGGCGAGCTCTCAGCCAGCCAGTTCATCAGCTGTCTTCGTGCGTGTCTGGCTGCGTGCGGCCTTCCAGCTGCTGGTTTCTCCGGCCACAGCATCCGGCGTGGGGTGCCAGCTTCTGCCATCAAATCGGCTTGTCAGATTCGGACGTTCGGGCTCTTGGGGGCTGGAGATTGGACGCTGTTCTTCGCTACTTTTCTGCCAGCTCTACCCTGTCGCGCCGCCAGCGCTCTGCTTCTTTCATGGCTTCGCAGCTGCAGGCTGCGTCCACCTGACTGCCTTCCCGCTTTTACTCCTTCCCTTTCCCATCATTGGCGTTGGGATCCGCTTTCTCGGCCGCTGCCTGCTTTTCGCAACTGATTTGTCTCGTTTGGCTCCTTCCGGCGTGTTTAATGCAATCGTTACTCTCTGCGTAAGGTGTGTTAAACGCGCCGGAGGGTGCCGCTGTACATATCGCTGTACTTTGGCGGGGGGTCGAGGTGTGGGGGTGTTGGCCGCGCCGGCCAGCTTAAAGCCTCTACACCCGGCCGGGCTTGGCTCCGCCGCAATTTCTCAATTTTTTTATTCTGCTTTTTACGAACCAATAAATATTAACTCGTTAAAACTAATAAACAAACGCTTCGCTTGATCCGCTGGGATCCGCTTTCTCGGCCGCTGCCAGCTTTTCGCAACTGATTTGTCTCGTTTGGCTCCTTCCGGTTTAACCAGTGCTAAACGCACCTGTACGAGCATCTCTTGTTCAATTGTACCTCTTCTGAAGTTCGTGAAAAAAATTGTTAACTCCCTGTACGTTTTTTCTTTCAAGATCGCATCTTAATAAAATAGTATTCAGATCACGGTTAGTGGCACGTCCTCATGCTGATAGCGACGTCGACGCACTAACGGCTTGACGATCTTGGTAGCTTGATCCGGTTGTGGAACAGGTTGACATTTTTCCAACTGTGTTGCCTTTTCTCCGGGTTGAGGCTGGCCGATTAAATGTTCCAGTACCTCGTCCGTAATCATCTGGGGTTGCTCTGCAGCACTAGCAGGAAGTATGTGGTCCACATGTCGCTTCCAGATGATGGGGCCCACCTTCACTAGATATGATAGCGGGGCTCGGCGTCGAAGGATTGTTCCCACAGCCCATTTGTCCTCCGCTTGTCTTCTAAAGTCCAACGTTAGCACGTTGTCGCCTTGCTTGAACTCTCTGATCTTCGGACTGGCTCTTGCATCATGCTGCATTTTCTGTTGATGCTGCTTCTCGGCGACTCGCTGATCCGTGTCTGGATTAAGTATGCTGAGTTTGGTTCGTATTGAGTATTTGAGTATCATTTCAGCAGTTGACTTCCCGGTAGTAGAATGGGGCGTCATGCGGTATCGTGCCAAGAAGGCATTAATGCTTTCTATAGCATCATGGCTGCTCTTCATCTCAGCCCTCAAGGCTCGCTTTGCTGTTTGCACCATCCGTTCGGCTTGCCCATTTGAGCGTGGATGCCCAATTGATGTTAGAACTTGTACAATTCCGCGACTCCTTAAGTAGTCCTTGAACTCCTTTGCAGTAAATTGGGATCCGTTGTCTGTAAGGATCTGCTTCGGATATCTGTAGCGAGCGAACGTCTCTTGGAGTCTATTGATGGTGTTATAAGTGGTCGCCGATCTCATTGGGAAGATTTCCACCCATTTTGTTGTGGCGTCCACGAGCAACACCCAAGTATATCCGTAGCATGGGCCGAAAAAGTCCAAGTGCAGTCGAGTCCATGGCTTCTCTGGCCAATTGAGAGGCTGTAGCGGTGCTTGTGCAGGCAGGTTTCGTTGCGATTGACATCCTGTGCATCTAGCCAAGCAATTTTCTGTATCATTATCAATGCCTGGGTTACCATATGTGCATTCTTGCCAGCGACTTTTCGTGCCCATAATTCCGGGGTGTTCTTCATGCAGCAGCTGCAGAAGCTGACTTCTTAATACTGATGCAATTATTCTCCGAATTCCCCAGAATAGAACTCCATCTTCCACGCTCAGTTCATGCCGCCGGCTATGAAATGGCCTTAACTCTGCCTCCATTTATTCTGGCCAACCAGCTCTGCAGTAGTGAAGAACTCGCGACAGCAAGGGGTCATTCGAAGTGGCTCTTTTTAAGTCATTGGAGTCGATCGGTTGCGCGTCTATCCTATTCTGGAACACGGCATCATCTGCTCCTTGAAATTCGGAAGTGGGCAGTCTGGATAAGGCATCCGCATTCCGTGGTCTTCCGTTCGTCGGTACCGAATTTCAAAGCTGTAGGCTGAAAGAATTACTGCCCATCTTTGTAAACGGCTGGCGGCAATGCTGGGTATGTTGTTCTTAGGCCCAAAAATCGTGACCAGAGGCTCATGATCAGTTACCAGGATAAACGGGCGCCCATAGAGATATTGATGAAATTTCTTTACCGCGAACACGATGGCTAAACCTTCCTTCTCAATCTGAGAGTAGTTCCGGTCCGCTTTGGACAAACTTCGAGATGCATAGCATATAGGCTTCTCTTCCGAGTCTTTAAGCGTGTGTGACAGAACAGCACCTACTCCATAGCATGATGCGTCGGTCTGTACTACGAGTGGCTTGCTGGGGTCATAATGCGTTAGGACCTTGATGTGGATGGACTCTTATTAGTACATCCATGTCTATGGCCCTGACCTCCACCGCCTACGTGCTAAGAGGCAGGGCGATTAAATATATTGTTTTAAGCTCCTTGGCTCGCCACCAGAGCAGCCCAAGTTACATTATACCAAAGCATATAACATGGCATCGCAAGCAGGCACTGAAACCGTGTGCTAAAGCTTCTCGCAAAAAAACCACAAAATGCCCCCAAAGCAGCAGCGCTCTACGTCAGCATCGCCTTCAAGGCAGAAGCCAGAAAAGTCGGAACGATCATCAGCAGCATCAGCAGCATCATCAGCAGCAGCATCAGCAGCAAATATCTCACCAACTGGACAAGCTGAGCTGAAACTATCTCTGCCGGTTTGCACATCCCTCGACTAGACCTATCAGTGGATACGATCGATGATTTCGACGCTTGAAGAGCGACTCTTGAGGCATACTTCGATGCAGTTAACATCCAGCACGAGGAATCAGACAGCATCCACGTAACTAAGAAGAAAATGGCAGCTCGACGAGCTTGCATGTTGAACGCATTTACATCTGCTACCTTCTCGAAGGATAATAATCTACCTCTGACGGATCAACAATTCAAGTACCCTGAGGTCGTCATGAATTCCATCAGAGATCACGTACTCCGACAGGTTAATATCATCGTAGAGAGGAACAGGTTCTGGAAACGGCAACAAAATGACGGAGAAAATTTTAACGACTATGTCATGCAATTGAGGGACCTGATGCGAACATGTAAGTTCTGTAAGCATTCCGACGACCTACTGAGGGATAAACTTGTGCTAGGAGTACGAAATGGAGACAATCAAGCGTCTATTAGCACAGCCAGATCTCTCTCTCGCTGACGCGCTGACAATATGCAGATCAGAGGAAGCCTGAGAGATCCAAAAAATGAAATCTGCACAGCTTCACAGGTGTCCATAGTGCGCAAACATCGAGGAAAAATTCCAGGTGGGGCTCGATCAAAGACTCCAGAAGCAAAGAAATGCACTGCCTGTGGTAAAGGGCGATATCAGCGCTCAGAATGTCTCGCCAAGGACAAGAAGTGCTTTAACTGCGGTCGCATTGGACATTTTGGTTCCATGTGCCGGTCCAGTCGCAGCACTGGTCATCCGGATAAAAGGCAACCACCGAGAATGTCAACTTTGAACCCGCAACCCCAACAGTAGTAGTCTCAATAAATGGGGAGCAGCTGGAAATGATGCCCGATACGGGATCCAATATCGATGCAATCCGAGAATGCGATTTCAAAAAGCTCCGCATCCGTATTGCACAACTAAGGCATGACGCCATATTTCCTAAATCAGCCAGTGGACAGTTCATTAAGAGTAACGGCAATTTCTCCGCCACAATAATGCTGAACGGGAAGCACGCAGCGACAAGGATTCATGTGCTGAAGAACTTGGTCGCGCCAGTGCTGTCCTGGCAGAGCTGTAGAAAACTGGGAATCATCCCTGAAGAGTTTCCAAGTCAGATAAACCAGATAACTCAGGTTTTGACGAATGACGGAAGAAAGCATACAGAACTGGATTTGATCCAAGAATTCCCGAGGGTCTTCGACGGAGTAATTCGGCCGATGAAGGGCGAAAAATTTTCAATTGTGCTCAAAGAGGACGCGATCCCATTTTCCATGGAGACGCCACGCCGGCTACCACTGCCACTGCATGAAAAACTTAAAAACGAACTCGATGCCTTGGAAAGACAGCAAATTATCTGCAAAATAACAGAGCCGACACCCTGGTGCGCTCCAATAGTCGTAGCCCCGAAGAAGGGCACTGACCTAATTCGTCTTTGCGTGGATTTTAGAGAGATAAACAAATACGTTCTGAGACCTCGATACCAATCACCAACACCACTGGAAGTTGTGGCCAGCACCAATGTATCCAACGCAGAATGGTTTACAGTTGTTGATGCATTGAAAGGATACCATCAAGTATCACTCCACGAGACAGTATGCCACTGACAACATTTATTACTCCTTATGGAAGATACATGTTCAGAATGGCACCTTTCGGGATCAGCTCTATCTCAGAATATTACAAAAAGAGACTGGATAGTGTTCTACAGGGCTTGAAAGATACTCGCCACATTGTGGATGACTGCGTAATCGCAAGCGCCGACTACGAAAGCCACATACAAGCTGTTCGCGAATTTCTTTATCGGTGTGACGAGAGTGGAATATCATTGAATAAAAAAAATTGTCTTCGCCAAGAAAAATGTAAAGTTTGCTGGATTTATCCTTACACTAAAGTGCTATCAGGTAGACCCTGACATGACAGCAGCCATTGCTCAATTCCCTGAGCCATCAAATATTACAGAATTACGCGCATTTATGGGCCAAGTGAATCAAATAGGACCATTCACAGATTCGATCGCAGAATGTACCTCGATATTAAAACCTCTACTGAGCGCGAAGAATTCATTCATCTGGAACGAGGAGCACCAAAAAGCCTTCGATAAGGCACGAATCCATCTGTCTAAAGTCCCATCATTGGCATACTACGATCACACGAAGCCAATCGCACTGCACACCGACGCATCAAGGTTGAAGGGACTCGGATTTGTTCTCAAGCAGCAACAACCTGACGGCGCCTGGCGAATGATTCAGGCGGGCTCACGGTTTCTGGCTGACGCGGAGACGCGAAATGCTACGATCGAGCTCGAGTTGCTAGCAATTGTGTGGGCTTCGCAAAAATGTCGCTCGTTTTTAGAAGAACTCGATTCATTTTAAATCGTGACTGACCACAAGCCACTTATTCCGATATTAAACGGCTACCAACTAGACCAAATCGAAAACCCGAGGTTGCAGCGCCTTCGTGCCAAGCTTAATCGCTACAACTATGAAGCAAAATGGGTACGAGGTAAAGACAATGTAGATGCCGATGCACTATCAAGAGCTCGGATTGCAAATGCAACTGAAGAAGATCAGATTGATGAAAATCAAGCTCTAAGTAGTGTGAATTTGTTGACCATGGTAATAGAAGATACGGAAATGGACTTTAACATGAAGAGAATACAAGAACACGTAAAGAAAGACACGAAATGCAAGAGCTCATCCAAGTAATAGAGAATGGATTCCCGAACGATAAAGCTAATCTTCCAGTTAATCTAAGACCGTACTGGCACATTCGACATAAGCTTGTCGTCGAAAACGGAGTCGTTCTCAATGGATGCCGGTGTATCATCCCTAAAGAAATGCGAAAAGAAGTTTTGAGAACACTACATTCAAGTCACCAAGGTGCTACTAAGACCAAAGCAAGAGCAAGAATGGTCGTCTATTGGCCCAGCATGGAACGTCAGATCGATGACACAATAAAGCAATGCAAAGCATGCCAAGAAACCCGTCCAAATCAGGTTAGAGAACTGATGTTGCCGAGAACTTCACCAGCAAGGTGCTTCCAGGAAGTTCATGCCGACTTTTGTGAACACCGCGGCAGGCAATTACTAGTGATAGTGGACGGATACTCTGGATGGATCAACGTATGGAACTTCGGACAAAATGCTCCGATTTACAAGCTGATTAACGCGTGCCGTGAGCTATTTTGTCAGACAGCTGTACCGGAATTGTTCTGGTCAGACTCAGGTCCTCAGTTCAAGGCCAGCGCATTTGGTAACTTTTTGAAGAGATGGGGAGTCGAGTCCAGATTCTCATCCCCATACCCCCACCAAAGCAACGGGAGAGCCGAAGCGGCAGTCAAGTCAGCCAAAAAGATCATCAGAGGATCGTGGGATTATCGCAACAATGACATAAACAAGGACAAAATGGCGGAAGAAATACTTATCTATAGAAACACACCTATGTATGATGGACGCATTCCTTCTATTATGCTGTATGGACAGCCAGCAAGAGATTCACTTCCTGCTCATCGAAGAAGCTTTAATCCCGAATGGTACAACACGATTAAACAAACGGAGGACACAGCATCAGAAGTTCACGAGGCTGTGGAGCAACAGTACAACAAGTCCAAGAGAAGCCTCGATGGAATCCGAATAGGGTCGACTTTAGTTCTTCAATAGCCAACAACGAAACTGTGGCAACGGAGAGGAGTAGTGGTAGAGGTCGGAAAAGACCGCGACTACCTGGTAAAGTTGGCGAGCGGCAGAATACTACGGAGAAACCGCATTTACGTACGGCCAACATTGCCACTGACCGCCGACAACTGGTGTTGCATATTCTGCATGCTATGCTGCATTATTCATAGATTTATTTGTGGTATATGCGCATTTAAGTATATTTCATTTCACACACATTGGCCATAGACACTGCCCCTGTTAACCCTGCGTTCTAAAGCTAATATAAGGAGAGCAAATATAAAGGAAATGAATGTTAACATCGGCATGGCAAGAGCCCGCTACCAAGCTTGAGATTACTAACCATAATTCACCTGGACTTCGAGTTGGTAACGGAAGTCGGATGTAACATTGGCGACGAGGATTCTTCAGAAGAAGACAAAATGACCGCGCCAAATACTGCTTCGAAAATCAGCACATTTGATCCGGCACGACCTGAAAGGTGGACTGTATACGAGGAGCGTCTGGAACAATACTTCATCGCTAAATCCATCACCAAAGAGGAGATTAAGCGAGCCGAGCTCATCACAGTAATTGGTGAAGACTGCTATACGTTGCTCAGAGACTTACTGTCTCCAGACTCCCCGAAGGACAAATCCTACGATGATTTAATTGAAAAGTTACGAACGCATTTCACCCCAACGCCGAAAAGAATCATCGAGAGATACAACTTTCATCACCGAAGCCAGCAGGAAGGCGAATCCATTGCAGAGTACGTCGCGCAGCTACGGAAGTTGGCGGCGACCTGTTCGTTTGGAGGCTTTTTGTCGGAGGCGATCAGAGACAGACTGGTTTGTGGACTACGAAGCAAGCTGACACAGCAAAGGCTGCTGCAGGAGGACGATGTTTCACTGGACTTCGAGTTATGTGGTATGTGCGCATATAAAGTATATTTCATTTCACACACATTGGCCATAGACACTGCCCCTGTTAACCCTGCGTTCTAAAGCTAATATAAGGAGAGCAAATATAAAGGAAATGAATGTTAACATCGGCATGGCAAGAGCCCGCTACCAAGCTTGAGATTACTAACCATAATTCACCTGGACTTCGAGTTGGTAACGGAAGTCGGATGTAACATTATTTTCTTCTAAAAGTAGTCTATGTGCCATCGGGGCAAAATGTTACCGTACACCTTGTTTGCTAGAAACTTCAATGCCCTTAAGGGTAAAGAAATATAAGAGCGAGCTTTGTGCTCATGCCAATTTGGAGCTGCTCAAATAACGCCCTCCTTCAATTCATAAACCCAAAAGCCTTCGTGTTCTTCAACCGTAACATGGCGATGAGGAAAAGTCACTGGATTCACTGAAGAAGCTGTGTACTGACTACCTTACGTTCGCAGGACTGATGACTCAGCCGCTGGATTTTCGACTTGGAGATTGCCTCTTTCTTATCCTGAGATTGAGAAGTATTTCGAAAGACTGCAGTTTTACTTGGTGGCTTCAGGGAAGCAAGCTCACTCCAAAGCAGTACTTCTAGCGACATGCGGAGACGCAGCCTTCACGCTGATAGAAGAGCTTGCAAAGCCAAAAGACATCACGAAGGACGAAGTAACGTTCGATGATATCCAGAGTTCGCTAACCGCACATTTTAAGCTCAAAACATTGCTTCACTATGAGAGACACGTGCTTCACTCCATGGTGCAAAAGGAGGGTGAATCGATTGCTACTTACATCGAATGTCTAAAGCGCCAAGCCAACAAATGCAGATTCGGTGATCTCCGAGACGAACTAATTCTGTCGCAGTACATATTTGGCTTGCGGAATCAAGTGCTAAAGCAAAAGCTTCTTTCAAGAGCGGATGTCATTTTGGAAGACGCGATAAAAGAAGGTTTGCTGTCTGAGTCGATTAGGATGGCAACAAGCAAGCCGGATACAATCACGGCGGTGCAGAAGAAGAGTCATTCCGGATGGGTCAGACCAGAGAAGACGCCTGCCCACAAGCAGCAGCACAGTTTGGACAACCGCAAAGGACCGACAAAGCCTCGTGAAACTGGTCACTGCCACACATGCGGAAAAGCAGGACACATCAGGTCAAAGTGCCGATTTCGGGATGCGCAGTGCCGAAAGTGTGGGAAGGTTGGATACCTGGCAGCAGTCTGTCGCTCCAAGACCGTTAATGCTCTGCAGAACGTGTGCCGATCAGAGGATTCTAGCCATGGACATGTGGGAGCAATCTACGCGACAACTGACATCGGAGATCGTCATTCAACGGATCAGTGGTTTGTTACATGCGAGATCGGAGACGCGAGTGCTAAGATGTTGGTAGATACAGGCAGTCAAGTTACCATCATACCCAAGCATGTTGCTGATAGTTCCAATCTGAAAGTCGAACCGGTTACTAAAGCGCTCAAGTCGTACGGCGGTTTCCAGCCAGAAATATACTCAGTCATTCAGGATGCCATGATTACTCTGTCCGATGGAATATCTGCCACTGGAAAAGTGTATGTAGGCAGCGATTTATTGGCTATACTGGGAATGGATTTCCTATCGCACCTGGACATACTAAACCTCGACGGAAGCATTTCAGAAGATCTTCTTTGCATGCCAGTGGTGCGTGATGCAAATTCGAGATTTCTCGCAAGTTTCCGCCTCCGCTCAGATGCTAGAACGGACGGCATGCGAATCCTGCCAGATCTCTGCCCTTTTCGATGAAGTCTATGGTTGAGACTGAGCTCAACAACTGCTAAATGCAGGCATCATATATCCAGTGGAAGACCCAGCCGTTTCTGCGCCAATTGTTCCAGTTTTAAAGCAGCAAGGCACAGCGAGACCAATACGTCTATGTGGCGACTATTCAGTCACGCTAAATCGCATAATCGATGCCGATCGCTACAAGCTTCCAAAGCTAGAAGAAATCCTTTCTAAATTCCTAATGCCAAGTACTATTCAGTCTGGATTTGAAGACGCGTTTCTTCTAGTTGCGCTTTCGCCTGAGAGCCAGAAACTTGCCTGCATCTCTACGCACCTGGGCTACTTCGCTTTCAAAAATCTTCAGTTCGGAATTTCCGCAGCACCATTAATATTCCAAGAAGTCAAGGATGAGGTGCTCAGAAACGTAGAATGCACTGCTTCGTATCAAGACGACATAATAATCGGAACTCCCGGAGACCGACAACAACACACCCTGGTGCTAAACAAGGTAAAGCAACGTTTGGCTGACAATGGGTTCAAGATTAACGCCCGCAAGTCACAGGAATGCTTACAAAGCGTCAAGTTTCTTGGGTTCATTCTCCACAACGGCAAGCTCGAGCCTGATCCAGCGAGAATAGAGGCATGGGAAAATATGCCAGATCCCGCGGATAAAGACCAATTAAAAAGCGCCTTGTGTACTCTTCGACACTACGGCCTGTTCTGCAAGAATTTTTCTATCATCGCTCGACCATTGTATTCATTATTGAAGAAAGGACAGCACTGGTTCTGGAACAAAGAACATTCACAGGCCTTCACGAGATTGAAGCAAAGTATTCGACAAGGAGCAATAACTGCTTACGACTCGTCCAAGCGTCTGTTTCTGACTTTTGATGCGTCAAAGGATGGATTGGGGTTCGTGCTCTCTCATGACAGAGAGCAGAGACAGATTGTTTGGCTCGGAAGCAGAGTGCTCACACCCGCAGAGGGCAATTATGCAAATATCGAACGAGAGGCGCTGGCTATCGTCGAAGGAGTTAAGTATTTCCACCAGTTTCTCGCCGGAAGAAGATTTACTTTTATATCAGACCACAGACTGCTTCAGTTCATTTTCGATCACAATAAATCGTCTGAGCGTGTTTCCGCCAGGCTTCAACGCTGGTCGCTCATTCTACGAGCGTATGACTACAAGATCGAATATTCCAAAGGCGATTCGATGTACGCCGCTGATACTCTGTCGCGACTTCCAAGTGGCAATTGCATAACGAAGGAATCCGTCAACCTACTGTCAATAAATGCCCTGGACACCTTTGCGAATTCGAAGATCTACTGCGTCAAATTGCTAAGACGAATGACTGCCATCTGAGACACTGAAGCATTACATTCAGGATGGATGGCCGGAGTACTTACCGAAAGTCTTACTCAAAAGGAAAGCTTGAGTATACTATACAAAATGGCATTGTGTTTAAAGGATTGCGCATTGTACCACCCAGTGATTTACGAACGGAAATTTTACACCTGCTGCATGAAAATCACCCCGGAGTTGTGCGCATGATTCGCTTGGCACGACAGTATTTCTGGTGGTCAGGAATCGACACGCAGATGAACAGTTTCGTTCGAAGGTGTGCACAGTGTCAGCTTCACGCAAAAAGCGAACTAACTCCAATTTATCGTCTTGGGAGGATGCGCAGACGTTCTTCGAGAGAGTACACGCCGACGTCGCGATATTCAAAGGACACCGATTCCTAGTGCTAGTAGACGCATTCTCGAAGTGGGTGGATGTTCGGCATACGATTCAATGAAATCGCAATCTGTAATTCGGGCAGTTCGACAAACATTTAATTACATGGGTCTCCCACAAACCTTGGTGACAGACAACGGTACAAACTTCACGTCCGCCGAATTCGCCACGTTCCTAAAGGAGAACTTCGTTCAGCACCTTTTGACTCCTCCAGGTCACCATTAGTCGAATGGGCAAGTGGAGCGGGTAATAGAAGAGTTTAAATTTCATCTAAAGAAGTCAAACGCTACTTCTGACGTGGCTGAACTAGAGCGAATTGCAATCGCGTTCTGTCTGTTTCACAATACTACACCGCAATGTAATGGTTCTATTCCTGCTGGTTTGGTGTTTCTTCAACTGCCAAGAACTCGCTTGTCAAGAGTATGCACTGAATGGATCCAACCTCGACTACAAGCCGAACCAGTTTTCATTCCTGTGGAACACAAGGAAGAGAGGGTTCCGTCAACGATTACTACTTCCGTCGGAACTAATACCTTTCGTGACGACGTCGATCGACGTAAGATCGATGTGGGCAGCTTCTAGCCCAGTGACCCGTCGACAAGCATCGGTAGCACCTGTCATGAGCAGAGTCTTTTGAGCTTTTTGGCCTGACTTCCTTGACTGAGTTGGCTTGAGCTCCACTGAATTTGTTAGTGTTGATGAGCGTTGCACCTTTTCTGCAGTTTCTATGGCGTTTGATATTTTGATGGCCTCGTCCAGCGCGATGTCATCTTTTTGCAGAAGACGCTGCTGAATGAGCTTGCTGCGCAATCCGCAAACAAACTTATCTCTGATAGCTTCATTCAGAAAGGTTCCAACATACAGGTTGCAGCCAGCTTCCTTCAATTTGCTATATACTCTGAGATTACTTCGCTCTCTTGTTGATTTCGATTGTAGAAATTGTAGCGCTCCACGACTTTCTTTGGCGTCGGTGCGAAATAGTTTCTTAGCGCCGTTATCAGCTCGTCATAAGACTTATTTTTCGGGAGGTCTGGAGACAGCAGATCTCGCAGCAGGCAGTAGCAATCTTCACCACCACTGTGATGAGCTCAGCCTTCTTTATCTTCTCATCGGTGATGGCTTTGGCGATAAAATATTGCTCCAACCGTTTTTCGTACACCGACCATCTCTCTGGTCTTGCCGGATCGAATGCACTGATTCTTGAAGCGGTGTTGGGTACGGCAGTCATATCCTCGTCGCCAATGTACTGGTAGCATCCGGTTTCAGTAATTTATTCTAGGAGTGCTCTTTAGAGTTTGCGCGAGAGTATATTTCTTCCTTTTTCCTTTTTCCCTTTTTCTTCAAGGCAGCTCACAGCTTAGTACTTCAAAGAAAGTGTCAGAGCAGAATCATAACAAAATAAGTCTATGGCCGAAAAGAGAGACACACGTAGGATCATATACCACATATACCAGTCCGCGAGATCAGTTCGGCCCATCCGAATTTGCTGAGGCTATTAAATGACGCTGAATCGCCTTATTGGAACTGATTGCAATAAGCTTTCAAGGCTTAAATCGCTATTTTCCGACTTGTCCGACATACTTCTAGTGACTTGAAAGACGCATATCTTCAAATAGGCTTGTCTGAAGACAGTAAAAAATTAATGTGCGTTCCAACTCACATGGGTCATTTGCTTTCCGAAAATGCAATTTGGAATATCCGCTGCACCTCTGATTTTTCAAGAGCTAATGGACAACCTGTTGAGGGGCACACCGTGTGTAATCATAATTGGAACGCCTACATGGAGCGAACCATCGCAGGATTCTTTCAAAAGTAAAAGATAGACTTTACTAAGCTTACTAAGCTTTACTAATTCAGTA